>JAAGVU020000035.1:5505625-5521066 GCA_011763525.2 Mormyrus iriodes
CTTAATTAGTAAAAAATAAGTCAGTGAGATATTAATTAGCCATACAAGGTGTGCTAGTGGTCAAGTCAAAAAACACAAGTGTATTGGATGGTTGCTGGAAATAAGGAGGTGATTTTAGCAGAGGTTTTGAAATGACTAAGCTAACATACTTTGACAGGCATAATAACATAGTTTTACACCAACATAAAGATCATTTAAACATCATCATCTTTGGCTGCCTGAGACTTTTTCACAGTACTGTAGGTGGCGTTACCAATCAGTAGCATTTTGTAAAAGGACAATAACTTTCACTTTTTCTTAAGAATATCACATTCTGTTGCTCCTTGACATTGCCTGTCCTTGGGTTGTCAATTCAAACGTTATCAGTCCTACGAGAGTTTCCAGCCTGTAGATAGATTAGGAACCGGATAGCGAAGATAACATTCTGCGTAACTGAGAGGTTCTGCAACGTCATGATCTCAAGAACTTGGCCAAGGACACCTCACACGTTTTCAACGTTAAAGTCCCAGACCAAATCATCCATCACAGACTCACTTGTGATGTATGAAATTCCTGATAAAATCACTGGAACTCCATGATCCCATCTAGATCAGTGGATAATGTCACAGTTGGTAATTTTTCTACTCTCTCATTTCCACAGTGTACATCAGCCTGTACTATGTGGCATTCTACGTAATCATGACTGCCCTTTTCGCACTGGCCCTCTATATAATGTTGTATACAATCAACCCCTACACACCTGACTATCAAGATCGTTTAACGTCACCAGGTAAGTGTCAAGCTTACCGGTGCATCATGAAAACGCTACCTGGTAGACGCAAGTTAGTTTGTTTGTTCGCAGTGGTTCATTGTCTGGCTCAATTTCCATGTTTAGGAGTGATGGTGTGGCCTGACACATATGGAGAAGAGAATGTGGAGATCTTCTTCAATACGTCAGTCAAAAGCAGCTGGCTGAAGATGTCTAACTGCCTTAAAAGCTTCCTGAATCGTAAGCATAAATCATTTTACAGCACGCTGTAAATCAGTACAGAACATATAAGTTTCCCAGTAATGTGAGTTTCCCAGGTTAGGTCTGACCATCTTGCTCCATCTACAGCCTACAATGACAGCAAACAAAACCAAAGCAACCCCCATGAATGCCACTGGGGGAAAAACTTTATCCAGAATGACTTCAGCAGACCAGGGCACACCAAGTTCGCCTGTCCATTCACACAGAACATGTTGGGTGACTGTTCGGGCATCAGCGACCCCACCTTTGGATACTCAAATGGGACGCCCTGCGTGATCATCAAGATGAACAGGGTGCGATGAGATGGATAAACCGCTAAATAAATAGCATGTTCATAAGACTGGAGAATCTGACCTGCACACATTACATGTGGTTTACATGTGTTGCAATTGACTGTACATGAGTAAACAGCAGCACTTTTGCCAGGTACAACTGGGTTGTTCTCCCTGAGGGTAATTCCGTTGACGTATGTTAGCTCTGATGAGCTCACATCTGTATTCTTTCACCAGATCATAAACTTCTTGCCCAATAATGGTCCAGACCGAGCACCATATGTCCAGTGCAAAGCATTGGTGAGTACAGACATTCACTGCTCTTTCTTCTTCCTATCAGAAAAGAAGAAGTGTGGATATGCTTGCAGCCATTTGTATGCACAGGTAGGGGCAGAGGAAGGGGCAGAGGCAGAGGCAGGCCAGCACATTCTGTAGCATCAGTGTACCAGCCCAAACATGCTGGGAGAATGTAACTGTAGTCACTCAATGAGACTGAAGAGAATGGTTTTCCTCTGCCCATTTTGAAATTGTCTTGATCGGAAGCAGTTTTAATTAAAAAAAGCAAATATTATAGTTCACTTTCACTGCTACAAATCCAGTCATTTTTTTAAATCAGACCCGGATCTCCTTTTGGAAAATGAAAGGCATACAAATGTTGGAAAGGGTGCTTACTAATGAATTTATGAAATGTTAGGTGCTAACAATGCAACCTAAGTGTTACTGTTACTGCCATTTACTCAACATCTGCAACTTTAATGTATGGAAACTGTAACTACGTAACCAATACCTTTTATTGTTCACTAACAGCACGGCAGTGACAACGTGAAAGACATTGACTATTTCCCAACCAACGGCACCTTCGATCTTGCATATTTCCCCTACTATGGCAATAAAGCGCAGGTATGCACAGACACCTACACACGCTGTCACTCCGAATCTCAGAGACCCTACACACCTGATTTGGTTCTGCAGTCACAGGCTGTGGGAATAAGAGCCCATGTACCTGCTGTGCCTGGTCTGATCAGCCCGGGCCATTAGGATTATTAATACCACCAAATAAAATGACTGCAACCTGCACTTTCAACCTGTACATTCTTTTAACTTTCATATTTTTATACAATTTCTATATTTTTATTACTTATTTCATTCTATTGCACAAGAATTGTGGCAGTTTCATTTCACTGCTGGTGTACTGCGACATTCATGCATGTGACAAATGTAATTCTTGAATCCTGAATCCTATATCCTATAACTCCATACTTCCCACAGCCCACCTACATCAACCCCTTGGTAGCTGTGAAGTTCTACATGACTGGGGAGCGGGAGGCTAAGGTCCAGTGTAGAGTGGTAGCTGAGAACATCGCATATGAAAACATCCATGACCCTTACGAAGGCAAAGTCATCTTTGATCTCAAGGTGACCTCCTGAACTTGATATTGTTTGGAGCTGTGAATATTGATACATCTGATGCCATTCATTTTCCTTCAACATAACTTATCTAAACTGATTGTAATAAACCATTCTAAATATGAACATTTGTCTCATTTGTACCGTCGTTTTTACATCCCAGATGACACAGCTGCAAAAAGTAGTCACACATTTACTAGATAGTATTTACTCATGTGGCTTCCTATTAGTGTTTAGAAAATCCACCATTTTAGTATCACAGGCACCTAAGGTGAGTGGAACCTCAGTTCCACTGCTAGCTGTGGCTCCCAGCTCAAGACATAAAAGGCAATCGATGGGGCCCAAGAGCACAGTCATTCAATGATGGATTTGAGCTGAGCAGACCAGGTATTAATGATGACAGACTAACAGCTGTTTCCGGATGAGCGTCATGTGAGGTAATAATCAATATCTACAGAAATTAGCTATGCATCCCTAGCACCAACACCACACACAAGCCAGTGAGCTGTCACCGCACATCATTAAAAGTGGTACCTAGATATCGAAAACTGTCGTGAACTACAAGTAGCTTGCAGGGAGCCCGTGAGTACCTTAAGTAACACTTTTTAGAAATAGGATAAATTGTTAATATTGTGTTTTTCTTCTTTTTTTTTTGCTTATTCACATGCACATTACGGCACTACGAGGTATTTCATTTTCTGTCGGCAAATGAGTGCTACACTGTCACGGTCCAGCAGAATGGATGTGAAAGGAGAATTAATGTAGTCTGCAAGTTTCATTATTGCCACACCCTGCCCCCACCTCCTAGCTGATAAAATTTTGTATGAAACACGTAGCCCCACAGATAATGTTCTTTGAGCAGGAGCTCTCACTGTAAATAAGGTAGGACTATACTGGTACAGGTTGTTTTATGGTGGCTGTATAAAGCCTGGCTCATACTGTACTTCGTTACAGTCCGTGCACAGTTGAGCACGCACTTTTGCATAAGCTTTGGAGCATTTTGGGGTACAGTCCGTGCATACAGTCGCGGTTGACACATGCGTACAGCAATGATATTCCACCAGACCAGCGGGCTATCTATTCCATGCATATGTGCAGTTGACAAGCGCAAGTCCGCTACACCCAAAATCAGGGCTGCACGGGCATGAAATTTACGCCATGTGCAGTGTACCATAACAGCACATGGACAAGTAGAGTATGAACTAGGCTCAACACTTAAGTAATTCCCTTAGTATATTGTGCGCAGCTATGGTCAAGGACACTGGGAGTGTGGGGGCTCAAAGGTGACCGATCAGGAACAAGCAAGGTACTATGCTTCCTTTGGCAAATGTAACCATTGTTTTAACAAGGTAACCAGGAGGATTTGCAAAGGAAGACCAATCCAAGATAAATATCATTTTAACAAGGGTTAACTTTCAACTCAGATTACAGAAAAGTACTTGAAGAATAAAACTACTTCCTACTACTACTTTCTACTTCCTAAACTACTTTTCTGTTCAGAGAAACTTCAGGTGCTTCTATGAAAGTACTGTAGTTCAACAAATGGTTGTCCCATGTAACCTCTTTTAACCCATATTAGACATTTGAAAATTTGTAAACCATTTGTAAACCATGTATAACGTGCTTACCCATTGGTATGTGAAAGAGCGATCACAAAGAAAAACAAAATATAAAAATAAGAAGAGATTTATTCACACAGATCTTACTACTTTTATCAAACATAAGGAGCTTGGAGGGAATTCTTACTCTTTCATTCACTGAAACATTCAGAGGAGGTGGAGGAGAGGAGAGCAGACCAGAGCTGACATCAGTGGTGCAGATGGAAGGCAGAGGGTCACTACAGCACCAACTCCAGCTGTGGACTACACCTCCCATCAACCACCATTCTCTAAGCAAAGCTAGAAATTTATTAACAGAATGACCACCCCAAAGCACTTTCTATAGTTGAAGACCACATCTCCAAGCATGCAGTGGGGTTTTAGGAACCTGGGTTTCTGAAGGCTGCATCTGGTTTCCAGTGCAACAGGCACACACACACACGCACTTTTGTGACAATATGTTGGGGGTGTGTGCGCATGGGGGGATGACACAGCACAGCTGTTTGACAGGGTGGCAGCTAATCTTCATCATCGTTGTCATCATAGTCTTCATCGTCGTCGTCGTCCATGTAGGACACAGGCGTCTCCACACGGGAGCCGCTGTAGTGGGAGCCGTTGGAGCTGGAGGCAGCGGTTCCGTCGGCGCTCTCACTGCGGGGGCACAGAGATGCCATCCAGACAAGCCACCACCGCGTCCAACAGAAAGGCACCATTTTCCAGCAGGACGCAGTACTCACCTGCCAGTGTGGTAGCGCCCTCCATTGGAAGAAGAGCCTCCAGTGCTGTACACACTATTTATAGACCCCTGTGCCATTTCTGTAGTGAAAGACAAAAACACGAGAACAGGGTGTGTCAAAATCTGTACATTTTTAGAGGAAGCGCCCCCCCCCAAGGAGGATAATCCCTGATCCCCCCTCCCCTTAAAAAATTGTTGGGGAGCCAATTAGGAATCACAAACATCCAAATGACAGACAAGGTGATGTTCCAACAATAACGGGTAAGTTTCCATGCCTGTCACACAGAAGCCCAGGCGATCTGTGACACTGACCTGTGACATATGGTTCCAGTGCCTTTGGTACCAAGCTGCGTGCCCTCTTCAGGTCCTCAGCGGAACACTTCCCAGCCTCCAGCCCACAGGCCATTCCCATCCGTTTCAGAACCTCGATGTCGTCGTGGATCTCGAACATGTTGTCAAAGTTAAAAAGATACTCAAACCTGCGGGCAGGGAGAAGAGCTGGGTTAGACCACGCACTCCATTCACCAAAGTGTGTCCTACAAATCCCAGGATCAGAAGCTGCTCTCTCACTTGTCATTGGAGATGCTACAGTCAATGACTGTCTTCTTGCTGGTGTTGACAATGATGAATGGCAGGTGAATGACAGAGTTAGGAGCTGGTGGCCTGTTAGACTGGTTCTCCGCTTGCCGATTCCGCTGCACCAAGTTCTTAAAAGCGATTTGCTGCAGTCAGGAAGGAGAATAACATCAGCACTTACTGACTCAAGTTCAGCCAGCAAATCGCTGCATTAGTATTAGTACACTTACAATATAAAAATGTCATGGCTAGCCCAGGAGGAGGAGATTTCACCTGTAAGATGAGCTCTTGCAGCTGTGACTGTTTTTGCTTTATTCTTTCAAGTCGTCGCTGTCGTTCAAGCTGAAATGGAAACGCAAGTCAGCTTAAAGACAATGCTCTTTAAAATTTAGCGAAAGATTACAACTCAAAAAGCACACGACATAAAGCATAGGTGGGGTTTTGGACTTTACCTGGTGATACTAGTGCACTAGTGGGTTGTTTGTTCAAGTTCTAAACGAGCGTTTCACATGCTCCAGACAGACCCACCTCTAGGTTTTGGCACTCCTGTGCCGAGTTGGTGGGGAGACCAATCCATTTGATCTCCTTCTTCTCCTTGGAGATGATGTTCATGGCCATCAGCACGTTGAGGGCATCATAGACACGTCGACGGATGTTCTTCTGGTCATATACATGCTTGAGATATATGGATGAGCAGTTAGTGAGGGCTGAGGGTGAGACGGGGGGCTGCTGCGGGGGGAGAAAAGCTCACCGAGTCATTAGGGGAGATGTGGTTGTCAATGGAGCTGAACTCGGCTACCAGTTCGTCAGCGACTTCGTTGTAGGTAGTGACGCCCTTCCTCTGCACCTTCTCGCAGACCTTCATGGAGAAGTGCCGCAGGCCCTTGCCATTCTTTTCACCTTTCTTACTGCGTTTCCTGTGAGAAAGAAAGATTAGCCTCATAGAGCATGATAGAAACCCACATAATCTGGAAGAGCCAAAGCGACTGTCGACATTCGCAAATCACCCCTGAAAGATTGTTGGAAGAAAGTTACGATATGTACAATACATTTAATTCAACTTTATATACATTACAAACAAACACATTACACTGACCAAAATAAATCTTTGTTCAATTTGGGGGTTTGGTGAGAAAGAGGAGCAGTGAACCATACCCCTCCACCCCCCACCCACCATGAAACAAGTTGCTGAAGGCCATTACACACTGTACCCTACATTTGGCTGTCCCACTTTATCTATATGTCTGCATGTTTGTTTATTGCTTGAACAACTTTATTTTTATACCTCCATTTTACTATTTATGCATATTGCGTCTGTACTTTTGTCTTAGTTATATGTTTAATTATATGTTTAAGTGTATACCTCAAGCCACCACCTGCACCAAATGAAATTCCTTGTACTTTTTGTACTTGGCAAATAAGGATTGTGATTACAGGCTGGGCCAGATGCCGATCATCTAGAGCCAGGTTAGCAGAGACCATGAAGTGAACTGGATACAGTGATCACAGCTCTAACTGAGAGGTCCCTTACCCAGTGGACCAGGGCGAGGTATCGGCCTGCTGGCTCTGAAGGAACTGGGCACTGGGAGTGTGGGGACTGCCCACCAGGACAGTGCTGGAGCCACTGGGCCGCTGAGGAGTGCCGATCACCTGCTGGGCAGAGAGAGGTCAGACTCCAGCAGAATGCAGATAAGACAATGAGTCCATCTTTAAAAGCTGCAAAGTGAAGGCTATACAGAAGAAGCAAGTCAATGGGAAGCTAGCAGAGGATGCTCAGGACCTCATCAACTTTAGCCCAAGACCTACCATGTGAGGAGCTATGTTGACAGTGGAAGGACCCAGAGTTTTGGGTAGTAACTGTTTGCCCAGCGTGACAGTAGGATGGACGGTGACCAGAGAAAGGACCCCTGAGGTAAAGCAAAGAACAGCATGAAGCTACATGTCAGATTTCCACACCCCATACCTAAGAGTGTCACCCACAAAACAAGACGGCATACATGGCAATGGCAGTGACCATGGCCACATTTAACAAAACACTGCCACAATACAGTCCCTCTCACCGAACAGTATGTCTCCTAGCTTCCAGGAGAGGAAGGTAAAAAAGCCTTCATTTAGAAAGACCAACTTACCAAGTCAAGAACAAGAGCCTGGTACAGCGATTTCAATATTGAGAAGCTAACACGTCACCTACATAGTCTGCATGTTAAGCTAGCATACTGATTCTAGCTTATTATGGTACAAACTTTCTTCACCATAAAAACAGCAAGAAGGCTACTCATTTAGTAATACAAAAGAATTAAATCTACAACTCTGAGCTACTGTGCACGAGGGTGTGTCCATGTAAAATTTTGGCTTCAGGATTCAAACAGAGCTGCTTACAGTACACAACGTAAAGACACAACCATTTTCAGGAGCACACCCAGTGCCCTATGCTCAATGAATACCCAGCACTTACTTACACACAGACACTCAATGCTCTACCACCGTTACAGGTCATCTACCAACATGTGTACTTGATTAAAAGAAGGCAGGAAGTGGTTAAAGAGGAACTGAGAAATGAATGCTGAAATCCTGCTTGTCAGCGTGAATGGAATGCAGGGCTAGTGTGAGAGCAAGGGGGCACTGCTGACCTCTTTACAAAGGCAACAGTGCCACCTGGTGGAAAAACCAGTTTAAAAGCAGCAGAAGACAATTCCTGCAAGACTGCAAAGCCATGCTCACCTTTGCTTGGACTCAGATTCTGGTCGATGAAAACCTTCAGTTCTCCATTGGCTTCAATGAGACCAACCTGGGAATTAAATTAAATGAATAACCATACCTCAATACCGAAAGCATTGGCGTGAACACCCGTACAGGCACACACCCCCAACTGACAGATCTTTAACCCAGGGAAGGACCACAGGGACCGGGGGTGATGTCTCACTTTTACCTTCTGGGTAACATGCTAATCCCTTGCGTATTTTACTTCTTCCGTTCTAAATTCTGGAATCTATAGAATTTCTCCTCATTTTGAAAATGGACTGGGGTAACTTGAACCCCAAGAATAACACAGGGGTTATTTCAATTCAACTAAATTTTTAAGACAAAGATGTCCAAATTACTGTCGAACATGATGTATGTCAGTGACTAATATTAGCACACACGCATACACTCCATAGTGGCCAAAGTGCTTTTCTATGCTACGGCCTACTGGGGAAGCGCCATCAGTTCAGTAATGACAGACAAAACGATGCTACATGAAGCACTTGCTGTATTATTTAACCCCACTAGATGGTGCTTCTTGTTCGAAAAAAGGCACAAAGCATGCCTCAAAACAAACAAAGAGCACCATCTAGTGGGGTCAAAAAATACAGCCAATGGTTCATGAAGCGTCATTTTGTCCCACAGTTCAGAAGATTGCTGCACCAGATTTCTTGCAGCACCTTTAACCACCAGCCATCATACACAACGTCTGCTCCCAAAGTGCCAGTCCATACCCCAGCCATAACACAGGAAACAGACCATCTTTGAAGTAGTATAAGTCAGTTACCACCTTTTTTTAAACTGCACATATACCATCCATCAAGTTAATTTTTTATGCTCATTTCCTCAATATTCCTTTTCAGGATATCCTGACCTTCCTAAAATTTGTTTGCACTGTATTTGTCTGTACTGTTTTGTTTTGCCCTACATGTTGTGTGCACTTAATGTACCTTGCTGCTATATGCACAATAATTTCCCCTGGGATCAATACAAATTATATCTTCATCTTGTCTTATACAGCTGGGCATTTCAGTTTAAGTACCTTGGATCAAAGATGCTACAACAGGGCCATTAAATGGTTTTCCTTAAAGCCCAAGTAAGTTACAAATCATATAATTAACCAGTAATGTACCAAACTTTCAATCTAGATTAAATCAGTTTACAAAAATTCCACTGGCTGAAACATCTAAAGCAAAACGGAACAAATGCCGGCCCCCGTAAATATTTTTACTGTCCTGAGTAATCATTAAAACGGAGAACGGGAAGCTAATAATACACAAACAGTTGTACTTTTCATGTCTTTATTAAGCACACTGAGTAATAATTCACAATGCAGGCTGGAAAAAGTAAATGTTAATGACTGCTCCAAAGGATAACAGGAGAAAGAGCTTAAATTAAGGATATGAGATTTGAAGTGTGGGGTGCACAGGCGCCTCGCCTTTTAAATCAACACGTAAAAAGCCTGGTTACTGACAAATCTGTTCAAGAAACTGGTTAGCATGAACCATATACATTGAGGTTTAAATGCGTGATCAGATGGTTGGGGCCTGAGGGATAAGGCAGCAGCTGGAGGGCTACATTCACCAGCTCAGTCACACAGACCCAATCCATCAAACAGAAGAAACACAGCACTCAACTTAATCGACAAGTAACTGCAAGTCAGGGTCCCCCAATTCCAGTCCTGGAGGGCAATTATCCATCAGAGCTTGCATATTTCCCTGTTCAAACACACCTACTAAACCTGATAATTAGCAGATTAAGTTGTGTTTGAGAAGGGAAACCTGCAAACCGGAACCTGGCCGTAAGATGCTTTTGTAAATACTGCAACATAAGCCTGATCATTTCAACATCAACATAAGCTGAAATGCCAGATACTTTTAAATGGTACAGAACACCAACATCTTCATTTAATTATGGAATCCAGTTGTTTTCAGTCATTGTTCTTTATTTACAGCAGCATGTCAAATTAGAACTTCACCAAATATCTGTTACATTGCAAAAATGGGCTCATGCAACATTATTGCAACATGGCAAAAACTCTGCATGTGAAGCAAAACCAACCAAACAACCATAAACATCTCTTCACTTTGCTACTTGTAGACTAAAACACAGTATAAAAGCACAAATTAGCAACCTTTGTTTGAAGCACTGGGAGCAGAAATGAAAAATTGACTCTTTTGTACTTAAGGGGAAAGGCATGCAAGGTTTTAAAATGGATATGGATAATTGTCAGAATAACACTACAGTGTCTCTCACAATAGGCCTGTAACTATTCACCCAATTCACGATTGGTTTCAATTCACAATATTGGGATGAAAAGAAAATTACTAAAACATTTTCCCATTCTTTATTAACTCAAATATTGCTTTTCTTAAAAAAAAAAAAAAACCAACTTGTTTGATTTTCTTAATAACCAATAATATTTTTTTACTAACATCTGTAAAGGTTAGAGTAAAATATAGCAGCCTATTAACTACAATATTCCTTTTATTAAACATGAAAAAATTAACAACAAAATAACGTCTCTTTAACCATTTAACAACATTAGTGAAGGCTGTAGTTAGCCTTAGACATAAACAACAACTTAACCACTATCTGCTCTTGCCATTCCGTGGCATTTCTTCTGCAGGTGGCATTAGCTGGTTGCTGATAGGGGGGCAGGCCAAGTTAGTGTGCCTTCTGCAGTTCAAACAATGCAATTACAGCTAGGAAAACTAAGAGATTAAACAGCCTAATAATAATTGGAGTTATTTCATGGTTCATTTTTTATTTATAGGATTCAGATTCTCATAAACCTGTACTGCATGATATATTGTTACCTGTCCATCTTGTGGGTATGGGTAGAAATCAAGGCAGTGCAAAATGTACTTCACTCAAATACCCATGAACATGGTGCCGTTTTAAATGCAGATCAGAGAGACATCATCTTCTCAGGTCAAGTAAGCACAGCAGTGTCTTCGCCGCCGGAGGTATCTAAATCTGTCTCCCTATGACAGAACCAATTTGCACACGTGCGCCAGAGAGCAAATGCTCCTGCTGCATCACTGCATGGTACGGGAACTGCATAGCCTTGAAGCAGGTGGTGAAGACAGCCCAGACCATCACTGGGTCCTCATCCCTCCCGTTAAAACACTGACAACGCAGTGTGAAAGGGAAGCCCCCTGCTTTGTACCTAACCATAGCTATCCACGCTGCCAATTTCATTCCCAAGCTCTCTGGAAAAAGGCACCAAAACATTCAGCCTGTGACCAGCGAACATAACAGCTCATTACATAGCCCCTCCATCCGGTTTACAGCTGCACTGCTCACTTATAGATCTATATTCCTCTAGCTGTACTTTTTTGCCAATCATCAAATTAGCAGTCTGTTGTCTTGCCTACTGTTGCACTGCTATGCACATTACACTGCCCAAAGCACAAATCACATTAAAATTATTTTTTCAATTGCTTCAAAAAAGTATTCAAATGTAAAGAAAAGGCTTTAGCAGAAGTCAAATATGTTGCATATGGGTTTTCAAGTAGAACACAGCTTTAACAGTCATGGCATTACAATGACAGGACCTTCGATGATGCTCAGAAACAAGCTACTTCCTAGAGGGTCTCACTGGTGAAAATTGAGCCTATATGCTGAGAGAAGAGGCCAGTTGTGACTGCAGCAAAGTGCAGCCATATATAAAGATTAGAAGAAGCACAGTAATAAGAATATCCTTAGTCATTTAAACATTTCACTTAATTAGCATATTGAAGGTGGAGAAAAGCAGATTAACAGTTCATAGATCAGCTGGATCCCATATTAAGTCTTTTTTTTGTTTTAAAATGAGCCATTTCACCATGGTCTGCAATGGTACTGTATCATCAGTCATACCGCTAATCACAATACTGATATCTGGGCCCCAAGAAATCCATTATTTCCAAATTTAAATTTTTCCAAGACCTTTCGTTATAATTTATGGCTTGCATATTATAACACTTGGCGACAGCATGGCAGATGAGTCTGTATAACCATAAAATTCATCCAAAATTCATATATTCATCCATATATTACTCTTGGTCCAAAATACATATCAATACTGAAAATACTCCATCCATCCATCCATCCATCCATCTCGCATATTCTACTCAGGGATGTGGGGTACTTTAGTCTAAACTGTCAAAATCAGGTTGACATGAACTCTCATTGTTCACCAACATCCGGCACATTTAATCTAGTTTGTATCTGGCACCTGAAAATGGTGTGTGTTACCTACATACCTAAAAAGATTTATAAGAAAAATTACTTTAGCCCTCCATCCATCATCAAACCACTGTATGATCTCATGTACTCTACATGAAGTCACTGTCATCCCATTGAAACCCAATGCTGTTATGAATGGGGGAAAAAAGGAAATGACCCAAAAGTACCACCAAATAGCACTTTAAGAATTAACTTTATTGGACTGAATGAGTATAGCCAAACAATGGCAAGAAAATGAACTCCACAACCTTACAGCACCACCTGAACCTTCAACGGGCGGGAGGCGGCACTGGGGCGTATACTTCATTAAATCGACACAAGTGTGAAGCTGTATTTTTGTCACAAACGAGCCAATGGACGATTTGTCTTGCTATATCAGATATTGACTACTCAGTATTCCTTTGCTTATGCCATTTGCAGTACTTGAGCTGAACCCATACATTTCCAAGTGTGATAAGTGGTATATGGAAATTAACCAGACTGAGGAATCCCAGTCTTTGGAGTCTGACTGCAGGGCTTCAGACTCTGACCATTTTTGGAGACAGTGCAACTAAATATTATATCTAGGTGCCCCCCATTTTTTTAACCATTATCTTATATCATGGGTAACACCCGGAGGGAGCAAGGACTGATGTCTGTGTGAGCAAGACAGAGGCTGTGTCCACACTGCTGTGTTTTAGTTTAAAAAAACAGACAGTCTCAGGTTGTGTCTTTTGTTCACCCTACCACGGAGCTTTCAGCCTCCCAAATCGGAGACTCCAGTAAATGCTCTCACAACTGTACACTTCAGAAAACTCTGTTTTAGAGTTTTAGGGTGGATGAGTGAAAATGGGGACTTTTGAAAATGCAGACTCTTAAAACACCCCAATTGGTCCCTACTCATCACATGGCCGATCCCTGCTTTGATTCTGCTAGTTACACCAATCCCATTGTCTGACTAACCACCTGGTCACCCGATACAGAAGTAAACTGTATTTCAACATGGCAGATATGGAGAATCTGCTTTCAATGGGACTGTCCCTGTTGCTGACCTGTATGCAGCTAAATAGCATGTTACAGTGTGACTGCTGCGTATTTGCGCAAAAAGAAATTAATTTACTGATCACTGTGACTATGTGTGCATGTCCAATATACAGTGCATCCGGAAAGTATTCATAGCACTCCACTTTTTCCACATTCTGTTATGTTGCAGCCTTATTCCAAAATAGATTACATTCATTTTTTACCTCAAAATTCTACTCACAATACCCCATAATGGCAAAATGAAAAAAGTTTGCTTAAAATTTCTGCAAATTTATTAAAAATAAAAAACCCAAATATCACATGTACTAACTATTCACGGCCGTCGCTCAATTTGTTGAGGCACCTCTGGAAGCGATTACAGCCTCAAGTCTTTTTCAGTATGATGCTACAAGCTTGGCACACCTATTTGTGGGCAGTTTCTCCCATTCTTCTTTGCAGAACCTCTCAAGCTCCATCAGGTTGGATGGGGAGCGTCGGTGCACAGCCATTTTCAGATCTCTCCAGAGATGTTCAACCGGATTCAAATCTGGGCTCTGGCTGGGACACTCAACAACATTCACAGAGTTGTCGTCGAAGCCACTCCTTTGTTAACTTGGTTGTGTCCTTAGGGTCGTTGTCCAGTTGGAAGGTGAACCTTTGCCCCAATCTGAGGTCCAGATTGCTCAGGAGCAGGTTATTAGCAAGGATCTCTGTACATTGCTGCATTCATTTTTCACTTGACCCTGACTAGTCTCCCAGGTCCTGCTGCTGAAAAACATCCCCACAGCATGATGCTACCACCACCATGCTTCACAGTAGGGATGGTATTGGCCAGGTGCCAGGTGAGTGGTACCTGCTTTCCTCCAGACATGATGCTTGCCATTCAGGCCAAAGAACTCAATCTTTGTTTTATCAGACCAGAGAGTTTTGTTTCTCATGGTCTGAGAGTCCTTCAGGTGCCTTTTGGCAAACTCCAGGCGGGCTGTCATGTGCCTTTTACCGAGGAGTGGCTTCCATCTGCCCACTCTACCATACAGGCCTGACTGGTGGAGTGCTGCAGGAATGGCTGTCCTTCTGGAAGGTTCTCCTCTCTCCATAGAGCAATGCTGAAGCTCTGTCAGAGTAACCATCAGGTTCTTGGTCACCTCCCTGACTAAGGCCCCTTCTACCCTGATCACTCAGACTGGCCGGGCGGCCAGCTCTAGGAAGAGTCCTGGTGGTTCCAAACTTCTTCCATTTACAGATGATGGAGGCCGCTGTGCTCTTTGGGACCTTCAATGCTGCAGAAATTTTTCTGTACTCTTCCCCAGATCTGTGCCTCAATACAATCCTGTCTTGGAGGTCTACAGACAATTCCTTGGATCATATAATGGCTTGGTTTGTGCTCTGATATGCACAGTCAACTATGGGACCTTATATAGACAGGTGTGTACCTTTCCAAATCATGTCCAATCACCGGAATTTACCACAGTTGGACAAGTTGTAGAAACATTTGAAGGATGATCAGTGGAAATAGGATGCATCTGAGATTAATTTTGAGCGTCATGGCAAAGGCTGTGAATACTTATGTACAGTAATCCCTCGCTATATCGCGCTTCGACTTTCGCGGCTTCACTCTCACACGGATTTTATATGCAAGCATATCTAAATATATATGGTGTATTTTTCGCTGGTTTGCGGATTTCTGCGGACGATGGGTCTTTTTATTCCTAGTACATGCTTCCTCAGTTGGTTTGCCCTGTTGATTTCATACACGGGATGCTATTAGCGGAGGCCGCTACATCGGCCAAAATCAGCTGAGAATGTAAACATTACCAGAATGCAAATGGCGCATGACTGCAGTGTTCGTATTTTGGAAATATGATA
>JAAGVU020000035.1:5521166-5532430 GCA_011763525.2 Mormyrus iriodes
AAAAATAACCATATAAACATATGGTTTTTACTTCGCGGATTTTCACCTTTCGCAGGGGGTTCTGGAACGCAACCCCCCCGATAGATGAGCAATCACTGTACATGATATTTTTTGTTTTTTATTTTTAATAAATTTGCATAAATTTCAAGCAATCTTTTTTCACTTTGCCATTAAGGGGTATTGTGTGTAGAATTTTGAGGTGAAAAATGAATGTAATCCATTTTGGACTAAGGCTGCAACATAACAGAATGTGGAAAAAGTGAAGCGCTGTGAATACTTTCCGGATGCACTGTAGGTTAATAGTTATGTCAGATACTTTTTTGCTTGTTTCAGTGTGATTGGAGATACTTTCTTAAACGACGTGAAAACGCTTCTGCAGATGGAGATCGTTTTTGTTTGCAAACTCCATTTTAAAATGAAAACGGAGCAGTGTGGACATAGCCAGAGAGTGATTAGAGTGGAGATCTAATGCAAGGCTGCCATCATAACGTGAATTGGGGACGAGTCTCCACGGGACGCCATCTATCCGTGTCCAGTGCATAAGTACTCTTGCTCGCACTTAGGCCCTTCAGCAAGACCCTCTTATGCCACTACTTCTGATGAGGACAAATTTCTGATGAGGACAACCGAGCCGAGGAATCAGTAGGTGAGCAGGTGTTGAAAAAGGCAAACACCTTCCCTTTCCGACAGGTATGGCTCACACAGATTACGTAACTGAGATATTGTAAAGAAAGGAATGCCATGTAAACTTGCAAATACATATTTCATTTGTGGATTTATCAGTATTTATGGCATCTATGCTGACACCTATAATTTTTAATTACATCCCCGTCAGTATTGTTTTCATTAAATTAAATCTAAGACCGCTGTTTTGCTCCAGGTTTGCTTATATGCTGGTTTTCTGTGGCATAGCAGCTGTTTAGTTTATTTGTTCTCTGCCAAATTTGTCTTTGTTATTAATTCTGAGACGTTCATGCAAATTGTCACATGATTTTAATTAAGTCATTTAAATATGAATTATTTCTTATGAGCAAAAGCACATACTACACAATCACACAGAGATGTAGCCTTAGCTATACAAAACAGTCATGCATGTTCCCCCTTGATCTCATTATATAATCTCTTGACTTGGTGACAACTGCCTATGCAGTGGTTTGGATAGACAGCATCTGTATTTTCCATACATGCTTTGGTTTAACTCTTGGCACATAACACGATTTCCTCTCTATTTTTGTGCTTCGTCTTCACTCTGTCTGTGGGGTTAAGTGGGCATCAACAATTGCTGACAAAGTAAAATGCAAATACATAAATTGTTTCATTAACATATCACTTCTGTTTATGTCAAGCAAGTATTGCTAAAACACTCACATGGTATCCATGAATACTGAAGATGTCATTGTGTAACCATGAATTTTATTTACATGGTGTTTATCACTTAGTATACGCTCTGTTGCTTTCACACAATGGAACTGTGCTGGTTATCAGCTTCTCATTGCCTTCCTGCTCATGTCCATCTCTCCTGGAATTCATGGTGTATGTGTGCACATCTTGCGTGTAATGATGTGTCCCTTTCAGGATATAGTTCATATCAATAAAGGTGTCTGGGAAGGGGCAGCCTTAAATTTTTCTTCTCAGAAAAACCATGACTATCTGGATACAAGTTTTGTTTTTAAATGAACTCTACTTAGGATCTTAAAATTTTATTTGAATTGGATTTCAGATCTTGGTATTTTATGGACTGACATGACTTTTAAACATTTTAAAATGGGAAATCCAACTAAATTCTTTTATCTGAATAAATCTGCCGTTGTTGTTATAATATAGAATTAAGACAATTTACCAGCAGAACAACATGTACAATTGCATCGGGAGAGCATCTTTCTTGGAAGATGGAAAAAATATGAATGTGTTGTGTTGCATGTTGACTGAAGTGGTGCTCGTAATATTTTCAGTAAGGAGCACCAATGCTACTAGTAGAAAAAGTCAGTCTGGTTGCTTGCACACCCTTTAAATATACAATTATGATTGCTGAGTAATGTAGAAGAAAAAAAAAATCATATCATGAAAGTTGCCAGATGTATATAGTGCTTGTGCTACAAATACATCATTATATGACTGGTGGGATAAGGTGTGCGCAGAAACTATGCAAGTAGTTAGCCCATAGAAAGGGAATTCCCTATGAGAGAGAAAACGGATTTAGGAGAGCTTGGCTAGAAGGCTAGTTATACATCACATTTGCATGCGTTTTATTACGAAATGAATATCCTATGTATTACAGGGTTTCCGCAAGTATCAGCAAATCTAATTTAATACTTTTAAATGCCTTTTGTACACTCATTTTTAAAGAAATACATGATCCATGTCTGTAACCATGGATACTACACACACACAAATTTATAAAATACCCATGTCCCAAATTCTGAATTGCAACCATTCAATTTGACAATGATGCAAAAATGATAATCTTGGATATTTGACAAAATCTACATAATTTAAGAAAACTATCACTCTAAACAATTAGAAATGGCTCATGAGAGAGCTTAAAATGTAATAATTTAATTTGCAGGTATTTCAAGACTGATTTAACAAAGTACCCATTAACTAAATTTTGAATGCTAGACATACTGAAAAATCAGCCCATGACTGAACACAAGTTTGTGTAAATTGTACTGCCATGTGACCTCCTTCAACTAAAACGCCAAATTGTATGTCTGCACAGTGAAGGAAAAACTCTGAGCTTAAACGGCTTTGGGCAGTTCACCCCAAAACTGAAAAAGATATGTTTTAGAAGGGCTTTCGTGCTATCTATGCATCAAGGCTGTTCTGCTGGGGGTTGTCTAGTTTTGGAGATACCAAATTCCACACACTAATCGTATCACTGCACAGAAGATATCGCCGGGGTGCTTGTGCTCATATGGTCTGTGCAGTGATGCGATGGATGTGTGCAGTTTGGTAGAAGAAAATAGTTCCTACATTAACCTGCTTACTACAAAGTCCGTGGATTATCATGAGTAACCGGGTCATGATTTCTGCTAAGAGACATTGCTGTAAATTTTTTTTAATGCATTTTTCTGGCACTTTAATCGCCATAGAAAGAATGTCATTCACTCACGTTATATCTGAGAAAAGCTTGACATTTCTACAGCCAATATATCCAAAACTAGCCAACTCCCAGCAGTACAACCTATATGGATAGATAGCACTGAAG
Source organism: Mormyrus iriodes (assembly GCA_011763525.2). Lineage (NCBI taxonomy): Eukaryota > Metazoa > Chordata > Actinopteri > Osteoglossiformes > Mormyridae > Mormyrus > Mormyrus iriodes. Next base: position 5,524,375 of record JAAGVU020000035.1, read on the forward strand.
CCCCTCTAAAACATATCGTTTTCAGTTTTGAGGTGAACTGCCCCTTTGGTGCACGGAAAATTCAAGGGCTACAGAAATTACATAGTGTTAACTGTGTAAATAAACTGATCAGAAACCATTGTCTGGAACAACACCTTCATTGGATGCGTGTGAATGGTGCTGCATACCAGTGTTCAGACACCAAAGCACAACAAATCACATTCCATCCAAGCGCTGCTTGAAAGTCACACGATTATCCTTGGGTAGCGGCTCTGCTGGAAGTGGTGATCACTACAGCAGTAGTAGTGGTGGTAGTAGTAGTTGCTGAAGAGGTTATTTTGTCGGTCACGGCAAAGTAACTAGACATAGTTAATTGTTGTCTGACTTTTACAGCCAATTTGTTGCTATTGCACTGCACATCAGATTTCATGGCATTGATGCCCACTGTACCCATCTTAAAAACTTTTTTTTTTTTTTACATCGCTGCAAAATCCTTCTCCATGTTGACCACCAATGGGCTGCGAATGTCCTAAATGCTTCATCTTCCAGCCACTTTTGCTGGATTTTGCATTTCTTCAAATCTTTGCGGCGTTACGACATTTACTTGCCCAGCTCTTGTAAGTTTTACTCCTCCAGGTCTCAACCCACAATGTCCAAACACCCAGCGTTGCGACAATTTTGCTCCACCTGGCAGGCAAAACTGGTTCTGTGTGTTTATCGGACCAACGTACATATTTTGCAACAGTAAATCAAATATATTAAATCACATACGTTTAAAATAAATTGGTCATATTTTTTTTCTCCAAAACTCAAAAATTTTAATGTGGGTACAAATCAAAGTTAATGATGATTAGTGCTATTTAAGGCCTTAATTTTCACAAGATCCATTTCATGACTTTTAATGCCTTTTAATGACCTGTGGAAACCCTGTATTACGTAATTTGTTAGGTCTAGAGAAAAGACACACAATTAGATAGAGGTAGGTCTCCCTGATGAGGAAATAACCAAGAATGGAAAAAAGGAGCAACAGAAAGGTCATGGATGAAACAATCAGCTAGAATACAAGACAGGGAGGATTCCCCTCCAATGGTGTGTATACAGCTTGGTTGTCTGAAGTGTCTGTGCACCCCTGGCCAAGATGAGAGAAAGAATTTAAACTCGTTGGGCATGTCTTCTTATTGATCTACAATAGAAGATAGAAGTGCGTACTAACTTTACAGTGAATATCTTCTTCATCTCTCTTAGTTATACACTGAAATTACGTTATGACATTAAATGAAAACAGCCTAACAATCACATTTTAAAAGAACTAACACCGTAACTGGATAGGGATTTATAAATATGTATATAAATTTCCATATTTGTAAAAAAAAAATGCATCCCCCTTCAGCTCAATAAAGTATTTATTCTCATATTGTATCCATATCCCTAAACATTCTGGGAAAATTATTTGCCAAACCATTTTTGCTTCCGATATCCCTCATTTGCCACTGGATTTACATCATTACAATGTATGTGACTAACAGCAACAAACACTTAGGCAACTTAATTTCCATTATTACAACTGCAGTTCCCCTCTCCTGAGTAAAGCAGCTTCAGTAATACTGCAAAACTAATTCCTATTAGACCTACATATATTTGACACCAGATTTCTAATTTTTGTTAATTATATTTATTGGAGAATTCTGTAACAAGACATACCAATCTAAATTTGCCTTTTATCAGTTTTAATATTAAAGTTACTAAATAGCTTTACAAATATATTTCACATTGCATTTTCATATGAAATAATGTACATTGTTACAGGCTACCTAGACAGCAAGTATTTCTTTGGATCATATATGTCAACCATCTTTTGAGCTGCAAGTATAAACAGGTAGAACCTGCCCACACATACCCTGCCCGGCACATACAGAAAGACTGACTACGCCCACTGAACTGATGAGTCGGGGGACTGTCCTGAATAGGGTAACCTGTTGAACAGACCTCTCCCATGTTAAACATATACTGACTTTGCCATGCATCACTTCAGAGCAAAGCAGCTGTGAAGAACAGGGCAAGCAAATTACAATGATCAAAACAGACCGAAGCCCAAGAAACAATCCCAACTGAGTTGTTCACCCAAAAAAGCAATACTATGTCTAATGCTGCTTATTATGCAATTGTTATACATCAGAAATAAAATGATAGTCCAAACAGAGTGAATACTCACATCCTTCGCCATGTTATCAGTTTCAGGAAAAAAAGAGGGAGCCAAAGCCCTCCTTTTCGGGTATTTTCTCAGGAGGCTGAACAGCAGGTGCCCCTAAAACAAAAAGAAAATATTTAAACGGCACAGAGGTGGACCAGGAGTTATTTCTGTATGCAAATACTGCTTCAAGCAAGCAAATCCAGAAACTGCCCTCCGCTGTTATTATGATTGATTATTAAATACGATACTTACCGAGCACCTCAAACAGTTCGTGCACAATGAAACTGCCAGTACCCCACTCTTTAGTGTCTGTACCCCAACAGAAAAATCGGAACGAGGGTCACTTTAAAAAGCATGGTTGTCGATGAGAAAACTCCTCGGAGTTCCTACAGTAAACTGCTCCGATTTCACACGCACAGGCTGCAAACGCGGAATTATACTCCGCAAATACCGGCCATTAATCGCAGCAAAAATTCTACAAAAACCATCGTCTTACGCTACCAAGAAACAGCTTCCGCGCGCAGCGAAAACAGCGCGTGCCATGATGTCCCGTTCGCCCGCACGCCATTCATCAGCACCGGCGCGCGGCGCTGCGTGACACTGTCAGTCGCGCGAGGGACAACGCTGCACTAGGCCGCGGCTTATTTTCCTCAATTTAATAATTACTTCAACTCTGTGTTTAGCGCACAAATCAGTCCTTTCTCATATAACCAAATTTAACGCGCAAGACCGCAGTTTCCAGGGGAGAATAGCACGCTCAACCTAAGCGTTATTTTGCTCAAAACGAGGCCCGTATGACTACCACAGCATCTTTTATTACCCTGCACAAAGCAACATCGGTTCCCCGCGAACACGCTATACTCATAGGTATCTTATTGTACAAATAGGCTTTTCGCGTTTTAAATTCGTTGATTAATTAAAAATTGGTTATTGCAGGGATCATAATATGTTTGCCAGAACTTTTTAAAAGGCAAAGAGACCTGGGCCTAGCTGGCTAGCTAAATGAATGCAAAGAGTGAAACCCCGACTGCAACAAAGATAAAACAATTGTATGCTTATCCAATGATTATATCGCACGACAGCGTTTTTGCTAGGTGGCTGTGTTTATAATATTGTGAATAGCGAGACAATCTATGACATTGGCACGCGCTGTAATGATGAAACGTTAAATTGCAGAAACAAAATCGGTCGAGTCTGCTCTCTATCTTGGATGCATTAAAAAAGTCTTTAAGAGAATTGAGATACATTTCGCGCTTAACAACCACCCATAGTGAATTAAACGACAAGCCGCATTGCACTTACGTCTGTATACTTCGGTCAATTGAAGCGCCCAGACTAATGTTTTTGTTGGCAGAGTGGACAGAGGAAGAGGAGGTCTAAATCCCTACACCAATCAGGAAACAAAAACTAAACATAATGCGATCTTGTTTCCAAATCATTTATTATATGCAAACTAAACCATATCATTCGTTACCATTGACAGGTATTAAAGGCATTAATTCAGACAGTTAAAGACAGTTAATTCATACATCTGGTTACTGGGTTATGTTGGCAATCTTACACCAATTAAACTGATGTATTTTAGCTGTAAAAATGACAACACCTAAGTTTAAAATAGCACACACGTTTACTGTTTGCATACAGCATGCTGGTCAAATGGAACAAATTGCTTTAGATGTGTCTGTCGTCGTTTTACACGGCAACAGAGTGACTAGTAATGCATTTACATTTTCACTGCAGCTCTGAAAACGCACAGGATGGACGTATACATGTATTAATGTCAGCTACTTTACCTTCAAAGGCAAAACAATTAATGTGCATTCAGCTATAATAACTAACAACGTATATTACTACGTAGCGAAGCGGAAAGTGTAGAAATTATTTCAAATGAGTCAAGAAAACAAGTATTACTTCAAAATGTATCCAACTAATTTATTTTAAATGTCATGGACATCTGTAAGAAACCTAAGGCCACCTGATCGTGTCCCAGTCAGACACTCAAGTGTACAGTGAACTACCAGTTTCTGACATGTTGACACATATTGCCATTGTAATACATAGTTAGCCAGGTAGCCTAATAGCAGTTCCTGATATAATACAGTTATCCAACTAACAGTTCCTGATGATGCAGTTAGCCGGTTAGCCTATTAGCAGGTCCTTATATGTTATAGTTAGCCAGTTAGCCTACTAGCAGTTCCTGATATGATACGGTTAGCTACCAGAGCCTGCTTTTAGCCACAGTCCATAGATCGCAGTGACACCGTAAAAGTTAAATTGCGCTGCACTTACTAATTCAAAGTAGATGATGCATAGCCGTTCATTTAATTTAAAGGTCCAAATACGCTGGGTGTCCGAACAGCTCCTTTCAATCCGTGAAAATTAACTGTGGTAAGTTCCCAGCAGGTGACACACACCACACCGCACACTGCTCACTCAATGTCTGCTCTCCTCACAAACTGATCTTGGCGGTGTCTAAACAGCAAGCTCGCCCATTGGTCACGCTTTATGTAACGTCATCACGCAGCGCCGCACTGTCTACGCCTCTACAGTGATATGATTAGTTCGCACAGCCGAACTTCGTTCACCGACTAGTTTCATTGGACAACGTTGCTTGTCATTAACGTGCTGTGGAAAGTTCCGTCTTTACGTCTTGAAGTTAGGTGCGTATTGGTTGGAGGGTGGTACAGCTGGAATTTATTCTTGTAGTTAAATATATAGCATAGTCAACAGTAGAAGGTTTTTAAATAAAGTCGTTACTTTCTCTGAAGTAAAATGTTTGTTCTAGTATTCGTAGAGCATGTGTCTAGTTAGAGGCATGCATACAAATTAATTGCTTTGTTTGGAACTTCCCAGGGAATACCATTCATCACTTTGTTTATTTGTGTCAGCTTAGATTGAATGCGGCTGATATGTCATTATTTTTTTTTATCGAGCAGTGCTCCATGTTTGATTTTGAAGTAGGTCACTTCGAATTAGCTCCATATTTGCATGTATTTTTAATTTGGTTTGTTTTGCAGGCGTTTTTTTCTAAAGCAACTTCAGTGTAAATATTAAGGGCATTAAGAAGATAAAGAATATCTCAGTATCCAGTAGAATATGTCCTGTGCAGTAAATCTTGTGTAGGGGTGTCGGAAGGTCATGGATACCTTGGCAGATTCAGGGGGTCCAACACTTTGTAGGAACCCCACAATCTAACGTGGGTGGTGGGGGCCCAGTGAGCAAAATCTACCTATATGAAATATAATACTTAATGTTCTATAGAATGGGAGTCTACTTTATAAAACACCAATTTGAGATTTGTGGAAGTTAAAGACATGTTTTAAACCGGTGAGAGATACTACTTCTTTATTAATTGATACTTAAGTCATTGGGGTGTACTTTCTGACAAAATCATCAGACATCTCTAAAAACAAAACACACCATCTTGACATTGCTCAGGTGTGAAGGTAACATTTTAAATTTCTCATGACCTTGCTCTTCTTGTGGATTAGAATAAAGAAACTTCTTTGCACAAAATCAACTTAAGATAAAGCGTAGATTTTTGCCAATCACAGATTATAAAGAAACAGATACCCAATAACAGAATACATTTCTTTCAGTATTCATAGCATCAATTTGTTCACCATGCTTGAGGTGGACCTGCACCTTCATAATCTACACATTTCTGATATTCTTTACTGTGGTCACTTTTGAAGCATATATACTTAACCATTTTCTGTGTTCTTTAGTCCCACAGTAGCCTTTAGGTCTGTCATCCAGGAGAGGATGTTAGTAAGATATGCAGCAATATTTCACAGGGGACCAACCACTGATCCCTTTGGGACACAAAATGAAAACCTCTTGATCTAGCTAGTCACTCCCATTTTTCAAAAGTGATTTTTTTTCTGGGACTCATAGGACAGTATGAGATGTGATGCCAAGGATGATGGAGGTAAGTTGTGTTTAAATGCCACCGCATTGTACCAGTAAGAGGCATGCAGAGCATAAGGCTGAATGTGCCTTTGTGAATGTGTCCTCATTCTGACTTAAGTCAATAAGGATAAATGAAAAGATGTAGAGACTATCCATAAGGAAACAGATTTTAAATATTTTAAGCTGCAACAAAAACACATCTTTACATTTAGTATATTGACTGTTTAGGCTTTGAATGGCAAAAGATTTTTAGTAATTGCACTTGAACACAAGAGCAGGCTTTATAAGCATATTTTGATTGATACTTGTATGAGAGGCTGCAGTCAAGAGGGGGAGGTCGAGAAGGGGCCCCTCCCTGTGCATCTGTTTGGGATACACAGATAACATGCTCTGCTGAGTCACACACAGAGCAGTCCTTGCTCAGCCCAGATACTACCACAGTGAGCACGATAGCCACTCATTTTCCTCATCTACCTTCAATATTCCAGCTCTTGTTCACTTTGTACTCAACCAGCTAATTGGGAAATGCTTTGTAGAATATGCCCCTGGTCCTGAATCCAGGATGGTATGCTAGTGGAATACTATGGTAATGCTTAGTACAATTTAAATAACAGTTGGATATGTATAATATAGTTTAGAAGCCATGAAACCTTGAATCCCATTCATCTATGATCAGGTCTATGTTGTCACAATAGGCTTGGATGTGATCACAGCAACTCATGCTCACATATCCCAGCAGAAACCACACATTAGTGTGGTTTGTCTTTAACCAGCATATACTTATCCTTCAAAAATTCTTTTCAGGTCTTTTAATCACCCTGACCACAAAAGAGGATGGAGGTCAAAGACCCTTCCACTGCTTATGAAGGAAGCTCACCCCAAATAAAGATTTGTTAGTTTTCAACACCGTAGGCACCAGCATCACCTTACTCAGTCACATAGCACCTGGGCTAGGTAAGCCACACCCATTAAAAAGAGCCAAAGTATTCCACAAGAGCCAGAATTAAAAAAAATTTAATATAAAAATTCTTAAACGATACAAGCAGATCTGTCCATGTCAGAACTCCTGCGACTGCACATCTTTGCCTCCATCATCATGGAAGGAGCCCTTCAGGCCTTTGGCAGTCTTCTTGGGCAGAAGTTGGGCCTGAATGTTGGGCAGGACACCCCCCTCCGAAATGGTGACGCTGCCCAGTAGGGTATTGAGCTCCTCATCATTACGGACGGCCAGCTGGATGTGTCGTGGAGCGATTCTCAGCTTCTTGTTGTCCCGCGCGGCATTGCCAGCCAGCTCCAGGACCTCAGCGCACAGATACTCCAGGATGGCAGTCAAGTAAATTGCAGCACCTGTACCAATGCGGGCTGCATAGTTTCCCTGTCGCAGCAGACGGGCAACACGGCCCACGGGGAACTGCAGCCCAGCCCGTGCTGAACGGCTCATGGAGCCCTTTGCTTTGCCAGCAGCCTTCTTACCACGACCAGACATCCTTCAGGGGCCCTGGGGGGAGGCAAAGGACACAATTCATGGGAGGAAAAAAAACCAGCACCTTAAATTGAACACAAAAGTGCACCACAGCAAGCTCACCTTCTATCCCAATGATTCACTCCAAAGCCCAGAAGGCAGTCACAAGCAGCTCAAAACTGTGCTGGAGCTACTCTTATACACTATAAGTGTCTCTGTGCCTTAAATGATTAATTGCAACTGCCTAGTTATTCAGCAGTTAGGGCTAACCAATGATCACCACGATGCCCTTCAGCTGAGTTTATTTTGTTGCTCAATTAACCTTAACAAGCATCTAGTAGACACAGGCTGCATTTTTCCTTAATTGTATCAGCACTCTAACAGCATATGCGATGTACAATAAGGTATTTCACTAAAAAATAGTGCAGTTTCAAGGCAGTCTAGCACTAAAGCTTGCAGTAGTATTTTCATTATAGCTCACAAGCAGAGTTTCATTCCAGCTGAATTTGGCA
>JAAGVU020000035.1:5551800-5569900 GCA_011763525.2 Mormyrus iriodes
TGCAAATGGGTGGGCGATTCGGACTCATTCAGGACTCAGACACTCGAGGCAATGTCTCTTGCTATTGTTATTCCTGTTACAAAGCTCTAAAAATATACTTAGTTTCTAGCTATATATATTTGAAAAATAGACCGCTCAAGGTTTCTGCGGGGTTTTTTTTTATGTTCCTATGATAAAAAGTTTTTTAAACGGATAGACGCGATTTCTGTTTTATCCCGCGGGCGGGATAGCCGACTCCAGAGGGTTAACTACAGATGCACCGATCCCACTTTTCCTGTCCTGATACTGATACCTGGGATTTGGGTATCGGCCAATACTGAGTACAGATCCGATACCATGGTTTAATTAATAAGCACTGTTTGGTTTTCTATATTAGTGAACAAAGCATACACCCAGGTGTACATATATTGGTTATTGAAACTAAATTATATCTAACATTGAATATGTTTAGTTGTTTAATGTTAGATATAACGCTTCAGTTTTATTTTCTCTCACTTCTCCAGAATTTGCACTAAAGTTCATACATTTTCATACATGTAAGCAGTTGATCACTTTAAGCGATTTACCTTAGTTGAAACCTGAATTTTCAGCTGAAATTTAGATCAAGCTTCTCAATTCTCAGCTTGAATGGTCTTTACAGAAAAACAAAACCTTGACCCCAAATGCTGATTTATACTTCTGCGTCGAATCTCTATCATAAGTAGGGCGTAGCCGCGCACCCTCTGCCGCAGCCTGATGCTCACCTCCCCAGAAATGTAACTGCATATTGTGGCGACGCAGGCTGCGAGAGCTGTGACTGCTCCACTTGGCCATGGTCGCTTTTTTGTTTTTATAGGAGCAAAAATAGCGTATACACAGGTATACTTATACTAGTGATTGAAACTGAAGCGTTACTTATATCTAATATTAAATATGGTTAGTTATTTGATGTTAGATATAAATAACGCATTGGTTTCATTTTCTCTCGCTTCCCCAATATTTGCGCTCAAGCTTGTTGTTGCGGTCGTTCCCTGCTAATATTAGCAAACTCAGTGTACTCTGCGCTATGGTGCGTCTTTAGATGTTTGATCTAATTGCTTGTGTTAAATGACGTACTGTCCCTTCTTCCTCTTGACACTTTAGTAGAACAGACCGCGGCTTTGAATTTTAACGTAATGTAGCAATTAAGTGGTATCAGTTCTTGGTATCTGACAATTTTTACGAATACGAGCATGAGTATTTGACTGCAGTATCGGCCCGATACCCGATGCCGGTATCGTGCATCCCTACTTTTAACATTACTGTTGCCACGACTACAGGGTTTTGCAGGGGTGGGGGACAAGACAGCATTTTAGTTGGGGAAAAGTAAGAGACAGTGAATATAAAATTTACATTCTGTGGCTGTTCCGATCCAACATGATATACTACGCAAACAGTTTAACAGAATTTTAAATAAGCAATTCAAAATGAAACATTTGTTGCCCATTGAGGCTATTGAAATCACTGAGTCCAACATCATCAGAATGCACTAGCAACAGACAGTCAGAAACTAATATGAGAAAATGCAAATACCTGAACCATGCAGATGATGAAGAGGAATATTCTTATAATCCATTTTATGAGAGCCACATATGCTCAGTTAGGATTGTAGGTAACTATGCCATCTTGTGGTCACATTTGACACTGACCCCCACCTTTATTACTAGTGGGACCCAGAGGCAGAAAATTCATGGTTGTTGAGAGAAGACCAGCACCACAAAGAGCCACTCTCTTCGTGGTCAAAAAAGACTAAACAACAAGCATGTGAAGTAGGGTATAAGGCTGTGTGCACTGGCCCTCCAGAACCAGGGAACAGACACCTTTGAATACCCCTACAAAAGCAAAACTGAACACCTGCACACATATTACATGGCAAACACAATCACACTTGGAGGGTAACTTGTTTGAAAGCAGATAAGGCCCATGTACTCACAGCAAGTGGCCACTGGCCAGTGCGCCCCACACAGCTTATTTTTGCTGTAGCATCTCCAAGCAGTGGAGTCAGTGTTAAATGAATTATTCATTTACCACTAAGTCTGCACTCATCCATATTCATGCATAAACTCACAAACACCTGTTTAAAGCAATACCTTGTGGAAACAAATTTCTGCCATGTTTTAAATGATTTAAAATTTGAATACAGTGTGTGGCAATATGCAGGGCATATAGTTTATTACTTTATTTTTTTTATTTAAGCTAAATTAAATACTATACTGGATCAAACTATTGTAATGATGCATAGTTAGACCTCATCAATGCGTGTAAAACAGTGGTATCAAGACAGTACTTTTCTTTTGCTTTTTAAAATCTGGAATGAGGTTCATCAGGTCTACAGAGAATGATGAGAATGTGCAAATAGGGAGGGGTGAGGACAATCACAAACTTCCTCCAGCATCTATCACACTTTAGAGTAGAGGATTCACGGCTCTTAAGTAAACTAAATTAGGTATTTACTAGACTGAAATCAGCTGAATAAAAGAATTGCCAAAAATAATGAACACGACTGCAATAACTGGATCACTGATCATCCCCCCAACCAATGCAGGGCATAGCCGCGGTCACAAGATCCATTTTCTTTCAACTGGATCAGAGCTTTATAATGTATAAATACCCTTTCTGGTTCTGATCCCTCACCCATATAATCTTTTATGTGACAAACCATAATAACCCTTTAAACTTCCGGCCCTACATCAAACCATCAGGTATAAGAAACTGACTTCATCTGGGCTGATCTCCCATCAAATATGGAAAGATAAATTATTCACTTCTGCTTTGAGTGAAGTCACCAGTCAAAATCGAGCATCTCTCTAATTCCAACTATGACAACCTTAACCCCGACCCAGCTATAACCCTAAACAGGAGTAACAAAAAAAACTATTTTAGTTTTTTGATTGCACTCACAGATTTTTATAAAATTGAGTTTACCCTTGTAGCCACTGAAAAAATGTCCCCAAAATGTTAAAATAACAGGTTATCGTCACACTGTCAGTTCATTTGGAAATGTGATGGGTACATGACCCCCCCCCCACCACACACACAGCCCTCAATGGAACAAAAACACACAACAGCTCATACTTGCTAGTCCTTCAACTAAGGAAAACAACAAAAAACAGCTGAAGCACAATACAAATCACTAGCACCAAAGATGACATTTTTCAAAAAACATCCAGATTTACCACCACTAATTAGAATAGCTTGTATGCTTGGCACCCCTTTACTCAAACAATTTAATTTTAGGTGTAACACCAAGAACAACTAGTGAAGCACTGCTCCAGAGGTTAAACATAAATGTCACTGTACCGGTATGAACTCAAACTCTAAATAAATAAAAAGAAACCCTTTATTTTCCATTTGCACAAGGATGAGTACAGGTACATTGGAATTATTCTCTTTGCCTACCTCATCTTGCTTTCCATAGCTTGAGGGTAACAGCACATGGTCAGCCAGCGCCCATGCAGCCATTAAGGTTAAGGGCCTTGCTCAGGGGTCCAATGCTGCTATCAGACCACCAGCGCTGACCAACCGGTGACCTTCTGATCACAAGCACCGAATCCTAACACACTGAGCCACACAACGCCCCCATTATACCTGAGATGGGCAGCTGGACGGTGCAAAGACTTTTCTAATCAGTCTGATAACTCAGGAATAAACACTTATGTGATACTGATAAATATTAATTTCAATTGTAACAATTTCCTTTACAAATATGTAAACAAAATTAGATATTTTACATATTTTCATACTTAATAAAAACCGGTTTATTAAATGTATTACAAACTTTAAAAGATACACCAGATAACCTACCTAACGAACTACACTGACAGCGTCATTTTAGAACTAATGTCAATATTAACTCAATCCAAAAATGAGACTGTAAACAAACAAGACTTAGAAACACGCATAAAATAAATGTCAGCAGCGAAATCAAGCATATACTTAACAATACCGTCAAATGAAGCAGGACATCAAGAGAAATGAAATAAACAAAGAGCCAGAGGCCTGCTCTAGCGAAAAGCCTGGGCCTTGCGTGGACCGCCGGCGCCGCCTGGATAACGACAGGCCGAAGGAGAAGGAATCACTGAAACCACAAACGCACATGGCCTCGTATAAAAAAATACAAAACAGAGCGAGTGTATGTCTAAAGATGTGCATTACTAAACATGAGAGGCGGGGATTTATTCAGCCATTTTAAATAAGAGAAACCTCCCAAGCGGAGACATTGTAATGAGACACTAATATATTCACCACTCCGGAACACACCCCGGCACGGAGGAGAGCACAGGCAACTTGCAATGGTTTTAATCATATTCATTAAACATGTAGATACTATGAGAAATGCGGGGCATGTTTATTTTACAAATCTTACTACCTGACTGGTTTACTCCAGAACATTCAAAGATGTGTAACAAACTAAGAAACTAATACTAATAAACACCTGTTTTTGCAAGTGTCAAGCTCGTTTCTCAGGCACACAGAACGTCTACGGTACGGGAATAGTTAGCATCTGCTGAACGAAATAGCTCCAACTGGTACGAATAAAACTGCGAAGTGACATGGGCACAGTTTAGGGGGCTGCTTTGCATAATAAGTCTTGGAAATTACCTTTAGAGCTTGTGTGCTGTCCGCCTATAGGATTAAAATGCGCGAAAGTAGATCCAGACTAAAATGCCCGTTAGCCTAATTATATGTAAATGACAAGTGGCGCACGAAGTTTCGACAGTCTTTTTGTAACAGAAAAAAAACTATCACGTAGAATTTGCAGTTATGGGTCAGTTATGTTGAACATATTCAGTCAAAAGAGCGAACAGAGGCAGATACAGACCCGGGAATCCCTTCGTAGATTTGAAAAATAAGAAGAAACAAAAACTATGAAGAGTACCAGCTTAGCAGCGAAATACTGGAAGCAGACACTGGTCTGCCTCGGCCGGACAGTACAGACAGGCCGAAATCAGCCAACGGGGAAAGTGACATATAAAAAAAATTACGTACATATTCGTATAGGAATCATTATTGAAGCGAATAAAATTAAATTAGAGCTCAGTTCCTAAATAATTACACTTATGCACGATGGCGGGGCTCCGTATCTGTCAAGCTGACGGGAGGGCGGCGTGTTGTTACTGCCAGTCGGGAAGTGAACATACAAAGTTGTGTCAGTAGTTAGGGTTAGGGTTATTCTTTACGTGAACTAATAGGGTTATGGTTATTCTGTATGGGGATGAATAGACGGCGGGGCTCCCTTTCTGTTAGGTTGACGGGAAGGCGGTGTGCTGCCTCTGGCAGTCGGGGAGTGAATATGCAAACTCCGCTCGCCAATACAAACGCAAAACACAGCCTAATGTTAGCATACGCAACATGGCTAATCAGCCACCTACAAACACTTTGACAGCTGGTCACAGTAAATGAAGAATACAGCCATCGGATGTGCTTAAGCGGTGACTCGCTGGAAATGTTTAACGCTGAGTTAATCACAACATGCTTAACTTTACATTTACGATCGCTCCCTTTCGAAACAGATGGGAAAACATATAACACACAAGAGCTAGTCTGCTGCATTGTTGATAATAAGATGTTATGACACGATGCTGAGTTTTATTCCTGGTCCTGATGTAGGAGCATATGAATATGTAAAGTTTACCAATATTACCTTCTCCCGAGCACCCATCTTGGGTGATTTATAATATGGTGTAGTATTATATGGCTTAGTGTTATATAAATCCTGGTCCCAACACAAGTTGAGAGTGTTTGAATATGAATATGAATATGTAAAGTTCAGTAATATTACCTGCTCCCGAACTCCCATCTTGACTCGTCGTTCCTCCGTCCGCCATTTTGAATATTTAACCCCGAATCCCAACCCCGAGATACAGAACTATACACCCCGCCTTATAGCAGAAAAACACATTATGCTGCCGATTTATTCCACGGTCGCGAAACCTTTTCGGTTTATTAGCATAATCCAAAAACAATACTTGGAAATATATTTCAGTGATCGATTTAAAATCCGAAGGGAACTTCCATTGGCCGTCGGAAACAGTTGGCGAAAACTGACGAACTTCGAAAAACAAAAAAAAGAAGGAGGAGGGGTGGCGAGTGGAAACGACCACTTTCCCTCCCGCAGCTGCGAGCACAAACTCGGGCATTCATGCATTTCATTATATGGCCGTTAACAACGGCTGAAGTACTGATCGAAACGGGTGGTTTTATTAGGAAACATTCGAACTGCGAAGGTGCAGAATTCCACAAGCAAAGCATTAGTATGAAACACTATCTATTTATAAACTAAAGCATGTGGAGCGAGGCGAACGTTTTGCGTTTAAATACATGCAATGTTTGAAAATCATTTTAAGAAAACTCTAAATACGTTGCCTACACATACTCCAGTGCAGTGGGACCTGAAGCTGATGAAGGTTATTCTGGTGTACAGCGGAACTCCACTTCGTTCCGTTTTGGGCGGATTAGCTTCCAACAATGGACTTCTTTATGCTGTCTTTCAACCAAAGCAAATTCGAACGTTTTCTTTTCAAAATGCTAGGTTTTTAGGCAGCGTTTACAACCATGCCCAAATAATTTCACTTGACTATAACCCCGCCATTGAAATAAAGCTTAGGTTTCAACACTATTAGACTGGATTAATAATGGCGGGTTTATTAATGCTATATTTTTGAGAACACGGCAATGAATTGATTTATCCCATACATTCAAAATCTACCTTTACCATTGTCATGTAATAGATGAAGTAGTTCTACCGACTGCCGTAATATATTTGCCTAATTCGTGTGTATCTGGGCGCTTGCAATCAAAATACCCTGCAGTCAGATCTTTTTTTTCATTGTCATTCATTGCCTTTTATCATTATTCATGAATTTATTTTGTTCAGTTAATTAAAAACTAGCCAGTTTGCTGGGAGAAAAATGTAGTACGGTTAATTTCTCTGGCATTTGATAAGGCCAAAATACTGGGTTTAAATATTTACCGCAGATTGAATGTAGATATATGCAAACTTGGTGATATCCATCAATTTCCCATAACTGGTTTTCCAGTGTAAAGTAACAGCAACCCTGGATTCTGTCCCAGGAAACAAGGTACAAAGCAGGGGTCAGCTGAGATAGAGCACCAATCTGTAACTGGACACACACACTCACATACTACAAGCAATTTAGAGACAAATTCACCTAACATGCATGTCTTTGGGTTGTACACACATAGAGGGTTGCTAACTCTCATGCATCTGACATGGTGCATTCAGCCTTAATCTCACACTCATGCAAGAAACCTTATGCCACAATCTATATTATTCCATTATAAACCTAAAATTAGCCACATCAAAAGTACTGATGTAGTTCACAAACCCTAAAGATTATCTACAAGGTAAGAAAACTGTTACACACACATATGTGTGTGTGCATAAGTGCACACACTCATGTGAGACTTGTCTCTAATTAAAAATCTCACTCCAGGTAATTTGCCAACCCTGCACATACAGAGTTGGGACAGGAATTCAGTGAACAACCCTGGAGGTGTGAGGCCACATTGAACCATTGTGCTGTCCCATTCTTGATACCAGCAGGTTCCTGTATGAGAAATGGTTGAACTTCACAGTATCCAGATGTAACCGTTATGAGTAGAACTGTCCTTCCTTTGTGAAACTTTTAATGAGCTTAGTTGTTTTGCATACTACTTTACTATACTTTCTCTGCTGTATATTCCATTTTTAAAAAAGTTAGAACTCATATGGATATCTGATGAATTATTGAGGCATTTTTATTTATTGATAATTTTGATACATTTTCTACTTAGTAAGTTTTCTAAAGAACATGGATTCATTTGAGGTATGAAATGGCTGTCCAATAATTTCTTGGGTCTAAATAAACTGTACAAAAAGTGGAACATCGATCATACTTTCCAAAACTAACCTGCACAAATACATTTTCAGTGGTACAGTATTTGCTCTGTTGAAAAATTAACTTCTCCTTACAAATACAGGTCATAATAAATTACTTTCACATGTGCATAAAAGTGCCTTGTATTTGTATGATTTTTTTAAAACAAAATGATCACTCAGTCATGTCCACCCACAATTACTGCTATGACAGAATTTAATATAAAACAAAATGAGTCTGGAAACACATGGGCTAATGATACAACAAATATGGATCGTTAGTGTATGCAGACTATAATTAAAATGATTGCATGTGTGGAATTAGCCTTTATTTGCAGAGTGGATTGTACAGATTGACTGGTGTGTTTCAGTGTTATACTTACTACATACAGCAATTACAGACTTTCAACGGTTTTGTTCAAATGTTGAAACCAGCCTGTCTCAACTAGCCAGGCAGACAAAAACGGTTTAAATATGCGGGAAAAAATAAGCAATCAGTTTCTGGAATTTTGGAATTTCCACTTTAATTGAAAATGTATTTTCATGTCCAATGTTCTTAACATTAATATTAAGCTTGTGTTTAGAATGTAACTACAAAATATCAGCATGGATTTATGACTTGAATGTTTGATATAATTTCGCTCTTCTGGAACATATCAATCAGGATTGGTTTCTGTATCTGTTTCCTGGTTTTCTGCAAGCCCCCAAGCTAGTGCAATGACAGCAGCGGTCTTTTATGTTCCTGCAGATGATAATGTGTCAGGTGAGAAATGTCACCAAACAGATTTATCAATACAAAAAAGCATTTAGGTTGTAAATACTAAGTTTTAAATTTGGCACAAGGTAGATGACATTCTAGAAAGAGTAGGTATTTGGAATAGTGTTTTTTTGTACTTTAACATCTACAGAATCTAGGGACTGAAAGTTAAATGAATTTGCCCTTTCTGAATACATGTTAAGATTCACTCCCCCTGTATGAACAGGACTTTGATTCCAACTGTTTTCTCCAGGATGTAATTACGTCCTCGTCCTGCAGTTCCTCTTCCACCACAGCCCTGGATCTTAGCCTGGACCTGCTAAGGAAGGAGGATATTTCATCTTCTTCTTCATCCTCCTCTTGGCTTCCGTTCTTCACTTCTGTGTTTCCGGCATCATACATTGTGCAATGGGAAAACTTCTTTTTTGCTGAAAACTCCTGCATTTCCTCTTCTTCTTCTTGATCCTCATCACTACCATAAGATCTACGCGTTCCACAGCTGGGGGATTCCAAAAGGCCATTCGATGAGTGCTCTTTCTCCAGGGCTGACTTTCTTTTGTAATAGGATGACTCTAAACTGGTACCGCTGCAGAGGTCAGTTTCAGAGGCTTGGAGTCTGCTTGCAGAGAATGGATCCTTCAAAGATCTGGAGGAGAATCTTAAGCCATGACCATACTCCACTCCCTCGTCATTAGATGAGCTCTCCTGAAAATCCCTCCTCCTGCTGGCGAGAGACTCTGTGGTGCCCCGATGTGTAGGACTGTCTGTGCTGTGGGACATGGGGCTCCTGGAAGGAGCTGAGATGCCACTGAGCCACTTGTCAATGCTGCTGGTCTTGTCTCCATCCACGGCCACACTCCTCAGTCTTCCTGGTGCATCCAGCATTGCCCTCTCAGGCTTCTTGTGGGTAAGGTTAGGTTGCCGACGTGAAGTACCTCTCACTTCATTATCCTCACCATCCTCATCACTCTCTTCCTTAGGTTTTTTCTTCTTGAAGAGGGTACTACGCTTGTTGTCCTCTGTAATCTTCTTCAGCTCATAGGCTGCCATCTTGTCCTTCATCTCGGATTTAATTTCTTTATCTATGGAGTCCAGTTTGTGCAGGTCAACCTCGTCTTGGAAGAGACTGTAGAGGGGCACGCTTGTTGTCGTGATGCGGCCCTTACGGGAACCTGTAACAGAGAGACCAGAAGTTCCACCTAAAGAGAGCACCGAATTGGCCCCAGTCCTAGACAAGAAGCTGGTGGATGATGCCCCACTCAGCATGGACACCTTATCATCATCTTGGGGTCGCCCTGATTTTACCCCCAGGCTGAGAACGGACCCTGCCTGGGATGGAGGCAAACTCCCTCCCGATATCATCATTTCATTCTGTTTCTGGATAAGAGTTTCTGTTACAACATTGGAAATCCAGTTCTGGATGCTAGCCAGGTTCAGCATTTCATTGCCAGGCCCTTGTATGTTGGGCAAGGGAACTACGGGCACCATGGGTGGTGTCTGAGGCATAGATTGCAAACTGCGGCTCTGAGACACGGTCGAAGAGCGTCCGCTTTGCATGCTGAGCATGGAGGCAGTGTCATCACCGGCCACACTCCTGGTCATCGCAGGCCAGAATGCAGATAACGGGACGGTGCCTGCACTTAGCGAGCTCTCTGCGTCCCAGCTGCACATGGACTGGCTCTCCTCCAGTGTCTGTCGTGAGCGTTCCAGGATCTCTTCACGCCGCTGCTTCCGTTTCACCGACGCTGAGTCCTCCCCCCTAGCCAGTTCCACTATCTCATCTTTGTTCTCCACTCCAAGTTTCTTCTGCTGTTTCAGCTTCCAGATTTGGTAGGCTGTCAGATTAACCTCATCTGGCGTGGGGGTCTTCCGATCTTCTCCTTCAGCCCCACCCTGCTCGTCCGACCCTGCCTTTTCTGTGTCTGTGTCCTTCTTGTTCCAGCCAAATTGGATCCTCTTCACTCGCCACCTCTCCAGTGGTGTCAGCTTGTCCTTGTTTTTCTTGCAGAAATTGAAGAGGGAGGATCCAGACTCTGAGAGCAGACTCTCCTCATCGTCCTCCCTGTTCCTGCCTTCACCCTCCTCACCTTCCTCACGTCGGCCTCTGTAACGGGCAGCCGTCTGCTTCTCAATTTCGCTCAGTCGGCGCTTCCACATATCTGCACAGCTACTGCTGCTGCTGTCCTCACTACAGATGGACTCTGCACCCTGGTGGCGACGGGACTGACCAGCTCCCACCTGCTCTCTCAGGGCTTGGATGTCTTTGCTGCTGATGCTCTCCAGGTCCTCTGCCAAGCGACTCCCGCCTAAGAGGGATTCTTTGTCCTCACACATCAGCTGGGCCTGCCACCACTCTTCACTCTGATACTTCTCATTCCTCTTCTGCCATTCACGGATTGCACAGTCTAGATCATTGTCCTCATTGTCCCATTCTTCTGGCAGTACTGGGTCTGTCTCTTCCCTCTGGTCCTCCTGGTGCTGATCCAGGTTTGTGAGTCTCTGTGATGACATCACACTGCTGATCATACTTTTCCCATCCTCTTCCTCTTCTGCCATTATGGAGTGTACCTTAGCTCCCAGAATGCTTTGTGTTTCCCCTTGTTTGCGCGTGCGGACCTCAATGACGGAGCCCTGGCTAAGTGTGTCGCTGCCATCATCTCTGTCCTCATCTCTCTCCTCCAGCAGGGCCTCGTTTAGATCTCGCAGCTGCTTCAGGAAGCCCTCATTAGGGTTAATTGGCCTCTTCTTCCTTATCGCAAGCAACGCCTCCATAATGGTCATGTGATGAAAGATCATGAGGTAGGCAGTAACAAACACGGCAGATCGGCTGACCCCCATCATCGAGTTCACCAGCACCCTCCCTGCAGAATAATAAATCACATCAAATCATCTTTCATAAATCTAAATATTCACACCATTCTTGACTATACACTAGTGGCCAAAATTGTGGAAACACTTCCAATTTTTAGAGATTGCAGAGCTTTAATCAAGTTACTCCAGTTGCTTATTTAATCATCCAGTGTATGAAATTGTAAACATTCTTTGATTGTTTATAAACATTGCCCCAAATATATGAAATATTGTATGTATTTTTTATTGTCTGCAATTTTTAATGGCAAAAATGCTAGGTGTTTCCAGAATTTTGGCCACTAGTGTATATAGAATTAGTCTTTCTCTTACAAAACTTGGTCCCAAAATTTTATGTTCAAAAATACATTAAAACGTGAATTAAGGGACGCATTATAGGGTTAGCAATTTGTTGTTAACTTTTCACTCACTCAAAATAAGACACAAATATATGTAATGAAAACCATGTTGTCATCATACAGACATACTTCTATTGTTAACCAACTGTATTGTAATCCATCCACGGTGTCCACTGTCCCATAGGGTAGACTCCAGGCTCAGTGCCATAATGCTCTAGATAAGCAGTTATAGAAGATGAGTGGATGGATGATGTTAAGTTCTTATTCAAATCAATTTAGGAAGGCAACAGCACTGAGTCCCACTCCTTGACAGCTTCAATGTGATCTGCACTGCATGATACTCATACCACATGAAACTTTTCTAGGACTGCCGTGTTCCCACTGCATTCTGGGACTATTGGGTGCAGTCTGCATCTAGAGTGTGTCTTTGTGAATTTGAGTAAGTTTACGCCATTTCTGCATGAGGAAAGCCCACGTCTGGCTGGGTCAGGTCTATCAGAAAAAAAAAACAATAACAGTATGTCTCTAACATGCCATCCTACCTTTATGTGTCAGCAAGGCCTCATCCAGGAATTCAGCAGCCCCACGCAAGTGTGGAGAGATGTCTGCGTCAACAAAGTCATCTACCTCAATGCCCATGTATTGGATGTTCATTCCGGCATAGAAGTCCTGGCCTGTGTACACCCCAGTGCCATGGGCTGCATTCAAGATGTGTGTAATGCCCAGCCGCTTAAGACGGGATTTATTCACTGCCACAGACCTGTAAAAAACACAGGCACACACCACTCACATACACCACTGTCGGGCTGAGACACAGTGGCCATTAAACAGGCCAGAGCTGGAGTCCAGGGCTTCCCTGTAACTTACTCACTTCTCTCCGATAAAGATGTTGGGCCACACCTCATCAACAGGGTTGAAAGGGGCCTCGAGGCGGTCTTGCACCACAGCGCGCTGTATGTCCAGCACACAGGGCGTGTTGTAGGGGCTACTGTCATCCATCATGTCCTTCACACGGTTGTACAGGTCCTCCACCATCAGTTGCTCTGCAGACTCTAGCATGCTCTCTGGCACCGTATCTAACTTAATCTCCTTTGGCTTCAGCTCTAAGAACAGAGAAAGGGAGGGAAGAGCCACTAAGAGACTCTGAGAATTTGCTTGGTCTCCTTGGCCTTGTATTGATTATTGACCACTTGATCAATTGATCCCTCACCCTCATTGATAATCTGTTTAGCAGCTATTCCAGATGATAGATGGATGGGCTCCATGAAGATGCTCTCGGTGTCTGTATCCGAGATCACGGAGAACCTGTCGGCAGTGTGGAGTCAGGGTGAAGCAGGGGTCTGAGAGCTCAGTGTGGTCAGTCATACATCGACAGGAAACATGCTGACACACTGTAAGGGCTGCTTTGAACTCTATCTAGGCAGGGAGCTCAGTAATTCACAGTGTGTGACGTCCAATAGCTATTCACACCTCTAACCTATGCTCCATTCTTTAATGTATATATCTATGTCTCTCTTCTTGAGATAACAAGTGAGAATCCTCCATATCCTGACTGGCAAATCTAAAAACATGCAAAACTAAATGCTTGGGAGGGTAATGGGAATGAAACACGCCTGTACTTATATGGTATTAGTGTTTTTTTATAGACATTATTCCTGAAACTTTGGGCCAGATTTACTAATGGTTTGTGCCAGCACAAACCCTCTTTTGGCATCTGTCGGGATTTACTAAAGATGCACAGTGAAGAGTTAGTGATGGAAAGGCGTTGGAGCAGTTAATTTCGTGACCAGCCGTATTGCAAATGCGTTTGTAGGAGTTCCCATTCAAAGCGCAGCATTATGGGGGAGGAGAGTATTTAAATGAATCATGCAAAATGATTTACTAACGTTTGCGATAGGCAATTTACTGCAAATTGGGCTGTGATTTAATGCCAAAAAAGCATGTCTTCTTTGAGCTGCCCTTGGTTGATTGGGTTGGCCATTATTTAAATGAATTGGCTGTGACTGTGTTCATAAATTTGTGCATTTTTAGTAGATCACCCACAGAACTGGCCACTCCCACTGGCACTTTTTTTTTTTGATTGTGCCCTCACGCTAATTTGCCCTGCTTAGTAAATCTGGCCCTTTATGTTAAAAAACTAATTCAAATATGAATAAATAATAGGGTTGGGCATTTATGGACACCTGCTCAAAATAGGACACAGTTTTCCTCACAAACGTGCTACAGAAGCCATGCTGTCATCACACGAGCAGGGAACACATACTAGAGACTTAGAACTAAGACGGAGGAGGGAATGGGATGGCAAGCAACACCTGCATAGGACAGAGATGGACTATACGACAGAGAGGGGAAAAGGTGGAATGACTAACTGCTGGCCAAATGCGGAAAGGCCATAGAGGGTGGGGTCAGACGGGCACTGACCCGGACATCAAAAGGTCTATTCCACAAAAAAAGTTTCCCACCCACAGTCTGACAACTGTATTATTTAGTATATTGATTTAATATAACCACTCTGACAACTGTACCCAAGGAACTGAAAGAAACTTCAAAAATGTCTGATTCTGTTCTGCTCCTCTGTGACTTCCTGCTAAACATGTATCACATGTTAATTTTACACAGTACATCACATGAAGGTCCCACTGTAAATAATAGTTTCCAAGCATTACTGTCAACCTGAAGACAAAATTAGTAATATAATGAAACGTTAGAAATATGGTAGCAGAATTTAAATCTTGTTACCTGCTTGGAGATGAACTTCGTAGGTAATGTGACTGGACTGACTTGACACTCATGTTGTCATCTTCTGGGACCACTTGATCCGTATCTTCAGTGTCTCTGAGGGATGCCATGGCAATGCTGTCGTCCTTAACTGCTGTAGAAACAGATCAGGAAGATTCATTATGGTACATCTTGGCTTTGTGTTTTCAAAAGAAGCCTGATTGACTCCAATGTCAGTATCTTTATTATATCACTGTAAAATTTGCGTTTATTTCGTAATGTAAACAAGTTTGTGAAATTGCCAGGCATCACAAGGAACAGTTTTGACTCAAATTCTTGTACCATATGTATAACTTTTACAGACTTAAACAATGCAAATATCTACTGTATACATCAATTGTAAACCAAGTAAATGCTTCCAGCAAAAATCACATATAAAATATGATAAATCTGAATGCCGCAGTTATTTAAATATTAAATGTTGAAATATTTAAATTATTTAGTATTACTGTTTATTTTGGTATGGGTGTGTTTTGTTGGATACATATGTGTGATTGATGTGTGTCACTGAATGCGTGTTTTTCTGATGTGTGATATATATATATATGTGTGTGTGTGTGTGTGTGGGTGAGTGAGAGAGAGATCTGTGTGCGTTTTTGCATGTATTTATAGCACCAGTGACAGCTGCAGTCATTTCTCAAGATATGCAAAGCAACAGCCCAGAACCCTAGAAGCCCCAAACCCTTTGCTAAAGACCCATGGTCTCCTATCCCAGGTTCCCACGCTAAGCCCCATCAGCCTTTCCCATGAGCACACTGCTGTCTGCTCCCATAAGCAGGTTTTCTTCTTACCTGCGTAACCAAAAGTAGGGTTTCTGACATCCACGTCTGGTGACAGGGGCATACTGGGAGAGAGGGCAGGGGCAATGGGGAAACCTAAATTTAGTAGGCCTTCTTATTGGCTAGGTCCCTATGAGGTCATAATCTCTCTCCCAGAGCCCAGATATCTGACACCATCATGAGATATCAGTTTGTGAGTAAGGGACCTTAACCCTTGGAGTTCCACTGCACAGAAGGGACAGAACTTTGTGTGTTCCATTGGTGTAACAGAAGTAAAAGAGCTGTTGCCCAGTGTTCTTCCTACATTGAGTTTATATAGCACTTGAAACTCTCTGTCTCGGCCATCTTTGTGTTTATATAGGTCTTGAAACTCTCTGTCTTTCAGTTGAACCACAGCCACTAGATTTGTGAACGAAATCTGTACTTGCAAATTTGTCCATGCATTGCATGCATAGGTACGACATGCCAGTGTGAAACATACCCTGACATCTGAGTTCACATTACACAAAAGTAGCTTACTTCTATCCAAGGTAGTAGGAGACAGTTTGATATGGCGGGTGCAATTGAGGGTTGAATGAAGTCAAATTAAATACTGGGGGACACACGTCCCTCCCCAGATCCTACACCCCTGCATCCATCTATCTCAGAGAAAGCAGCAATGTACTGTACAACTAAAACAATATATAGAACAACATATACTGTAAATGTTGTTTTACATGGTGGTGTCCAACCCTGTTAATTTAATGTATTAAAATAAGAAATCATAACTCCACCTAGTATTTGCAGGTATTAATGAACTGTTAATTGGAAAGTGGCAAATGATTCACACCACTTATCTGACACATTTAGTCAAGATATAAATGTTTTTAGACATTAAATAAAACAAAACTGCCTATTGTTGGTACTTGTGATGTTGCTTTATGGTTGATTATAAGATGGTAGGAACCATAGGGTAAATAGTCTGCTAAGTTATGATTTTACATTAATAACAACAACACAACCAGCACCACCAACAAGAACAACAATAATAATAATAACAATCATCATCATCGTAATAGGTCCATGAATATAAATACCACAGGACACAGTGAAGTGACACAAGACATGCAACAGTGGTAGTATGATTGGTGGTTCTACTCACCTGCCAGTTCCCAGCTTCTGAAAATACGGCACAAAGTCCGGTCCGTTAGTCAGTTACAGTCCAGTTACAATGCAGTTACAGTGCGGTCTTGACCAGACTATGTACTGCATGAAAACCTACTGTCTACTGTGAGACTGGCTGAGAGAGTGAAGTGTCATGCAGGTTTATCTGCTGCTAACAATGGTTCAGAGTCTATTTATAACGTGAGGAATGTGCGCTTCTCATTCTAATGGAGGCCACTGCAGTCACTGCATGACGAGACAGACTCAGGACAGACCATGATGCCAGTCTACTAAATCCAGACAGTCCCTGCGCTGCTTTACACTGAGTGTTCATAACATTATCTTCTGTTTCACCAGAAGTGGAAACAAATGTTAATAATCCTGTAGTCATAGTACTTCAGTGGCTTGTACAAATGATATATTAAATATCTGATGGATTAAGTTTATATTCAAATAATCATTGCACTGGCAATTTTTGTAGTATTAGTGTTAATTTGTGTGTGTATTCCATTTTGCCACTGGCCATATGCATGCGTGTGTGTCTGTGTAAAGGGGAAGACATTCGGATGTCAAAAATAGGAGTGATAACTGCAAATATGTGCTTCCAGAAAGTTAAAAAAAACATTTAAGTGGCTGACAGAACAGCTAAAAAACATACAGATACACTAGGGGATATTCTTGTTCATACAGTAGCGCGGTACGCAGAGCAGAGACCAACATACATTAAGTGCAAAACAGACAATGTGTGGAAGCAAAAGTACATGGTACACAAATAGAATCCAGAAAAACAGAACAATAGAAAATAAAAAACAAATAAACATTAAGAAAATAATAATAATAATAACAATAATCACAACAATAATAATAATAATCTTGATCTAAATTTCTTCCTGTTACATGAAATCTTTTAACAAGGCACCACAACAAGAATATTTATTTGATTAGAGTAAAGATTGATTCCAGAATATCATTCGATCTCCTAAACCAGGGGTAGGCAGTCTTATCCTCAAAGAGAAAGTGTGCATGCGGGTTTTTAGGATAACCTTTAGGTCAGCTGTTCCAAGCCAGGTGCCAGGACTCTTCAGCCAATCAGTCCTTTAGTTAGTAGTTACATCAGGGAGATGCAGCGAAAACCCACATACACAGCTCTTTCTGGATGATAAGCCCACCCTTGACCTAAACTGATTTTATATTGTGGCATCTGAGTTGGTATTTGCATTTCCCCCTTTAGGGGACTGCATGTGTGTGGTTCAGCAAATTACAGATTGTAATAATTAGTATGTGTGGTAACAGAAAGCGACACTCCGGAATCCTGCAGCATTCATAATACATATTACACAATGGCAAGAACTCTAGAACTGGCAATACTGTTTAACAAGACTCTCGCAACATGTAAATAAGAACATAAGAACATAAGAAATTTACAAACGAGAGGAGGCCATTCAGCCCATCAAGCTCGTTTGGGGAGAACTTGACTAATAACTCAGAGTTGTTAAAATCTTATCTAGCTCTGATTTAAAGGAACCCAGGGTTTTAGCCT
>JAAGVU020000035.1:5606154-5630991 GCA_011763525.2 Mormyrus iriodes
ATATATATATATATATATATACACACACACACACACATATATACACACACACACATATATGCATACAGTACTCTGCAAAAGTCTTAGGCAGGCGAAGAAAATAGTATCTGTGAAAGTGTGACAGCTTAGCTATTTCAAACCCTCTTCTAAAGTCACCCCAGGATTTGCATCCACCGTCAAATATGCCCATGTATTGTTTGATTCAACCACTAGCAGACCTTATATGACTAATTGATACCTGAATGAGTTATGCAACTAATTAAGTTAATTATAATTAATTAAGTGCAGTGGTGGTGAAATTTTATGAATACATGGAATGGGTGGGGTGCCCCTGAGGAGATAACACGATATCAGCAACTTATTCTGAGCAAATATACACCTATTACCCAGACATATAGCTTTTAACATTTTCTTTGACTGCTTAGGACTTTGCGCAGTATTGCACATAATAATCATTACTTTTATCTCTTATATTCATTAGATTACCTCATTCTCTTAGTCGCAAATGACCCTTTAGGTGAGCATTCAAAATCAATATGTATTGTCAAATTGTATAGGTTCATTTGCTCCTAACTGTTCTCCAGATATGTTCACAGTGGCCTTCAGTGATTCAGTTTGCTTATCAAAATGCGAATGTTCAGGTTTGTGCTGAATAGTGGGCTGACAGAGTGCTACAGTCTTGCATCTAATGGACTGAGGGTTAGTGAAAGTGAACAGTATCTCTCAGTATTAGGTACTAAGCGTGTCCAAAACAGACATCCTTCCCTTGATACAGGCATGCATTGCTAATGCATAAGTAACTGCCAGATGAGAGCGGCGGGCTTAGAGGTCTCAGATCGACGGCCAGATCGAGGTCTGCAGCAGACGCCGTCCCTGCTGATCCAGCATCACCTCACTGCCTCACGACCTTGCCAAGAAACCATCGAATGCCTCCACGCTGAACGTGCGCTCCATATGTGATCACAAAGAACCACATCACATCATGTGACCTGTGAAGACTCAAAAAGGCTAACAAGCCAATGCTAAGGAGGCTGGCCGGTCTTTTCATTTATTTGAATAGTTTTGCTTCTAGCATGTATTCATCTATAGTTGCATTGTGGTTTGTGATTAAGGTGCTTCCTGTGGACATCTGCCGGTTTCCCTTGTCCAGACTCCGTGAAAGGGTTTGTATTGGGATGCAAAAACCTGCTTATTTACCATTTCTGCACACTTATTATTAGCATATGATTTTTATGCAGCGCTTGTTCACCTGGATGTGGGAGAGTCTAATTTTGTGCTTCATCTGTTCCTTGCTAACCTCGTTGTTGCGTCTTGTTAGCACTAAAGAGTGTGCGCAGGGACAGATGCACTCCCAACACGGCGCCGTACCTTTGGCAGTCGCATTCCCGCTAACTCATGCTAATTTCATGCTAATTCATGCACCTGGTAATTAAAGCATCGTGGAGCCGTCAGCGAGCTGAGCTGCATGCTCCCGTTTCACCGCGGTGTTAGAGAAAAGCCTCACCGTGACAGGTTCGCCGCGCCCCAGTCCCCTTATGCCATCCCAGTTAGAACTGATGGTCTGATGAATGACCTGGTTCAGTTGCCTAGCAACCAAGTGCCTCCACGAGCCTTGGATGATGAATCTTGCAGCGTTCGTGAGGTAAGAGGAGATCAGCTCATACAGGGGAAAGCACAGAGGACTCAGCATTCAGAGAGACATCCCAGGGATTATTTCCTCTGTCACATCATGCCAAAAAAATATTCTATAACTCCTGTAGTATTATGTACGCGGCAAAATTTGGCAAATGGACTAGATGGTGGAGGAGGCACTGAAATTATGTGTGAATTCAATAAAATTTGATTGATTATTCTTCTCGATGATGAAATATTAAAACACTGAAAATGATTACTGAAATGCTACAATGTTCTGCCTCACACTTCCATTACTATGCACCCAAATCCCACCCCGGTTCCCTATATGTACAGTTTGCTTGATTTTCCTGTATTGGACCAAAGTCTGGTTTTCTTCTGCTGTCCAAATAGCATACAGTTGGGTAAACTGGCACCTCTAAATTGCCCATAGTGTGTGTGTGGGAGTGTGTGTGCCTAGTAATGAACTGGCATCCTGTCCGGGAGGTTTCCCTGTGCTGTCTGGGATGGGCTCCAGGATACCCATGAACTTGTACTGGATGAAAGGTTGGAAGATGGATGGATCATCTCAGCCACTGCCTGTATAATGATGAATCAAGTTCTGTGAGAAATCATTTTATTTAACCCTGTAAAATCGTGACAATGGGGAATTCATGCAAGTCTCAGTCTTTTAGTATAATTAGAGTCCTTGCAATGTAGAATTATTATTTTTTGCAATTCTGTTTAGAATGCAGTTGAAGTTAATGTTTTGGTTGCTTTTTTGGGGGTTAGGGTTAGGGGGGTAGTGGTTTCATAGAAAACCAAAAGAAAACATTCCCTTTGTTCCTACAGTCTCCATTGTCTGTGGTAAAAATCAATTGTTACGTTTATTGTACAACGATGAGAGAGCAGGAAATGGTTTTGGTGGGTGAGGGTGTGGGGGGTGAATGAGAAATTGAAGTTTTGATTTGTATATACATTTAGAAGTTTCCCTATGGTGAGCTGACACCCCTTCCGAGGTATCCACTGCCCTTAAAAACAGAAACTAGTTATACACACGTATATAAGGGGAAATCCAGTTCCTGAAAGTTCCTACATTACCACGCCCCTGGATTTACTGAGAAAGCAGCCTGTGTGCTCCATTAACTAAAAGTGTCATTCATTATAGTTATGCGCAATGCAAGGAAGAACTGAAAGTTTATGGCCTTTCAGAATACATTCATGTCTAAGATAATCTTAATGTTGTGCTTCCTACAGAATACAGTATAGATGTTCTTATATATTCTTTTCTGATTCTCAGCTTTCCTTAGCTATAGAACAACACTTTGACTTTGGCCAGTTTACAAGGGTTTGGTACTGGCACTCCAGCTGATAGAAAGACTGTAATATTTTAAATGAATCGCCACCACACAATATCAATCATTTATGACAATACATTTCAGTGTCCTGTTCAAATAAATTTCAGGGCTTTAAAGGGTGATTAAGTCATATGAAAACACTGCGTTGTTTGACAGGAATATTGATGCATTTCGGGAATGCTCAGTACAGTTAGTGACTTCCTTATGTCACTCTTTCACCTGATTGGTTATACTAAACAGTATGAGAGGCCAGTTCATAAGCTCCGCCCCCCCCACCCCACCCCCAAAGGGTCTACTTCCTCATTAATGTCCTTAGCTAATAGCATGACCAGTACTGTCCTTTAAAAATGGTTTATTTTATAAATTGAAGAAAAAGGGGGGCAGCAACATTTGGCGCAAATTTTTGTGACACTGATAGCCTTAGGGGAAAAGGGAAGTGTAAGCGAGACCTCATAAATCCCAGAATAATGTAACCAGAGAGCATAAGTGTGTTTGGGCATGTTCTAGAAAAAAAAAGATGAATTTACTGGAGCAGATAGAGTTGTATTTTAAATAAGCCGTAATCCAGGATATTGCGCAGTTATAAGGTCATGCAATGAGTCATTTCTCTTCAGTTATAACAACTCCTCATTTGCTCTGTGTGAAGCTTGCATGCTCTCCTACCTTAAGTCCTGTGATTTTGAACATGGGTTCCAGACTGTGGTGCTCTACATACATAAGTAGGTGGGTAAAAGGGGTATGACCTATGGGATGGTCCTGCTACAGGAATTATGGGAAATCTGTTTACAAAGTTACAGACATTTTTTTATTCCCCACACAGGAAGCTTCCTGTCATTCACATTCTGGTTTTACCATCTAAAAACTCCATGAGGTGTCCCAACTTTTACTTAATGAGACAGTTGTGAAAATAAATAGCAAAGAAGGACTATTACAATGGTAAGAAAAGGAAATGGAATGTGACAGTAGCTTCATTAAACTAGATGCCAAGTGGTGTTTACTGACTTGGAAACAATGAAGCCATTATGTTAAGCATTCAGCCTCATTCATTCTGAAATGCACCAGAAAGGTGGCTTTGAATGAACCATGCTATTGGGCAACCTACCTCCACAGAGCCCACAAAGAAATGGCTTTTTGTACCAAAGTTGCATGATTACATCCCGATCGTTTTACTTGTGGTTTTAAAGGTAAAATTAAAAAAAAACATAAACCAGGCTTTCAATAGATCTGAAGCATCATCTTCAGACAAATTACAATGTGCATGGACACTATGGTATAATTCAGCAAATGGATGCTCCAATTTTCCTGTTATGCTCCCTCTACTAGCCATTTTTCGGGAATCCTCTCCTTTATTTGGAGATTTACAGTGTATGACCATGCGGGTCATCAATGTACGACATTGTCACGACAACGGTGGATGACAGAAACAGATTTACAATGAGAACAATGAACATACTGCAACCCATCACTGTAAGATAATAGAATTGCCCAATAAAACTAATGCGGAATGCAATAAACCTATACACCCAGCACTGGGCAGCATTACAGATATTATGGTTTTAAAGACTGAACCTCAGTAATGCAGGGCCTCTCTGAACTGTTACATCTGCTTACAGGATGTCTGGAGAACAGGTCCAGAAATCTGCCTTCTGGACAGTTTCAGTGGCTGTACCATCAAGTGACCTTGCGATTGATCCAGGTCACAGCTATTTGGCACAGATCAAATGAGAACAGATGGAGCGAATCGAATCAGTCCTCTGTAATGGGGCATTTTGCTGTAAAGCAGATCACCCGCGCTAATATTCCGCCACACTGATTATACGATATGGCAAGGCGCATGTGACTGAGTTTTTGCAACAACATAATGACAGTAATAACTCCACCTTCTGCAGTGACAAACGTTTTCACGTCACATATTTGATATTTCGTTTAATGCAGATTTTTTTTTTTTTATTAGTTTTCTTCAATTAATTGACAATTTTGTCCAGGGAAGCACACTTGGGCTTTGTAATATGTTTTGGCCCAACATCAGTGAGTTTTAGCCAAACACTCTAGATAATGAAGTACACAGTTGTGATGTCATATCCTGGTGTAAATAAACCAAAGCTGAGGTTCTGTCACCAGACATAAAATGCAGAGCCCTCTCCATGTTGCAGTGACACACCGTATACAGGGCAAAGAGAAGGTTGCTGTTTCTGAGCTTATGGTGGTGGTTTTATCACTAGGCTGCAGTGTCATCATGCCTCTCATTTCCAGTTCCATTGCTATTGACTACGGGTTTCCTACTCATTGGTGTTTGGTGACAAGCATTGTATGTCAAAGCCAAGCGTGCAGTTCCTTTGTATGACACAGCTGGCATCAGAGTTGAAAGTGGGTCAGTGATTTCCATTATGCTAGTGCCATAGCTGGCTACCTGTAATTGAATTCCCCACTGACTGGCCAAGCCTGGCAGCTGGTGCTACCCCACCAGGTGCCCTTGCACCAGGAGGGCTGCCGCCTTGGCTTGGAAGCTGCACATGGGCCCTCCGCAGCTGCTGGGGCTGGAACAGCGATGTCCTTGTCTCCGAAGTCTTTGCAGCGCAATGATGCTGTATGTGTGCCAGAGGATGTCAGTGTGTCTTCCTAAAACTGAAGATTTTCATAGAACTCCCTCTCCCCCTCTTCTCTGTCACTCCCTCTCATCACACACCCAGAGAGCATGAGAATGGGAGTTTACCAGACTTCCTGCCAAAATGGCTGCTGACAAACCCCCCCCCCGCATGCACCAGTATTTCAGTAGCGCATAGTGAGTCAACCCCTAATGATGCTGTATGTTGACAGGATTGACACGAAACCAGGATCTGATGCATGGAAATGAGGTGGCTTGACTTCACCACATCCAAAGCTGCGGTGTTTTATCCAAACAAGCAGCTCCTTGTGCCCTTTCTGCATCCCATTAGATAGCTCACAAAGCCCAGGATAAAATGTAGGACAAAAAGGTCTCATTGACCTCGAGCTAATGAATCCGTCACAAGGCTGCAAAATTCAAGATATCATCTACAGGCAGAGAATGGAACTTGTAGTTGGCAGGGTCATGGTAAGTTTATAGTCTTCTGTGGTCTGGCATCTGTCTCTAACTTCCACAGAATCCTGACTAATCCAGTTCCACCTTGTGACTACCACCCCTGGCATGTTTTAATCTCCATGCTGACAAGATACGAGCCATAAACGCTGACACGGAGGAAGGAGAAAGGTAGTGGGGCATCTCGTATGAACAGCGTGTATGAACTGGGTCTTACTTTTTCAGTTTTCACGTGACCAGGGATTATCTTTGTGCTAGTCTGGATTCACTTAATCGTTCAATTTACTTTTAGTGCAAAGTCAGGGCAAAGTGAGAATAGGTTTCTGTGAACATGAAGGTCCACCTGGAATGTGCCAGATAAGGGTAAGATAGCTATAATGGCTTTGTGTCCATCATAATGGCAGGAGAACAGATCTTAACGTCTCCATTTATGGCTCCACATTACTGCCCCCCCCATGTGTTATTTCTGGAGGCCATATAATGACAGTGAGGCAATTCAGGTCTGTTAGCCAGCCACACCTGCCTTAAGACTACAGGAGCATTAATTATGGCCCAGGACAGAAGAGTGCCCCCCCAAGGCTGTTTCATACTAGTAGTTTGCAAACCCCAAAGCAAGTGGTGGAACAGACAGTGGAGATTATAGCCTGTGAAAAGGCAGCAAGAACCTCAAATTCACCTGCAATGAAAAACATAAACTTTGTGCAACACATGATATCAGATTATAATCACATTGTCTTTGACACAGCTGCTGAATCGGACCATGAAAATCTCTTTCCTATAGAGCTCAAACTTCCTTATGCCCAGACTACAATGGTGTACCATCTCACAGCTTGTCTTCCACTAGCCTAAAGATTCTTACATTTCATACATTACTTCTTAAATTTGCGGCCTACCAGTTGAAACACCAATCAAATTCAGCACCCTAGTATTCTGGGCTGTTATGGGGGCCAGGCTACAGTCCCTCATCGAACCCTTTCAAGGACATGAAGTCGGCTGGCAATGAGTGATGGTGGTTTGGAAATGATCAGCAAGTCTTTTTTAATCTCAGAAATGAACCAAAGATTTAGTCGTACTACATTTTTGCTGTAGATATCCTCTTGCTTTTTTATATTATATGTTATCTTATAGAATCGCAAAAATACAATAATAAGTATTCTATTAGGGAACCTAGGCATAAGATGTCAAAAGGAGTTCAAATCCATTCAGTTCCTAGTTGCATAACAAAATGGCGAAAGGAAATGACAAGTTTAAGTTTCTCTAAAATAATGGCCAAAAATATACAGCATGTATTTGCATAGTAGGAAACTGCATATTAGGTGGTTATAGACTTTAGCATGAAGGGTACCATAAGTCCCTTGAGCAAGGCACCTAAACAGGGGAATATCTAACTGTAAAATGTTAAGTGGTGACGGTTAAAAGCATTAGCTAACCACCTAAATGTAAACAGAGGCCACTGTAGAGTGTTTTACGCACTTATACTGCATTTAGATCTGTATATTTACAGATGCAATTCCACTTGAATTGTTTATGAATCGTAAGAATGTCAGATGTTCACTGCTCCAATATGGAGGTTTTGTTGTTTCTGAGGCCCCCCTCAAAAAGGCACTATGGGGTCATTCAACCCCCTAAATAGATAGAGTCAGAGGATCGTACCTAACTAGCTAGCAGGATTGCAGAAAACACTGTTTCAGCATCTGTTACGTAAAGAACCTGTTTTTTTTATATTTATTGTAGTGACTATTTGTGGTCCCCAAACTTAGGGGCCCCCATGCACATGTGTGGTTTGAGTGGTGGTAAACACTCCCATGTGACTATTGAAGACTCCCCAAGGAGTTAAACTGAAG
The DNA here is from genome assembly GCA_011763525.2 of Mormyrus iriodes. Classification (NCBI taxonomy): domain Eukaryota; kingdom Metazoa; phylum Chordata; class Actinopteri; order Osteoglossiformes; family Mormyridae; genus Mormyrus; species Mormyrus iriodes. Next base: position 5,614,026 of record JAAGVU020000035.1, read on the forward strand.
TAGAAAAAACACACAGAGTAATGAAGGGATTTTATAGAGTTGTAGTTTTTGGTACAAGTGCAGCTGACAGCTCAAACAAATAGCTTTCAAGTCATTGCAGGCATGTGGTTGAGGGAGGGGCGCAGGGTCCGAATAGCAAGAGAAGCGGCTGCTGCTCGGGAGCAAAATGCGGTAACAAGACCCCCCCCCCCCCAAATTAAATCTCCTGGCTTCCTGCTGACGACAGGGAGGCATGGGGAGCTTTGTAATTTTACCATCACACCCGCCTTGGGCATGTCGTCAGTGTTGCCCCCCCCTTCCACTTTTCCCAAATATCACTCAGGCTTCCTGTGTCGCCACACCCCCTTGCTGGGATGCTCATTAAAGCATTCCAGAGAGAGCAGCGGTATAACGAAACAGGAGCAGTTTTCCGTGTGCCGGCAAGCACGGCCTGCTCTCCCACTTAGTCTCTAGACAAGCTTACTATCTGTGAGGATAATACTTCTTCCAATGCCTGCAGAGACCTTCCACAGCGAGGTGAAGGTCAGCACCACCACGTGCATGTTTGTGATGGAGCAAAACGGTGGTTCACCTGTTTGGAATCTGTTAATGGGTCACCTCAGTCAAAGTTTTCTCACATATACACTTGAACTCAGTAAAGAGGCAAGACATTAGAAATGAAACAATAAACTTTAAAGTATAATCATAAATATTCATAGTGCTAAATGGCAGCAAAATGAAAGTAGTGCAAAACAATCTAAAGTATTAACATATGTAAGTTGCACATGTCTAAGCTGAGTAGACTGTTGCATTAGTCCTAGGCCAATGATGATGAGTCACACCTGTTCCTGGTATTTACCTGAGAACAGGTGTGGCTCATCAGAAGCCAGGTAGGATAGAAAACCTATTGGACAGTAGCTGTCCAGGACTGGAGTTGGAGACCCATGTCCTAGACGTTGTCCTCATTAAAGATCCAAATTACCTGGGGAAATATGGTTTATGAGGATGAATGTGACATTCAAAAAGGGAGAGTAATCAAATTGCTTGTTTTCATGACAGCCTACAGCACCAAAACACAAATAGCACAAACCTATGCTCCTGTGGTCAATCACACGCTGCTGATCAAATGACAGAATGTCACATGAATGAATAAATCCTCAGATCCAGTACTTTGGAGCATCTTGCAAAGCTTTGAACATTGTTCAGAAACAATGAACCTCAGCTTTAGTTCAGGTGTGCTTACACAAAACCAGGATAAACTTATGGGTTTCAGTCTCAGTCCTCGGGACCTTGTATGTAGACTTTTCTGGTCTTGACAGTATAACATGAAATAGGGCCCCAGTTCCTAAATTTACCAAAGCAAATGTCATGTACTACGTAGAACCACCCTTAATGTACAGTTTCTATTTTTATAAAGAACAGTGTGGTGATGCTAACGATTATCAAAGTCATGCCCTCTACCAGTTATAGTCAGCAGTTTGTGACTGAACAACTTATGAGGGACAGTAGCTGTATGCGTAGCTACAACCATATTTCCATGACATTTCCATGGAAGTTTGTTGACCATTGCATTTAGAAGAAGACTTTTCAGTTATTTTAGACCAAATCCAATTTCCTTTGGAATGATCATACAAAATGTTGTAGGATTATTCTGCTGTTGGCTCCCCTCAATATCATGCCACCGAAAATGACAGGAAGGTGAATAAAAAACAAAAAAAAAACACTACCCATCTCCAGCACTGTGCCAATAGAAACATCAAAGCCTCCTTTCTTCACCAGTTTCATTCCAACTCTTCAGCAGTTTGTCACAGTAGATATTCCTGGTGTATATTGTGGGGGGCCATACAAAAATAATCTATTCGATTAATGGTTCATATTCTCACCACTCTGACCTTTCACTATCACCTATCACCAAGCTTTCATCATTCCAAAAATCAAAAACTCAAAATACATAAATAGCACCGTTAAGATGCTGGAAAAATGAGTTTTGAAAAAGTATTAAAAAATGAATTAGATGACAAGGGACAAACATCCATAGCACTTGTGGTATTAACTTGCCTCTTCTCAATTTCATGCAGTTAAGCTCATTAAAGCACTTTCTGTACAAGGTAAACTGTAATTCGTCATCTCCTCCAACAAAGTGCTCTCATCTAAACTCCCTGGTTCTTGTACGAATCTATGATACATTATATCTTCACTGTTCCCGATACACAAAAAGCCATACTATGCTGTTTTTATTATTCTCTTTTACTTTTTTTTCTTTTATATTAAAAATATAGCCAAAGTCACTCATTTTCATTCAGTCAGTTTCAGTAGGCATCGCTGAGACAGATAACTGGAAAGTAACATCTGGTGGGTTATGTCTAACGCCGGACTGCCAGCCTGTGCTGTGCCCTCATTTGTTATGATGTGGCACCCGTCTTGGTGAGGTCATGCCTCTGGCCCCAGTCCCCATGCACAATGTCTACACATGTTATTTTGGTGTTAACATTACTAATTAATGTTGATGGGAAGGCTAAAAAGCCACCACTGCACTCAGAGCTCTCGTTATCTGTTCTCTTGGGATGGCGTCTCCAATGATGTCACCGTATAATAAAGGCCGTGAAGAATCAATAATTTATGCTGGTAAAGATGAGTGTCATCAGAACCTTACAAGATGGGTTCACTTGACCGCATAAAGCAGTGATGTCAACCGAAAAGCATGAGTGATGCTCTGTGAGAGCGACATCGCTAACGGCGAAGCTTTTACTGGTGACAATTTGACCACGGAAATGACATAGTCTCAATTTCAAGATACATAAATGCTTGTGGAAGACTTTTTTGAAACACCACTCCAGTACAGCCTGACCACTATGCCATGAACTGGCACAAAACAGAACTGGTTCTTATCACATCTGACAGGAAAAGAAATCATACTGCAAGTGTGACCTGTTATTACCCAGGGGTCTGTGTGAGCCCAAAATTTTGAATTTGATGAAGCGTGAATTCATGCTAGCAAAAATGTCAGCAATGTCCCAGTGTGCAGGTGGGAGAGCCCTTCTTCTATTACCTGGTGATCTACACATTCCTCTTTTCAAAACCTCCGCAGTTAGCCATTGATGATAGACTGATAACAAACCGTGTGTTTGCGTGTGAGGTTTTGCAGTTCCAGCATATTTGGCAAAGGTGTAGATTTGGGTATGGATGGTAGGAACATGTCCCAACCAATATTGTGGGAGCTCAGTGTGTGTTTAGGGGGAACAAGGAGTTCAAGGATGATTTAGTCCCTACCTAATATTGAAACAAACCCCAATGTTGAAACCAAAGGCCTTTGGTATTTGGGTCTTTCCCTCCCAGAGATATTATCTGAAGTACCAAATAATTACACCTGAATAAGGTCATCCCTTTTTCGTCTGGTTGGGGGCGGGGTATTGATTTGTAGGTTGCAGTGTTTCAGCCATATACGCATGGAAGGCCAACCTTTCCCCTGCTGCTGAGCAAGCGATAACTCTCCATCATACTCCAGATAAAATACATGTTGGAACTTCTCTTAAATAAAGAGCATGTTATAAAAGCAGACGTCCATTAGTGTAGCTCAAACACATGAAATGGTCCTTTACTTGAAATCAGCTATGAAAAGAAATGCTTCTCTTTCTTGCGCTCTCTCGTAGAGAGCCCTGATTCATGGCTTTTAAAAGACGCTTTGTTGACAGAGGTAAATGCAAATAAAACAGAGAAAGAGATCTCCTCTGAGGATGCCCCGCCCCCAGGATCAGTCTATGCAAGGTTTCCCGTGGTAGATAATGTGGGTGGGTTCTCCAGTGGGGCCCATCATGGACCATTCAAGTAGCCTACGCAGACTCCCAGGAAAACAGCCCCCACACCCCACACCCCCTTGTCTACAGAGAACCTAGAGGAATGCCTTAGATTTTGAGAGCTGTTACGCAACAGCAAATGGTGGGGGGGATAAAACTGAAATTAAGATATAACTGTAATTATTTAGAAATGTTATGGCTATATTTAAGTTAATTAGATTGAAATAAATTGATACTAATAGCTCAATTTCCATCCATTTTCTGTAACCACACATCCTATTCAGGGTCACAAGGGTCTAGAGCCTATCCCAGAGGCTGCAAGCAGGAGGCACTGAACAACCCAGGGTGGGCCACCAACCCATCACAGGACACCCACCTCTCTGTAGAAACCAGAGGAAATCCCACAGGGAGAACATGCAAACTCCACACATGGAGCCATGGCAGAGACTCAAACCCTAGTCCCAGAAGTGTGAGGCAACAGTACTAACCACTGCTCCACCATGACACCCTACTCCAACTTTGGTAGCTAAATTTGGCTCGACCAGCAATGATGCGACCAGCACAATAAATAGGACACAAAAGAACATTACGAGGGGTCACCAGGCCGGTGTGATTAGATGACATTAATACACAGTGTTCACAGAAAGTCTTGGGATACTTACTTAATTCTGTAAAAACATTGCTGATTTATTGGTGGGTCACACTTTACTTATGGGCACAAATAATGTAGTAGTGCATTCTTACTTAATGTATTAATTAACCATAAACTGTTAAAGTATAATTTTTTTTTACTTGCTCATCCAGTTCTGTTCTTGCCATTTTGCTATTAATTGCAATTGCAGTCACTGGCTCCTAAAGGGATACTAAGCAGAAATGCACCAACTGAGACTGCATCTCAATGAATTTTTTTAACTCATAATAGCTCTTTTAGAATTATAATTTGGGTTTGAAATTACCATTTGAAATTAGCGTTTTACTTAAAACTACTGCATGTTTTTAATGTGATAATATTAATGTATGGTAATATTTTATTAATGTGTGGTATTATTTTTTGCAAACAAATTAATAAAGTAGTCATTTTTGTTATAAAACCAATACATCTGCAATATTTTCACTGAATGCAGCAAGCATCCCAAGACTTTCTGTGAGCACTGTATGTGATTATATATGAAAACCAATACAGATTTTTATTTCTTTGCTAAACAGTAATCTATGATTTTACAGTTCCTTGTAAATCTCTGTTATTCATTTAACTTCTAACCATTGTTACCAAGAGGTGGATTAACTTATCTGGGGACCCTAGGCCAAGGCAGCATGGACACTCAAGTGTTGCCTGTTTAAGTATCCCACGGCTCTCAGTCTTAAATAACCTGGGGGCCGCTGGTTATGAGCGTTTCTCCCAAGCGGGCCACTGGAGCTATTTTTTGAGCTGAAATAAATACCAGGGAGAATTTAAAAATCATGTAGCGATGGGGTGCCGACAGTAACACTTGCCAAGCAGGGGAGTGCCTGCGGATCGATCTGAAGGCCACATTTATTAAATTTAACCGGCCCATTTTTCCCCAGGCGGGGTGGAGCCCTGATGTTTGCCCGGGCCCAAGGCTATAGCCTAGAAAAGCCTGTACATTACCCTGCCCCTGATGATACCATGTTAATATATCACAGGTGCCTGATAGAAAGGATTATTCTAATTGGCTTCTTAGTGTTTACTAGCGATGGAGACGCCTGTGGCTGCCAGCTTGGAATTCTTCCTCATCCTCTGCTTATGTCCAGTTGCCTGGTTACTCAGAAGCCCTTAGCAGAATGATGGGATTGCCATGTCTCCTTATTTTGCAAAGGAAAAACCATATATTTACTTTATGTATATGTTAAAATGCACATCCCTGATTAGCTGTGGTACTTTGGTATGCCATTCCTGTAGATTCTGCACCTAAATCCATCCATCCATCCATCCATTCATCTATTCATCGACAGCACTGAGCCTATCTCAAGTACAGGATACAAAGCAAGACACAAATATCCTGGAAGCCAAAAGTTTATTTCAAATATATATTTTGAGAAGGTGTTAATTTTTGGAATGCAATTTATATAGGCGTGACATTATATTGATGTTCAGCTTATCCACACCCCATCACTGATTAAGCTCTTTGACACCTTTGACTCATTCCTCTCAAAACCATCACATTTATGTTGAGATGGTCTTCTTTTAGCTAGCAGAAACAAGAAAGAAAAAAAAAACATCTTAGATCTACTTATATTTTTATTTCATTTCCTCTGGGATGAATGTTGTCCCTGTGTCCCTGGGTATGTACAAAAGCAAAAAGGCAAACCTGAGAGAAATAAAGGCCTCATTCTCCCCTGCTGCCCTTTCAGGTGCGTTACAATGGCCTCTATGATCCGGTAGCATGCTCTCGCATACTCATACACCCCTCGAGCTTCCAACAGCTGACAGCTGTGGAAGACTCGCCTCTTTAGATTTCAGAATTGCTCACGCTCTAGCTACCACAGACGCTTTGTTCCCGTGCCAGGAAGCCGTCGAGGATGACCAGGGGGCAAAGATTCGTAAGAGTGACGGAGGTGCAGCTGTGACCTCGACAAATTAACATCAGATGCCCGACCTGTGGCGGCTAACCCAGAGCAAGCAATCGCCGGCATGATGAAGAACGGTGGGGGGGAATGCCGGAATCACAGTTGGGATGTTCAAAGCTGACCCATGCAGAGACCATTTAACAGCACAGAATTATCAAACGAACTTTTGTAACAGGAGAGTCTGGATGAGCAAACCACTGCATCCTGAAGTGTTGACCTCATGAAGATTTTTCCATAAAGGACATTATAAAGTGAATCAGAAAAAGAAAACATTCATCTAGCCACTTTCCATTTCTCTCTCATTTCTTTTTTGCTTGGTTCGGTGTACAGAGCACACTTGGCCAATGGATTTGATTCTCCCCTGTTTAAGTAATCACATTTTTAGCGTTTATCATTGTGAGCTGCTCTTTATATTATTCACGTGTCTTGTCAGGCTAGCCTCCGTCAGAAAAGCAATACCAACTCCCTATTCAGTTTCCTACCGTTTGACCTCAGATTAAGAGGAAGGTTCGCTCACTACCTGTTACTTTAACCTTAAATAACCTCTCTAAAGACAGAAAGCTTTCCTCTACTGGCTGAGTGCCATAGTGTCTGAGGGGGCACTATCTGGACAGGTCTCTCCCTCGTTTTACTTTCCCCACGCCCACCCAGTTTGAAAGATGTCAAACAAACTGTGAAACTCCAACCCTGCTCCCTTTTTCAATGTGAGCCCATACTCAGGGGTGGGTTTGTTGTTTCTAGGGTCCCACCCAGAAAGTCCTTTTGGGGGCCTGTTGCCCCGCCACTCCTCCACCCCCCTACTGTAATGACCGCATGCAGCCAGCAGGGGGGCCCCAAACTCAGGGGCCCCATGCAAATGCATGACTTGAGTGGTAGTAAGCACAGCCACTGCCCATAGCCAGAGCAGAACATGTTAATTTAGATGTGCCTATGGCCTGGGTAGCGCAGGGTGATTTTTAAATACAAAGAAATTTACCCAGCTCCTTCTTCCACTACAGATTGTTATCCATTTTAAACGCGTATACCATAAATTCATACCATATTTCATAGTAAAGTGTGACCATTACTGCCAGAAGTGAATTGGCACCCCATCCAGGGTGGATCCCAGGATGGGCCTGTGCTGCCTGGAATAGGCTCCAAATCCCCCATGACCCCAACTAGGATAAGCGATTAGCAGATGGATGGATGGATCATTACTGGGGCAATTATAAGCTTTTGACTAAATTACAGAACTGCTGTGGCTGCCCCACACATCACAGGCGTTTGATTTACTGATGACTGAGACTGCCAGGATGAATAAAGCAGAACACAGGCAATCTGAATATAGACCAGCAAGCATTCACACTGCACACCATCAGTATTGCAGAAACATAAAATGCCTGCATTTAAACTAAAGCAAAATGGCTTGCACTGAAGTCCACACAGAAAACAAAACACCAGTTCCATACAATTTTCTGGTGGACATGATCCTTGTTAGTTTTTATAGGAGATATTTGGTCCACAAAATGGACAAACAGTCACCAGGATTCACTTGCAAGTCAAGCCGTGCAATGAAATTAAGTTTAATAAAAATATGTACAGGTATGTTAAATGTCAAGAAACAGATTTCTTTCAATATAAATTTCACAAATAGATCTATGCATCCCCATTAATATGCCTTTCCCTTTGAACACCGGTTCAAACAAAAAATCGTCTTGCCTAAAGTGCTTCATAAATCTCTCATTTCATTAATTCTTCTTTGTTTTGTTCCCCCTCCCTTCCCTGTAAGGTAGTTATTCCTGTTTTATCGCTAAAGACCTGGTAGGTCGTGTCACCCTGACATGTGTAGATCTCCAGTGCATGCTGAGTAGTCGTCTTACGTTTCTGTGGGCAGGTTTAGTTTGGAATTGGTAACTACTGATTTATAACCTCCTCGCCTGTCACTTCCCTTCAATACTGAGTAAGCGTGGCACCTTTTCAGGATGGAAAGGTGTGTCTCCACGGAAGTCATTGCCTATGAGTCACTCCTATTGCCAGACTCTGCCCAGTATGAACCCCATGGGCCCAGTTCTATCTTTATAACAGAAGCTTTTATCCAATGCGACAGAATTTTTTTTTGTTTTGAGAAAGCACAGTCTGTTTGTCTGTTTTTGTTGTTTTTGAGATTAGACTGCAAATGATCTAAAGTAAGGCTTCCTCATCAAATGTTATGGTATTGTGAACCAAAACTCACTCGGTCGTAAGAACTTTCATGAGATTTCTAAAACTCACTCAGTACACTTTTTGCATCTTGTTGATTGAGTGAGTTTTAGAAATTTGCTCTTTAATTTACGGTTAAAAGCCGTGCCCAAGGGCTTAATGGTGACATCACTCCATCGACCTTGGGATTTGAACTGGAAACCTGCCGAATACTGGTACAGTGTCCTAACCTGCTGAGCAACACACCTTCACACAGCTTTGACTTGTCTGAGACAACTTGGCTCCAGAACTGCAGACTAATGGCCAGGGCACGTAGCAATCGTCAAACATTGCAACACCTTTACTGCATCCTGCGCTGATTTATTTTAGGCGTTTCGTAAATGCTGCAAAACCATCTTGGAAAACCCCGGTTTTGATGCCTTTCTGCTCCCCATCTAGTCATTTGGATTAGCTGCCACAAAGCGTGCAGACAAAAAGTGGTGATCATTAGTGCCCTTAATGCTAGCTCTTGTACATTAGATGATCCATCTGGATGACTTATTAGTCATACTTTTTAAGTGACCTTATACCTTTAAAACTGGCTAATGTTTTACGGAGTGATAAGTAGCAGCAGACCATCTTCTCCTGAAAGATCAAGCTTTGAACTTAAAATTTCAACGTATTACTCACGAACTGAACGTCTGAAATTCGTTTGGAAAATTTGACTAACCCCAGTAGCACAATGTGTGGTGTTAAGGATGAACAGAATTAAATATAGACACTTTGTATGTATGGCATATTTCTACATTAATGTTAAAGTATAAAAGTTTACATGTAGATTTGGGGGGCGGCACGGTGGTGCAGTGGTTAGCACTGTTGCGTCACACTTCTGGGATCACGGTTCCATCTCTGCCTGGGTTCCATGTGTGTGGAGTTTGCATGTTCTCCCTGTGTCAGCGTGGGGTTTCCTCCAGGTGCTCCAGTTCCCCCCCACAGTCCAAAGACATGCTGAGGCCGATTGGAGTTGCCAAATTGCCCGTAGGTATGCATGCATGTGTGTGTGAATGGTGTGTGAGTGTGCCTTGCGATGGGTTGGCACCCCATCCTGGGTTGTTCCCTGCCTTGTGCCTACAGCCTCTGGGATAGGCTCCAGACCCCCTGTGACCCCACATGGGATAAGTGGTTACAGAAGATGGATGGATGTAGATCTGGTGAAATAAATGATAAAAGGTGCTGGTGGTGAAACTCCTTACCTGTGACAACAAATTATACTAATGCAATCTCACTGCATGACTCATTCTACAGCACCAGAATGTTTTTGGGGGCAAAAATCCTGCATGGGGATTAACTGATTTGTAGCACAGGGGCTGAGGGCACAGACATGGGCACTGACAGGGATGTATGCATGCCAGTTACGGTAACAGTCATGAATGTTCAGTCAAATGCTTGATGCATTTGTGATATGTATAGGGATTTCATATATTCATGCATTAGATGTTTATATAATGTAGGTTAGGTCCTCCCTAAATGAAACATTTGTCGTGATTTCAGCAAAGGAAGGGATTGAGATATTTCCAACAAGCCATTTAATTGGTATGAAATATTGAACATAATGCATTTTGGATTGACAAAATGATCCATTCAATAACCTAACCAGGGTGATAACTGAACCGTTCTCAGGACTTGTCCGGCACGATCTTTAAATCGTCTTCATTTCTTTACATGAAAACAAGAATGTGGATCTTCTATGCATCAGGTCTGATGGACATTTAAAGGTGCCCTCCAGGGTAATCCTCTTCTGAACACTTACTGATGCGCTTCATATAGCGAATACCCATGGCATCCTTGCACCAGAAAAAAAAAAAAAACTTATTTCAGTTAATTATATTAGAATGTAATTATTATGACATGCTAGGAATGACATTTACGATGGCTTGGGAGATAAGCTTCATCCTGCATCCCATACAGCCTGTTCTGATGCCAGGAATTCCATCAATCCCACAATCTACTGGGGGTCTACACCAAAAGGGAGCCTCCCCATATCTGACCATCCATTCATGCAGACTATACACATCTTCATAATGCATTATAATGGTTGGTATAAGAATTAAGCATGCGTTTTACTGCATTATGAAGGTATCTATAGTGCATTATAGATGAGAGCTTCATAAAGCATTTATAATGCATAATAAACATGGCTGTATTGTGTTATGCCTTTTTATAAATATGTATAGCCATGTATATAATGCTTTATGAATGCATTATAATGTGTTTCGAATGTGTTCATAGATTCTTATAGACACGGAATTCATAGAGTGTTACCAAAGCTTCTAATGACTGAGTGAGCTTAACATGCGATAAGTATGTTTTATAATGCGAAATGAAACCAAAAACATCTAAAATGGATTTATAAGATGTTCCCAGAAACAACATAATACAGTTATACATGCCATTGATTTTACACTGTGTGCCCTTCAACAAGACTAGGGTGTTTATCCTACAATTCTCACTGATGATCCAAGCAGGCACCACTGAAATTGTTCTGGAGATTTTCCAAAAGGCTGCACCACAGACCTAATGCTGGCAGCCAATTCCCAACCCAGTTACCGCTGTCTGGATATTGTACACCATACATCGACGCCTAAGACGGTCCTGTGAAACTGTCATACATTAAGACCCTATTTTCAATGATCGAAAGTCAGCCCATTTTCGAGTTATTCGTGGCAATACGTTAGCAAGATCACATCCGCGGGCAAGAAAACGAGCGGCGTTGAAACTCCGTGCACTCAGCGGAAATGGTGAAGCCTTTAAAGGTAAGAGTCACATCATTTATAAAACACGTTGGTGGGCGATACAGTGTTAAATGCCGCATCAGCACACAAACTCGTAAGTCATATTTCATCCACAAAACTGCTGCCTTGTGCAGCTTAACTTCCTCGCTTCCCTTTTTAATCCTGCAAGATCAAATGCAAAACATTCCCACCACTTTAAATCAAAGCGTGTGCCTCTAATCTGTTATTCTTTCAGTAGCATGTTTCTATTGTTGCAATTGTTTTTAATCATGCGTAGCCCTCAGAAATGCCTCTACTTTTGTTCTGAAAGATCGGCCCCACCATCATACTGAAAGTGATAAGTTGGAGGCCATAGCTATAGTGCAGAATCTGCCACTATCTGTCTCCAGGAAACTTACCATAGCAGAAGGGACGGAATGTGTCTGGCTGACGATTCCTGTTGGGAGATTCACACAAGACTATGAGTGGCTAAATAAGCTCTCTCATCTTGGAGCTCACTTTCAGCAGCACTGGAGAGGTGAATTAGACAACACGAGCGCCATTGTTAATTTGTCACATCGGAATATGACCTCAGGCAGAAGACTCTAATGTTAACTACCCTATGTTTGATACAGTTTCTTGTCTTCATAAATAAAATGTTTTGGTCACTGCAAAGTTTTCCTGCTGTGTTGATGAAGCTCAACATGTTCTCATCTATTTGCTCAAAACATTGATCTACACTTTCTCTGACGCACAATACCGCAGGGTGGCTGTGGCAACCTTGGCCTGGATTGTAGCCAAATAGGAACTGTTGCCATGGAGAGCAAATTGAGTGGCAGCGCCTGCCCCCGGCACCCTCCTTTGTGGCCTGCTGTGTTTTGGCGGGTGTCTTCCCTTCTATCCAATGGCCCCCGCTCTCCTTCAGACAAACAGCTGGTCTGTGACCAATCAGCCTGTTGCTGTGACAGCTTCCCACAGCCTTTTAGCCTGATACTTTTGGGGTGCTCATAAATAAATAAATTAGTTAAAAGTTCTTCCCATGGACTGTCCGCGTGAGCATTTGAGGTTGCGGCCCTTCAGCTCAATAACTTTTTGAGTTTTTTTTACTTATTGTTTTATTTCAGTTCTGCAGCCATTTTGGCCCCAATTCATTATAGATTGCCAATATGAAGTCTGCCTAAAAAAAAGCAGAAATCTGCAGGGAGCTATTTTGCAGCTCTGAGGGCACTAATAATAAGTCAGCAACCTCTTTCAAACAGCAATTCCTTTATTCCACTATCCCCAAAATCCCTAGTTGCCATGGAGATAGTCGCTTGGCTCACTTTAATTTTTTTTTTTTTTGCAGAAATAGGAAATCAATGATAAGCTGCATCGCCGATTCCTTACGCTACATGAGAGCAGGTTAGAAAGGCTCTGGTAGGTCGTAAATGGGGTGCATACAGAGCTGTTAATTGCAGTGTTTGAAATGCACAGGATTACAAAGACAGACAGACAGAGCCCAGTGACACAGCCTGGTGTTAAATTACAATGCCCTCACCCTGGACCAACGCCCAATATGAGGCTCCCAGTATTAATCAATAGTGGAAAAGTCACGCAGCTCACACTGGCTCCAGAGTTAATGTGCACATCAGCAAATCTAATCTTCATACGGTCAGCATGTGACTAATGTTTTTTTCGGAAATTGTTCATGGCAATCGCTCATCAGAGATGCCAATATTCATTGCCACCATCTTCTTCCTCTTTCCATTCCCCAAGTTGTCATGGTAACTGCCCACTGTCAGTGAAAACAAACCACTAAATAAGATTGTCATGAGATAAAATGTAATGGTTTAAAACTGACCAATCATCAATAATTGTATTTAAAGAGTACCCCTTCACTTCCAGCTTCTAAACTAAGACACAGCTTTGCTTATGTTACATATTGCAGAATGAATTTCATTCTGACCTCTGTATTCTACTGTATTTCCTTAAGTCATTTATTTATTTTATATTAATTTATTTATACTTTATTTAGCCATATCTTCCATTTCAGCCAATACTTCTATTTATTCCACATTTATTCCATAAATACCTACCTGTACAATATTGAGTCAAATGTCTCCTTGGGTGTTTTGTAAGTGCCTTTGTCTTGTTTTGGGCTGTCTAATCCTGCTACAGGTTACTGTCTGTATGGCACAAGTAAGGATTCCTATGCACTGATATACAAAAGGCAAATGAAGAATCTTGAACCTTCCAAGGCTGTTCCTCCATAGCTAGGACTTGCTTTCAGGCTAGGAGTGAATCGGACAGTCGCCCCTCCCCCCAGCCCCCAGCACAGTCCCAGCAGTCTCAGTATATGTTAGGTCAAAGACACCGTAGACCCCCTGGCACCCCAGCAGATGCGTCTCACTGATCAACAAAGGCCATGACTATCCCCCATATAAAGGCAGGCAGGCTGGAAGTCCCGCATTCACGCGTCCATCTGTGTCTGAGGCCCCCTGGAGCATGGGAGGTGTCAATCCTGCACAAAAGCCGCAGGAATTAAAGACAAAAGGAAAAATGAGCATCCATTACAGCTTACCTAACTGGAAACTGTGCTGGCCATAATGGTTATTGAACAATGGGTGAATGAGTAACTAGCAGCAGACGTAAACACGTTGAATAAAGACATTCCCATAATGTCTATTGATTTGCTGATGCTCAGGTTGTTGACTACGGAGATTAATGCTAAGTCCACACTGCACGACTTTCCATGTCACAAGATCATGCTGTACCGTTCATACACAACTTACTGTCTCGTAACTCGGAATCTTGAGGTCGTTGTGGTGTACACACTACATGACCCAAAACTCACAGACCAACCAGTTATGATTGTGCCAAAAGTCTGCTTGAGAATTAATAGATCCTGTTAGTAAATGTTCCAATCCTAATAGCCTTCGTGAGGAGCGTTTTTTGGATTCTATATGGTGTGGTGTGGCTTTGGTCTCGGTTTAAATCCTATAATGAAGGTTCTGGGAAACTTAGATTATATGTTTGCAAAAAGGTACTTGAGATTTTATCAGGCTTTTGGAGGCTGAATGTTTGTTTATATTTAAAACACTAAAACCTGCTTACGTGATTGTTTTTCATTTTAAATAGACCGGAAGTGATCGATATACATTCACAAGACTCAGAGATGACCAATATTTTAATAAAAATGCCATTTCAATACACATGCAGCTTCAATACACATGCAGCTTCAATACACATGCAGCTTCACATGCAATCTCCCAACTGTCTCCTTGAATCGAAAGTTCATTCATTTAAATGAACAGTTTGCTAGAATCAGTTCTGTAAATTGAACTGAACTTCCCATCACTAATTTACACCTTTTTTAAACCCCTCCCTTGGATTTCACCTCACCCCAAGCCTTGCGCTCTCATTGACTGTAATTCATCGCCGCACTAATTGCCAGTTGCAACACTTTTCCCACTACAGGATTTGGCCCTGCCGGGTTGCATCTTTGACCAGTTCATACATCGTGATCATGCGCCAATTTGCCAGCGCCAAATGAACACAGATTTGCCTCCGATCTTGAGGTTTTGTTGGCGATCTCAAAAAAACTGTTAAGGAATGGAAAATCAGTGCTAAAATTGTGTAGTGTGAACTTTATTATATATATTATTAAGAGCATGCAATGGATGCTAAGGTTTGTCATTGGAGCCTTCCACCATATTTGAACCCCCTGTAGCCTCTAGATGGTTTCATCCATAAGTGAACCAGTTTCTATTTCAGTGACTCAAGAAAGATCATAGTTCTATTATGTTTGAATTTAATTGATCAATGAAACATTTTCAATGCCTTTACCCGACTGCAGCAGATCCATATACAGTGTATTCTCATAATGCAAGAAAACCACATATTTAACTACTGCACTTATTGTGTCAACTGGTGTTCATTGTTAAGCAGGAATGACTTGAAAACTGAGATAATTGAGGTACCCATGTAATAAATGCATGTTATACAATCAGAATTAAACGGCATGATTCACAGCAGGGCCCGAGTTAGTTCCTAAGCTCTTTGTTCTGACATATGGCGATAAAACAGATTTTTAAAGACACACTAATTCTAATGAATCTTGATTAATACGTCACATCAGAAATGTTTGCAATGGCTTCCTTTGTCGGGGAACTGTAATTGCTTCAGACTGTCAGTTTAAACCATAGAACCCTTCTAATAAAACTGTCATTATTTTTGCATAGAGCTGCTCCCAATTAACTGGCTGTGTGTATAACACTAAATCCGCAACCAAACCCACTTCCCATTCTTAAACCCTCTTCAGCATCCATTCCCAGAATTCGGTTTCTCTCATGAAGGGATTAGTCTCTGTCATCCAGTGAAATAGCCTATTCCTGGATTGTTAAGCCTTATGTATTTGTGGCTGTTGCCCTCTCTCTCTCCCTTCCTCTCTCCCCAAAGATTTAAAAACAGTAGATCATTCAGTATAGCTTGGAGCCAATTGTTTATCCATTGCTCACCCTTGTGACCTCGGACCCCTAATCATGCTGCTGTGACAGCCAGCTGAAAGAATGTCATGCAGTGTCCTTAGCTGTAACGTCACTTCGTTACCAATGCACTCAGCCCGCCGTGCGGTGGAAAAAACCGCAGCCACATTTGGGAACCAAAAGCTCGCACTATGTGGTATTTTACAGATGGTGGAGAACTGAAACTGCTACTCCCAAAAAAGAACTACAGTTAGGGAGAGGAGAAGGTCACGAGTTCATAATTCAGAGATTATGTCACGTAGCTAAATGCTGTATCTTTGGCAAAATATGTAACGCAGATTTAAACAATGAGTCGGAGAAGTTTGAGTTGCCATTGTGCTGTTTGCAAAGTGGAAAATATTAATAGACAGACAGACACTGTTATTTATGTTTCCTGGTGACAGAAGGACATGCAGAGTAAGATTTTCATTGCATAGTCAACTGACTGTTTGCTGCACGTATGACAGTAAGCTGTCAAATCTTGAATTTATACAGTTATTTTTTTTCTCTGAAACATAGAAGGTAACCTGAAATTTTACGTCATGTCAGATCAAGTCTGAAGATGTGAACCTGGGAACCTGACCATGTGGTGACCTAGGCACAGCGCAGAGACATCATCTGGAGAAGGTACTGGACCACAGTCCAGAAAAATTAATGATTGTGCTTTCGTTCTGTGCCCTCTAAGTGGAGCAGGCAAGTAAATGTATCATTCAATGATTTAAAACATGATCATTAGTAGTCTGTTTAGTGTCCAGGAGACATTGTGCTTAACATAAACTAGCATGGAAATTGATTCATTCAAATTAAAACCAGGACTTAACTGTATCAAAGAATCCACAGAGGAGCATTAGTTACTCATCTCCGAGGAATCCATTGCTGGCCACTTGCTACAAAAGGATCACAAAGTTAATTATTATAGAATTGAAAACCATGTGAGTTCTGCATTTTTAACTAGGTTTCACATCTTTCCAGCCTTATCCTACAGTTGTAGAAGTAGTTGATAGTCCAGCAGTATCAGCAACAGGGTTACCAACTTTGGTCAGCTGGTTGGCACGATTTTCAATTCGAGACAAGTCTGCACATGCATTTAGATAGATAGATAGATAGATAGATAGACAGACAGATAGATAGATAGATAGATAGAGAGATAGATAGATAGATAGATAGATAGACA
>JAAGVU020000035.1:5632634-5645483 GCA_011763525.2 Mormyrus iriodes
AGATAGATAGATAGATAGACAGACAGATAGATAGATAGATAGATAGATAGATAGATAGATAGATAGATAGATAGATAGATAGATCGACTTTATTAATCCCTGGAGGGAAATTAAGTTGTTATGTATGTAACAGTTTTATTGTCCTCTAAATAGTCTGGAGTATGCAAACTACCCCAATGCTTTTGATGTTGCTAATTTTAGGCTTATAATGGCATGATATAGATTTGACATAAGATTTCTTGCATGAGCGTCAGTGTCTGAAAGCGTGAGTGTCATGCCAGATGCGTGAGAGCTGGCAACCCTGATCAGCACTGAGTCATGTGCTAGTCAGAAAACCAGGCTAATTCACCCAGATGAGTATTCACAGGCTACAAATGGCATTTCTGTTTGGCAATAGGTCATTTATGAAGGCCTGGAGGTAGGAAGTTGACTTGTTTGATAGTTACAGGAATGTGCCTTTTCGACAGACAACAGTGCACACTTCTCTTATATTGACTGCTGTCTACCAAAGAACACAAAGGGAGTGTTTGAGTTTATTCAGCATGAAACAGTTTTATTTCTTTAAAATAAATGCTTCTCTTTTGAAGGCCTGTAAAAAATAAAATGTTATGTGATCCAAGGTAGCACATTCTTTACCACATTCCAGTTTCCCTTTCTGTGACTGAAACTCCAAAATAATGTAAACTGCTAAGAGGACTAGGGATTGTAATTATCTATGTTGTTGATCAAAGATTCTGATGTGCCTCCAGAGCCAAACAGCCAAAAAAGATACATTGTTTCTGAGCAGTAAAGTAAGGTCATATATGCATTTCCCAGAACTGAAATACAGCAACATTTTGTCTAAAATGTATATGGGGACTGGATAAAATATTGGAAACAGCCCATGAAAAAAGACTTTATGTTTGAAGTACCTAAATCACAATTACAAATGGGACTATCGTCATATTAGGCTGAATATCAGTCAGTCATATGTGTCACCTGTAATAGACACCTGTCCATTCATACTTTGATATATGAGTTTTCAAAGCAACATGAGCTAATGAGGAGCTCCAAATCACTACTGAAGATGTATTAGTCTGAAAAATTGCTAAATTATTTAAAATGTCAAAAATCATGGCCAAGTACTCCAAACACGTGCTGGCAAACAGGATCTGCACTCGCAGAGTGAACTTCACTGACAGGGATAGTTGGACATTTAGATTTCATTATATAAACTGCTTATCCCAGGGGGAAATTTAACCGGATAGTTCAACAATGGGCAGAGAAGTGAAAGGGACCTCTGCATATAATGTGTGTATGAACTGTATGTTCAGAACCTGCTTGTTCCAAGGCCGATGCACAAAGACCACTTAAGAAGCACAACACCAATTATGAAGAAACATTTAATCTGTCCCAAAGGCAAAGGGTGTCCGTACTCCTTAATAGATCCTTGATCTTAAAATACTACTAAGTCTTTCTGTTATTTTGCCCACCCATAAGTATAAATGGGAAATGAGAATTTTCCCTTTTATGGTTTTCCATTGTAAATTATTTGAGCCGTACCTGAGCCACACCAGCACTGACATGGCCCTCCTAGCAAAGCGTAACTAAACCAATCAGGTTTCACTTCTGTCTGAAATCCCGTGCCTTTGCCGCCTGAAAGTCATCAGTATATTAAGACGACCCGCGTCAGGCCGTTTGTTCATAGACAGGCTTCAGCTTTTAAGCAAAGCATTTGCCAGGTGCAGACTTTGCAGAGTGTGGATGTTCAGCAGAGCCTGAATCCAGGCAACCTGCACAAGGCTACTTTTCATGTTCATTCTGCCATAAAAATTCCCATGGAATGCGGAGGTTGGTCTAATGAGGTGATAGAAAAAGATGAGACATGAGCTTTGGCATTAGGACTCTTCACGCATCAGGTGAGCCAGCACAGCCCAAGAAGCGGGAAGGATCCCTTTGAAAAATAAAAAGGGCAAAATGAAAATGATAGAATAATGAAGAAATGCCTACAATAAGGAAACAGATGACATATTATGGTGAAGAGAAACAGGATCTTCTGTTACTGCTTGATCCAGTTGGCTTCAGGCAAGTAAGGATACTTATATCTAACCTGAAGCATGTAGTTTTTCTCTGAAGGGGAAGTTAAATCACATGACATGATGGCCACTAGTGTTTATCTGAGACCTCCAAAGGCAGTGGAAATGTCCTAAAATGCCACGACAAAGGGTATGAATGAAAGCTTTGAGTTTTTTTTTTCAGTCACCTGGAGACAAGTTGAAGTTTCCTAAAGCTACTGTATGTAACAGAAACAAGAGCATACGAGAGTAGGTGGAGGAGACCGGAAGATGAGGCCAGCGAGCCTACTAAGATGCCGTTACAAAGAAGAATGTCCTCCTCAAAATGTTCCGTTAACCCTCACCTGGTCTTCCATACTAGCAACTCAAGGTTTCAAGCAAAGATCAATAAAATAAACTCATAGCACTATTAACATTATTAACGTCAAGTTAAAATGTATTAGCAACTTGACAAATAATTATGCACTGCTGTGGTGTACAGCACAGTACATAACACACATATGCATATTAATAAATGCAAAGATTTCTGTGTATACTGTAGCAGTTAGAATGAATAGTGCCTGGCAGAGTCGGTGTAATAACAAAAAGCAAACACAAATAAACAAACAGACAGAAATACAAAAACAGATAAACAAACAAACCACCTAGATACACCGTCTAACTGGTCGAGGCAGCCAAGGGCTGACCTGGTTTAGTTCAGCTGTCTCCAGGAAGCAGGGGGTCCAACTAGTGACCCTCATGGTGGGAGGCCACACATTCACACACCCACGGTGGCAGACACAAAGGTGAGAGCTGCCTCTGTGTGAACATCCAAGCAGTTCATCTGCAACTGTTTGTGGAAGCTCAGCTGCAGAAGGTCCTATCAGAGTTCACTGAACTTCAGGATAACTCATAATTCTAATATTTAGATTTTTGTTCTTTTTTTTGTTCTTAATGTTGCTGCAGCATATTCAGAAGCAAAGGGACTTAATCATAATGGAAAACTGCAAGGATTTTCAGAAAATAAACCAGCAATCGATCTTACAGTTTTACCTCCTCGTTTAGGGTGGTGTTGATTAACATTGTTCAAACTCCACTTCACTTCATTTTCATGCTAGGCGAACCATCTTCATGAACACACTCCTTTTTTCCAAAGAAATATACTCCTTCTACGTCATATAGACTCATGTTCGTAACACCTTTTAGAGTATTGGGTTAAATCAGGGATGTGAATTGCACCACAAATAAAACTCTCATCTCATAAACTCTGAAGAGGTGGAATGGAAGGAGTGGAAGAAAAGGCCCCCCCCAAAGCTGCCAGGATCCCACCGATCCCACCCAGTCGAAAAACAAACTCAGGCGAAATTGCTCTCAATACATTGTGGGAAATATATGGCTTAAGCGGTCTGAGAGTCAAAGTGAAAGTAAAAAACAGTCCTTTCTTTGTGGCAGAACTGAGCTGATGTCAGCATAGATAGTCTCGTAATCACCTGGTGAAAAATAGGTTGTTTAAAACCTTCGGCAAAAAAGGAAATGGCAAAATCATATGAGGAAAGAGAACTGATAGCATGTTTTAGAAATGTTTAAACTCAGATAACAACTGACAGTGCAGTCTCATGTATGAATTAGGAGGGCGACAGAGCTCTGCAAAGAGGGGGAGAGGAAAGAGTGATGAAAAACTGAGGGTAACAAAAACTCTGTTCTATTTCCATGCGAAAGGAGCTGCCCACGTGGGATGCAGGAGTAAATCACTTTGGCATCAGCTGTCGCTTTGCTGCAGCTTGCTGGGGGGGTGAGTGACAGTTTTCAGCTGGGGTATGGATGACCCCACCGCCCCTAGTGACCCCCCAATCTCCGCCTCCCCTCACCCCACCGCGAGATGCGACCACTACTTCAGAAGACTCTCAAGGCTGACTGCCAGCTCACCCACCGGAGATCTTCCATGTGCCTCGTCATTCCTGCTCTCCTTTGATGGACGTCACAGTGCTCATCAGGCTCAGGGACCAGACATACAGAGACCCTGTCAAGACCTGGTCTGTTTTCTTTCTCCTGACAGAGGATTAATCCTCTTCTTCACTGCCTCCATCCACTCTGCAGAGGTGCAGGCTCATTAAGGCTAACCCCTGCCCTCCCAAAGAATGAAAATTAAACAAACCCAGCTGAAGTTTGGAGAGAAACACAGTCACTGAGGTTGAGCTCTGGGCTCTCTTCATCTCACCCTCCATATCTGGTCTCCTGCTCATCTAAACATCTCTGTTTGTTGAAGCAATCCACTACTAGTGTTGGGTTTTGACTTAGTCAGCCACTGGCACATTTGCAGGCTGGAATTGTTTTTTGGGTACCATCTGAAACAGGTAGTAGGCGGCAAACGGCTTCACAGTCTGGGCTCCAGTGACTTTACTTCCTGCACTAAACAGCTCTCTAACAGAAGTCTGCTCGGTATCGATGAGGAAACTAATGAACCTCCATTCACATTAACAGGTAGTCATGGTTATGGAATATCACTCTCTTGCCTTCACACTTTACTGAGATTAAAAATTAGCATCCTGAACAGAAGACAATGGGCTGGTATCAGTCGAAACCAGTAACATGATCTGGCTGAAATCCAATTTATCTGAGTAGAAGGGGAAGCTTCTTGGAAAATGTCAAATGGCTGACAGCTTCTGCATGTTCGCAAAAAAAGTAATTAATAAATAAATAGGTAATAAATAAAGCAATATCCATACACCCTAACAAGCCTGTAGGAAGTTAGTGGGCAGAAAGCTCAGTTTCGATACACTAGGTGTAAAAGAGCCTCTCGTTCTGGAATTTCCTTCCTGTCTCCTGGAAGCTTTAATTACCGGCACCAGAGCGTGGTTTATCCTTGGGGTATGCTCATGTGCTCTCAGGTGCGCCTGCACGGTGGCGGCACGCGGCAGGTCACTGGCAGTGGTGTGTCACAACATCGCACACGCTAGTTGGCAGGTTTGCAGCCCTCTCTGCCCTATTTTGAGAATGGGGTGAGTTTGGGATTGGAGGTGAGGAAGGTAAAGCCGATGCATGTGTGAAGGGGGATAGGGTGACAGGACGGGGGAGGGGAGGAGGTAAGAAGGACCAGGTGAAGCCGAGGAGGTGTGCGGGAGGGGGAGGGAATGGAGGACAAGCTCTTGGCAGAATCCTGCTGGGAGCAGTTTGTGGAGAGTGGATTTCTCTGGGGGCTGGGGGGGCAGGCTGTTTTTTCTCTTTACATTTACAATTTATTTAGCAGACAGTTTTATCCACAGCAATGTACTTTTTTTCTTTTTTTTGAGAAAGCAGGGTCAAAGAGTTCCTAGAGTAATGGGGGGGGGATAAGGACTATGCTCAGGGGCCCAACAGTGAAATGATTCTGCCGACCACTGGGATTTGAACAGGCGACCTTCTGATCATAGGCTGAGCCAGACGCCGCTCCCACTTAACACTGCAGTGGATTTGGAGAGGATGGCTGCCCTGAAACTCCCAATATGTCCATCCACGGAGCAGCAGTTAGCGTGGCCGTCAAAGTGCATGGAATCAAAGGGCAGCCTGTTCACATCCTGGGAAAGTTCTCTGACATAACTTTAGGAAAAGTGCTGCAGTTACTTTAATGGATTGCTTTTAAATTTTATGGTGAAGTACATTAAAAGCTATAAAACTCAAATTAAAGAATCCGCTAAGCAACCAATCAAATGTGTTCCAAATGTGTCATAGTCTCATCATGAAATAGAAGGAGGCTAATTAAGATTAAATAATAATGTGCGAAAAGCATTGAAGCATTGAAAAATAGGAATTAAATGGATATGAGAAATGGCATCCTCTCTCTCTCTCTTTATATATATATATATGCTATACACACACACACACACACATACACACACACACACACACATATATATATATATCTATAAGTGCATGAGTGTCTGCAATATTTCCCAGTCTGTTCCCCGTGGACCCATCACTGGTCCGCATTTTTGCTCCCTCCGTGCTCCCTGCCATGCAAGCTATCTGCCAAACTAATGTGGGCCCCCGAGGACTGGACTGGGTAACACTGGAGTAGAGCTTCCAGCTCCCACAGGAGACAGAGCAAGGTGTGCTCCCATCTGGTAATTTGCTTACACAAAGCCACACATTAGCAACATTCAAGAGTCAATTCTTTGTTGTCAGGTGTACAGAGTACAATGTACTAATAAGTACAATGAATTTCTTCCTTGCATACCCTCCTTGTATTCAACAGCAGTACAATAAAATAATAACTAAATATGTGCGTAATACAGTAAATAAATACAAAAATATATATAAGATAAACAAGGGGTAACATGTTGAAAATGAACAGTAATACAAAGTGTCATAGTGACTCAGTGCAGTTAAAGTGACTGTAGTGGTTGAGATCCATAACAGTAAACAGAAACGTCGAGTGCAAATGTGGATCTTTTATATCCAGCCATATTGCGGCTTGATGGTGTGATTCAGGGCACCCTTCTCCAAAACTAGAGAATTTATTGTACTGTTCAAACTAATCATCTGCCTATTTATTCATTGCTCGACAGTGGTCTTCTGTTATCAAAGAAATTAATTATTTATCCATCCATTACTGCCTGGGAAAAAAAAACAAACAATTCTAATGGGGTTTTTAGTTTTCTTTTTCTACTGCAAATGGCTTTGTAGTTCCTTGGAAAATAGAGACAGGCACTCGAAAGTCATAGAAATTACTGCTGGATTTCCATTGACTAAATGAATAAGGTGGGCATAAAAGTCCCAGAAGATCTGCAGGAAGATCAGAATCAGGATCTGAATCAGAATCAGCTTTAATGCCCAAGTATGTTTACACATACTAGGAAGACACATTCGGTTGGCCTAGCATGGGGAGAAAGGCAGTGGGTAGAAGCAAATATCATCCATCAGGGGATGATTTGACTGTGTACGCAAAAGCATCCCACCATGGTCTAGGTCACCAGCATTGACATGGTGAACAAATGCTGCGTGTCTTACAGGTAAGACATCTGCATGGGCACGGACCACCTGTTGGGAAAGAATATGTCCAACCCATACATGTTGATCCAGCTCAGAAGTTGACTAGAAACACAATCACGTCTTTCTTTGTGTGGCTCGACAGGTCTGGCCTCTGCGCTTGTGATCTGATGGACGCTAGTTCAAATCCTGTGCTTTGGCCTAGCAACATCCAATAGGCTGTGATCTAGGGGTGTTGGATGAATGTCTGACCCCAAGCTTTGCTCTCATCGCTATGCATGTATATACCTCAAAGGAGATACGCAAAAACGAACACATTGCAATGTACTTATCCAAATAAAACTTTTTATAAAACTACTTCCTTTAATAAAGAGACAGTGGACATACAGAAGGTGTCACTTTCACCGAGTAGTTTTCCATGTTTATCAGAACAAATGTCCCCCGTGTCCGTGCTCAGCACTATAATCAGGTGCCAGAATGCGTCATGGGGCCCATTTTCATTGCCTATCTGTGTGCTCAGCTGCTTTCACACTGGCGTACGCATGACTGGGTCCATATGACTCTGTGAGAATGTTAGTGTTACCCGTATGCTAAAGATCACTGTGGTTGTGGTTCCTTTCAGCACTGGCATAGTTCCAGTGCTGCAGTGACAGTGCAGTTTCATCTTTTCCCCTTTCCCCATTCATACTGATGTTTCCAAGGGGGTGAGGGTGTCGGCAGGGGGGTGGAGATGCTGTTAATAAATCAGTCCCTTTGTTTGTGTGTGGGGGGGGCTGCCTTCATTGAGTACTGCCCTTCTCTCCTGGGGGTAAGGGAGCGATTCACTGTCTTAAGCATTACCGTCAGCCTGCATTGGGATTCCGCCCTCCTCCCCACCCCCCTTGGTGCATAAACTCCTCCCCCACCCCATCACCCCAGCAGCACTTATGCACACCATATTAAAGACCATGACAAGGGAATCGGAGCAATTTCTAGACTGAACGGGGGCTTTGTCTTGCCATCCCGTACAGATAATGGGACCATTACTTGCTACATGCTTCCAGAATCCCACTATGGATCAAATTTACGGGTTTCATTAAGCTTCTGTGACTCTATGCCACCAGCCAGATACCAGCGAGACAGGGGCATCGCTGTTGTAACTATTTAGGTCGTGATAACTATCTGGCACAGGCCTGGGCAATTATTTTCTGTGGAAAGCCAAACCAAAGTTCCACAGTGTCAACAGGGGCCATTTTAAAATAATTATTCTCATGTCCCATAAAAGCTATAATAATAGTCATGTTACACACATGTAACACAACATTTATTAGTATTAGCAGTAGTAGTAGTCACTGTTTAAACAATTAGTTTACAATTCAGTGGCTCTCTTTTATTCACTTGTTCTTTCATCCATTCATTCATCTTCCACCCTGCTTTTCCACTAGAGGGTCATCATGAACCTGTAGCCCATTGGTGATTCAGGGATGTGTAACCAAATGTTTTTTGGCTGCAGGAGGAAACTGGATGTGTGTGCAGACAGTTTTTTTAATGGATTACTGGTGGAACCGATCTGGCCAGTAGGCCATACCAAACCACCCACCCATTTTCTAATGGCTTATCCTGATCGGGGTTACAGGGAAGTCATTATCATAGTAATCAAAAAGCTGTGAAAACAGTTACATTTGCAGTGATATCATGTAACACTGGCTACTGTCACCTGTAAAAAGCACATATTTGCATACAGAACGTTAGTGACATATCTGGGTCAGGTTACGGTTACAGTAAAAATCTTGTGAATTTGGGTCAGAGTCATATTCTATATTTATGCAACCTTAAGGCCAGAAATTAGTTATCACAACATTATTTTTTAGATTCAGATCAAAGTATTAGCCATGGGGATAAACATCCCATTTGAACTGGGCCTGCATCCTGAATCCTGAAGTGGAGCACTCATTAGGCCAGTCTAAATAGTGGCCTAGGTGACAATTTAAAGGTTGACTTGCAGGTGACCTCGTGTTTTATTCCATTTTGAGGCTTTGAGGGGGTAGGAGGGACCGTCTGAGCAGAAGCCGGTTGAACTCTCTGACCCTGCAATTAGAGTGGCCCTGGGCCAATGATTAGGGCCTGGAGGACAGCAGAAGACTGCTGGGGGCAAAGGGCCGGCAACAGTGCACAAAAATCCCAGATAACCACACATGCACCCCTGTCATATCTACTGTTATCTCTGGAGATCTTCTCATGAGGGCGAGCTTCTCAGAGTGTCCCTGTCATGGTAATTCACACATAGAGACGATACCTTTTCACAAATTAATGTGGATTGAAATGACTGGCTGCTATCTGGGACTTTCATGTTGCTTCAACAAAACCTGTTTACCATGAAGTTAATTACAACTGTGCAGGCTGAACATGCCTGAGATAAGTGGCTCGGGAATAAAGTCATTTAGTTATAGTCTTCTGAGACTCTGGAATAAAATCCGCTACATAAAAGAATTATTGTTTATGGGTAGTATATGGTTAGCTAGGCCGTTGGTGTAACGTTACTAAAACTAGCACACACTCAGCAGTGTGACGAGGCATCCTGCAGCACCCTTACCTTCATTCTGTTTGTTCATTATCTCAGCTACACACCTAAGCCGTTCTTCTCAAAAAGTGATTCTGCAGATTATGAAGCACCTGATCACAGCCAGCTCACATCTCCTTCGCGTTATTAAACTAGCACGAAGAATAAAACGATGACGTTCTACTTGCCATGTCTTATTTGTGTATTTGTATCTTATCTGCCGATTTGGGTACCGTTGTGTCATAATGCGGGGTGGGCAGGGATGGGTTAATTTGGAGTGGCTTCACTTAATGTAATGATTTGTTGTACAGCTAATTAAAAATAAAGTTGTTTTCCGAAGAGGGGGGGTGGTGGTTGGGCATATAAATAAATAAATAAAACGATCATTTACCGTACATATCTCTACAGGATTATAGTATCCTATGAAGACATATGAAAGAACAAAATCTTGTAGACAGCATATATCTGTTTTGAGGCTACACCCCTTATAAAACCATAATCGCCTTATTAAATGACTGCTTTTGCCACTGTTTCTATTTCAGTGTTTCCCTGCCAACCCAACAATACTGACTGTTCTGTAGAGCCATAAATAAACTTCTCTGCTAAATCTTCTAAATAATAGGCTGAATAATGTTGCTAAGGAAAATCAGCCTAACAGACACCTGCAAAAGATGTTTACACTTTATGGACGCTCTGATAGGAAGTCAGTTTCACCGTAAAATGAAGCAGTTTTTTTTTTTTTTAATATAATTATGGGAGTCATGTGACACAGCCGTCCCTCATTCTTTGTTTCAAATAGATCTCGTCTCATTATATTATCTGAAGGTATCTGTCTCTCTTCGCGAAACGGCACGGTGTCTGAAAGATCCCACTGGCAGGATTCCATTTCGGCTCCTCTCTCATGCCCTCACAGATACAAATTTTGTAGACGTGTATAAAGTATTTCTCTTTTTGCTGTAATTATTAGTTTGATATATGATATGGATGCAGAGTCCATTTTCCTTTTGTTATACATGCCTTACCAGCCTTAGAGGCAAATATTTATGGATTACTTCATATATTTATTTATATATAGAATGAAAAAAGTGTTTTTAAAAAGATCCCAGTTATTCAGCCTTTGATCAGTACTTTAAAAATGGCACCAGCCCTTTTCAGTTCTAACGAAACCTTAAGGGTCATGTCATCGTTAGCCCACCCCCCACATGGGATTTTCCCTCCCCCACTAACACTGTCTCCTCTCACTGATACTACAGTTTCCTGGAGGCCAAAAAAAAATACAATCCCTAGACAAACAGGTATATTTACCAAAGATGGCCACAGCCATTAAGCACACATTGTATACCGATTCATCTCGTATCTGTTCATTCCAGTTTCTCAGGGGAAACTCCAGGTATCTTACATTTTGGTCAATAAAGGTTCATTTGTTGCCTGAAATATACCTATAACTGGTATCACATGAATAACTTAACTTAAATGTGAGCCATAACATTAAACTCTAAATATTCACTTGAGTTATTTGCAAAATAGCTGATATCATTAATGGACCTCAAGAAATATCTGGGATCTTATGGGAATCTCACTTGAAAAAGACCTGAGACACTTGGCGTTTAGAAACGTGAGACTTGAAGACTCTACAGAGATTTATTTTTATCTTCTGTGAGATTAATGTGAATTAAAGCATTAAGTCCCATCTTGTGTTCTACTGATTAAATTGTTGCCTAGATGAAAAACAGCAGAATGACACAATTTGAGATTTCTACAATTTTATTCTTCTGTTTTTTTCATCCTTCTTCCAAATTTGAGTAGATGTGTTGTTCAACTTACTCACACACAAATTCAGCAGGAAGACATCTCAGCCTGATTTATGTCTCATTATCTTGCCTAGTTAATACTACAGCACAAAAATAAAGAAGCAAAAATAGAATATAATAGACCTTTGACATAAAGCATGTGCATTGAAGCTGTAATTCACATCTTTTCTCTGTTTACCTTCTTGACTGTTTGTGGATAATAGCAGAGGCCATAGGTAAAGGTTGCCCTTAATACAACTAATAACTTTTGAAGAGGAAATCAAAGACCCTTTGAAATCGTTTCTATAGATCAATGATGACTGGTTGGAATCATCAGTGTGAGGTGTGTTCGGGTATAGCAAAGAATGACTTGTTGCAAAGAAATTTAAATAAACAACAGATCTTAGCATTGTTATCCTGGGATCTCTGGGCCTAGTCCTCCTCTGTTCTTCTCCATCATCAAAATTGCCCTCACTCCAGTAATTGGCTTCGTGGTGTGACGACGGCTACTTTCACATCGTGGCTTCAGAAAGAGATGAGGTGCCCACACACTCACCTGTAGTGGGTATAAAAGTAAAGCGCACATGCATGAATGCAAGCCGGCTTTCAGGGCTGTACACGAAGCCATGTTTACGACATTAACAGAGCTTCTCACTGAAATGCTGCCAGCAATTGGCGGATTCTTTAAGAACACGCATTTCAAAGCAATATTATGACACAATAAAAATTCAGCTGCTCAGGTTAATTACAATTACTACTTCTATGAAAACCATGTATGGTTCATTCTGTCAAATTTTAAACATATAAACGTGGGATTAAGGCATGATTAATATAATATAACAATGGTGTCTCAATGGGTAGCACGGCGGTATCTCTCCTGTTGTGAGTGCCTCATGCCCTGTGCGTCCTGGGATGGGCTCCAAGCTCTCTGTGACCTTGTGGTGGATAAGCTGCTATGGAAGGTAGATGGGTGCTCTGTAGTTTCATGAGCTTCAAAGGTGCTGCAGTGAGCGGGAAGTAAGCTAAACACTGCTAGTCTTGGTGTAGCCAGAAAAATCCCAGCTTCTACACCAGACTGTGTTGACATATGTAAAAAATGATCTCAAAACTGTCCACAAAATACATATTAAAAAGACTATGCACTTTTTAGAAGTATATGCAGTTTTCTAATATATACTTACGAAATCATTTAACTTAGATTTTTACTCTGTACACAGTATTCAAGTGATTTATGCATTGACAGTAAAACATGCACCTACAGAGAGTTACTGGATCTTACAAACCGCACCAAACACATTTCCTCCCACTGGCCAAACGTGACAACTTGGAAAATGTGAAAGGAATTAAGGACAATGAAAGAATAGGGTAGGACTCGCTTCAGCCGGTGGTGACCAGTACAGATTAACCACTCACTCCCCTCCCACTCACTAAGAAAAGGTACCTAAAACGCCCCACCCCCCCCCCACTCCCCCCCACCTCCCCACCTACACCCCGCCCCAGAGCCCCCACCCCCCAACACACT
>JAAGVU020000035.1:5645583-5656033 GCA_011763525.2 Mormyrus iriodes
GCCCGGAAAATAGAAAGACCCAGCAGGCGTCCGTGCTATTGACCATACAGGACTTAATTCAACTCACTTTGATGCCCTCAACATGACTGCTGGTGCTCGGGACGTACGTGGAGTGTTCGACAGCTTCCAGCCACTGCAGGCCCCCATCTTGGCTGTGCTGTCATTTTCCTCATAAATAATTACCAATGTATTTTTAAAACACCATGTTTTATAAGTATATATAATCTCTCCAGGGAAAGACATCCGACATGCCATAAACACAGGACTCTTCAAAAGTGTAGATATGTGTTTATATATATATATGTGTGTGTGTGTGTGTAAAGGTATATATATATATACATATACATATATACATATATAATCCAAATGTGTGTGTGTGTATATATATATATTTATAATCCAAATGTATATGTATATATGCGTAAGTCCTTACCTTTTCTTTGACTTCTGTCTTAATATTAATCTGTCTTAATATAATATCATACCTAGCTGTGTAGCCATTTAGGTTCAGCATGTCTGACAGACTATAGGTATATCTCTTCCTCTGCACTCTTAAATAAATCCTTAATACTAAAATCTCCTTTTACTATTTATAGTTTACAGCACCATAACAGTATTAATGTGATATTAATATTCAGAATTATTCAATATGCAGGGTTAAATAGCTTATTTATACAAAGCCACCCAAGGCAGCCTCAGGTATTTGGCCCAAAAGGCAGTATATTTTTCAGCAATAGACATTTCTGATGTTTGTAATATTTGCAAAATTTATTATTCATTACATTTGCTAATATACTTAAGGCTTATATTAACTAAATCTATATTCAATGCAGTTAATTTTGCTAAATTCAACTATATAAAACTGCTAAATTAACATTCCAGTTATAAGAGCTGGATTTTTGATGGCGATATGGCAATTCTGAAGACTAAGGGAGAAGATATTTACATTAGAGAGCATTTCCTTCTGTTAATCATACTTCTGCCATTCAGGTAAGGTTCAGAAAAGTTAAAGAATGATAAACTGGAAACTGGACATCAATCTCATTTTGCAGCTCTGATCAGTAAAAATTCATATATCAACCATGTGTACAACACTACAGCTGTGTGAAGCCAAACTCAGCTCTTCCTACCAGTCACCCTCACAGTGTGACAGGGCTCAGCTGTGCTGTTACTCCTTTATGACCCAAAGGGGACACCGTCCATCAAGTCCCCCACTATTATTTACTAAAACAGCACTTTGACTGGGAATGTCTTCCCTGCTGAGATGGATCAGGAGCCCATAGATACGGCAAATACCCAGAACCACATGCCTTTACGCTGCTCTTCAGCCTTGTAATAAGGTGGACACAGGATCAGACCCCTAATTCCTGCCTTTGAAAATGTCTTAATTAGTAGCTAATGGAGAACTCAAACATCCACTTTGGCAGAAATGGCAAGTGGAACCTCCAGTCCATGGGCCTGTATCATGAAGCACGATTTCTTGCTTAACCAGATAACTTGTCGGATTTAAGGTACTCCAATTTAAATACTTTAATTTTGTTCACTTACATTAAGCCCAGACTACCTTAAATCCAACAAGTTATCCAGGTAAGTAAGAAATCCAGCTTTGTGATACAGGCCCCTAATCTTATGTAACAATCTGCTTTGAAGTTTCATCAGTTTCAGAAATTAGCCTTGGACCATCAAAGAGCCCATGAAAGTCACACACTGATTCCTGATAGAGTATTATCACAAATGTCATGGGGCACAGTATATCCCAGAGAAGCCAAACTGCCAAAACATTATGTCAATGACATTTAATCAAAATTAAAATTTAGTTCTATATTGGTCTCAAAACCAATACCAAAAGGTCTTTTGCTGATTCTGACTTCTTAGTTACCTACTTTTTGATCCATTCTCTGTAAATGGCCTTTAAAATCTTCTGAGGGATAAACAATAAGACCAGAACCCAGCCCACAAAATCAATAAACCCAGAAACCTATATTAGATTCTTTTATTTTGAGCTTTTCAAAATCGGTCATGGACCTGTGTAGAACAAATATTGTACACTGAGACATATTTCTCAGTCATAAATGTAAGGTACTATAGGTGTGTTGGTTTTTAACACTTTAATTTAAAAATACTTCAGATAACTTTGGGTATAACGTACATTGATTTTTTTTGTTATACAGTGTAATGCATTTTCCTTTTTTTTTTTTAAAAAAAGTGCAGTGTAGTGATTGCAACTGTTACGGACCTGGTAAACATCTGAGCAGGAACGAGATTTGTCTTCACACTTAATAGTCCCAAAGTGGATATCAGAGGCAGATTAATATTCATGCCAAACCTAGTATACTAAGTAGGTGAAATAATGTCACAATATACCTTCTCAGGCAAATAACATCTACAGACTGTCAGATTCAAAGTTATAAAGAAACTCTCAAATAATCTGACCTCCTGCTGCAAATGGTCAATTTCAATATGCATGATATACAATACTAATAGCAGGGTGGGAAAACAGGAACAAAATTTAAAAATAGCTTAAAACAATAGCTTGCTTTTATTAACGGTGCTGTAAGGAATGTTCTAGCCATGTCTATCACAGTGCTTTATATAGGCCCCTTGATATAGATCGTGAAGCTACGTTAATAATCCATTGTAAAGCAGCAAAAACAGGAGCCAGCCCGTTTTACTCGATTTTTTTTTTTCATTAGCCATTGCGAGATTTTGGTTAACTTCAGTGAAAACACCAGATCCTACGTACACATCATCTTGCGTGCAATATTATAGCAGAGCGTTCACAGCATCTCTCTGATCCATCAATAGAAATTAAACGAAATAAATCACTGCAAAGTAAAGATTTATTTAGGGGGCATCAGTGGCATACTCGAACAGCGCTGGACTGCAGTACTTGTGTTAAAAGGAAGAATAATACAAAAAAAGATAATTAAAAAAATCTGCCGTTATCGCTTTTTCTTCTGCTTCAATGACTTTCTGCGTTTGACAATCATCTCGTATAGTTTGTCCATGCCCTCGTGTAGTCCTTCGCCGATAATGGCACAGGCCGGCTGGACGTGGTAGGTGGTGGCCGGAGTCAGTTCATGGAGAGCCAGCTGCTTCTCGATGTCGGCCACCGGCAGCGATCTGGGCAGGTCCTGCTTGTTAGCGATCACCAGCAGAGGGGTTCCCTGGTTCTCCGCGAATTTGGTGACTTTGTGCAGCTCGGTCTTGGCCTCCTCCAGGCGGTCCACGTCCACCGAGTCCACCACGTAGATGATGCCGTCCGTGCAGCGGCTATAGGACTTCCACAAAGGTCTCAGCTTCTCCTGGCCCCCCACGTCCCAGAAGTGACAGCTGATCCCTTTGGCGGTGCCGTTGCTCAGCTTGATCTTCTCCGTGTTGAAGCCGATCGTGGGCACCGTGTTCACAAACTCGTTGAATTTCAGACGGTAAAGGACCGTCGTTTTACCGGCAGAGTCCAGACCCAGCATGACAATATGAAGGGACTGAAATGCAGATATATTGGAAAAACTATTCCCCATCTTTTTCCACAGTTATTTTAATCACAGATAAATAAAATGATGCTTAGAGCATATCAGTGGCTCTTGTTCAAAAGCATCGGATTGCTGAAATATTCAGTAAACAGAGTGGGTTAAATTCTTCAGCGTTGCGGTTTTCACTTAAACCAAAATGTTGCATGAATCGGTGCATGAAAAACATGCATGTCACTGGCACAATCACCTCCTCCGGTCCCTCTGCAGCAGTGAAGGACTCTGCCGTGGGAATGCAGTGCCAGGGCTCGCATTAGCATTCTCCGCGCACATCCCACTTAAAATCCCATTTCCTTACACCCGGGTCCCAATGCATGTGCCGCTCCTGCCCTGCCCCTGTCCACCGAGAGTGCCGATCGGGTCCCTCCGATGTCCGTCAGCTCGGTGCCGCAGCAGACGCAGATCTAGAAACGCATCGCAATCCACCGGATGCCCTGCGGGGACGGAGGGTCCCCCAATCTTGCAAGTAATCCAGAAAAAATGTACTTAAAAAAAAAAGAACTCCAAGGTTTGTTTCAATTATGTTGCGTAGTCCTATGAAACATTCAAAATTCAAACAGTCTTTCAGATGCCAGTAGCTTCCCTTTCTGCATACATAGTGGCGAAAGGCGTTCAGGAACCGATAGAAAAGCCGGGGGAGCCGTGCACACCATCCGGAGACCCCGCCCACACGGGCCGGCCAAAGCATGGCACCCATTTAACCCTTTCATGCAAGGTGTCTGCATTTTTAGAGAGTTTGCGTAAAGCTATTTTGGGTAAACCTAAGATCGTGGTAAACACTAAGAGCACAGAGAAAGCACAGTCGAAAACAGTGAAATTTCACCTGTGCTCCCAATTAAGAGAAGGAGCACAGATAAAACTAAGTCAGTACTGGTTGTGAAACCGGGTGTAATTTGGAGAAACTGATCTAAATTTATGCATGAAAGGGTTACAACCCCATCATCAGTGTAGTGGAATCGTGGCCCTGAAAACACGATTAACAGCGGTGCATTTGAGCATGCTGGAGACTTTGCATGAGGACTGTGACGGAAGCTCGCCGTGTGACAAAAATGTAATATATCATGATCTGACATCTGCGTCTCAAGGTGGGGGGGGGCGGCAACAAAGTTTCTGTTTGGCCAGGCTATGCATAACCACGGTAGCTGTGAATAAAAAACTATGATGTAGGGATGGGTGATAACACTGATTTCCTTTTCGATCCAACGCTAATGTTAGTATCTCCGATACTGATCCAGATATTAGGTGCCAGCCCAACCCGGTGTCTCAACCTCTTCCTCCTTATATTATATTACTCTCTGATGGAAACTGGCAGATATACTTATTAGTAACTTATACGTACTATAAAACTGCCAAAAAGAATGATCATTCCTGCCCTGGGTGTCACCTGTCTTGTGTCCTATGCTTTCTTGGATAGGCTGAAGACTCAAATGGGCAGAAACAAGCAAGAAATTCACTTGAAATTGTTCTAATTCTATTCATGATAACTTAACAAAATATTGTAGATCTGTATTTGGGCATTTCCAATATATACACCAACTCGTATACGGTTAAGGGAAAATGTGCGATATATAATTTGCCATCATTAAAATATTTGTGGAATTTGGAAATTAAAAGTCATAATACCCAGCGTGGGCGCCTCTGGCATCATGCTTGTTAAATTAAATCCAGGGATACCGTTACAATACAGGGATATTATTATTATTGGGATTCATTTACTGCTCTATTGGAACTTGACTGCAAGTAACACGTTCCGAGGAATCTATCTGGTAGTATTCTGGCGACCCCTCGTGGACGGACATGAAACGACCGAATATTAAGCAGATCGAATTTGTTCCACGGTAACTCGAAATAAATAACTCAGTGAAACTGTTTACATATACGGATCACTATTGATATACATACTGCTTTAAAAACAATTTCACCCATGTCAGAGATCCACGCTTACACAGATGATGAAAGAATCATTAGTTTCTCATTAACATCTGTTGCTACTTGCAATGATTTTGTGGCGTTACATAATCTCAGAGACATACATACATACATACAATGTCGGCCAATGGTTTATGTAAATACAGTGTTAAACATATATAAATGAACAAAACAAAACAAGCCTAAAAGAGCACATATATTCAAGGTTTACAAGCAGACCTCAATCAAGTACATCTTATCCTATTAACAGAGGTGAAGAGACAGAACAGACAGGGCAGGCAACTGCGTGGGGTGCTGAGCTGGGAGGGGGGCAATTAAATAGTACATTGCAATGACAAATCTGCTTTATTTGTGTTTTTTGTTTTTCACAAAAGTGAAAATAAAGGTCTTGTGTTTATTAAATTCTCTTTGTTGATATTATTAATTTACACTTGACAGTAAAATTAAGGCAATATATTTTACCATACCAGGGGAGGGTGAATTGGAGGGCCCCATGGAGTTTTTTGCCTAGGGCCCCCTGAGTCCCTAGAATCACTTCTGCCTATTCAGCTGATTATCAATTTCACAGACACAGAAAACTTGAAGGACCTTTTGTGCTCATAACAGCTTATATTTGTGTATTTTTCCAACAAACAAGATGTAACAATGCCACGATTATGGCATGCAGTTATGAAAGTCATATGGTTTACGTTTGTGCGCATGGAAATATCTTACCTCACTTCTTGCCTTTTGCGAAGATTGTTGGCTCTGAAGGTAACGGCTTATTGATGTTGCAGTATTCACCTTTACAAGACGTGTTTCTTACCTTAGTCTTTCTAACAGTGACTTTTTTTTCCCTAAGTGATTAATTTTTATCGTGACATGTGAAAGTGTGACTGGATGTATATTATCAGTTCATCTGAGCTAACCAAAGGGTTTATAGGTTAACAGATGTTCACCTATTGGTACGAATTTACCAAGTCATAAATATATCGACTCAGCAAACAGGATGTGTGTTGAGACTTAACTTGAGTCCTCAAATAGTCAGGAAGTCAGGAAAGTCAGGAACGTTACACCCCCCACCATTTTGGAATTGCGAATTATTCAGCTTCTCAGAGGCCTTCCTATGCAAACTCTTAAGGGGTGAGTGTATTCCTCCTGTGATGTGCACGTTGTCAGACACCTGCTGCTTTTTTGTTCCATGCACTGGAGGCTTTGTCAAGCCGAGACACACACTGGACAGGGAACACTTTCCGGGCGATTCTAAGTGAGTCTGCTACGTGGCTGGCTAACTCAGGCAACATAAACTGATTCACATTCCTAGGGCTGCCTTGCCTTCCAAATGGGGGCTGTGGTATTGAATTCGTATCAGTTTTATTACTTGGGCAACTAGTGATGTCCCAAAATTACCCCAAAGGAAACAGCATGAACAAAGATATGTCCTTGCCTGTTGTCCGATGCCAGTCTTTTTGTTAGATGTTTATTATGCAATTAGGTATTCATGTAAGTGTGGTAACAAATTACTAAATAATAAACATTCCATAGTGACTATAAGGTTAATTAATATAATATCCATAGCATGTTTATAGATTCAGTAAAACTTGTTCCCCCTTAAA
The DNA here is from genome assembly GCA_011763525.2 of Mormyrus iriodes. Lineage (NCBI taxonomy): Eukaryota > Metazoa > Chordata > Actinopteri > Osteoglossiformes > Mormyridae > Mormyrus > Mormyrus iriodes. Next base: position 5,652,638 of record JAAGVU020000035.1, read on the forward strand.
AGGTCATTGATCTCATAAATTCCCTGAACAGGTATGGCAGCCTGTTCTCCGTGCTCTTTAGAGGTCAACTTGCCAAAACGTCTATGGAATTAATGCTCATTGTTCCTGATTAGCTGAACAGTAACTCTCAATATGACACAAACATCTAGGGGCATCAAATGACAGAAGTAAGAAAAGCTATGCCGCGTTTGCGATCTTTAAACAATAAACAGATTGTGGTGTCTTCAAACCAAGCCGATTTGAGGTGCATATACACGTGTAACTCAGTAGATGGCAGGAGAGCACCAGAGAAGGCCCATGATTCCTTTATCACTCTCATCTTAAATAATATTTTTTGGCCATTGTAAACTACTTTAAATTAATGCAAAATTCTAAGTGTGTGGAATAACTTTTTTAAAGATCTTACTTAAGGAAAAAACAATGATCCAAACAATGATCCTTTAAATTAATTGAGGATGAAAATGCTCACAGAGAACACAATCCCGGCAGAAAAAAGAGCTTTAAAAGACAAATTTTAAATAGTAAATGCTGAACAATGGAAGGACAGTATGTGCAAGAGAGAGAAGTATTAGCCAAACTATGGCTCATTTCCTTGCAGGATAAAGGGGCTCATTATTAATGTCCAGCCTGACAGGAAAATATGACATTTGGACTGAGCCAGGCATGCTGGGTAACTGAACCGAGGATAACCAGGGCGTCGGGATGAAATTAGATGGGGGGGGGGTGCAGAGGAGTAGCGGAAGAGCGAACAAAAGCTATGGTTCCGGCTATTTTCAGACACTTGGAGTAAGAAGGAAACCAGAAGATTCCCAGAGGGTAAACACAGCTTTAAACTGTCTGACAATCGCTGGAAAGGAGGGACGGTGGTTATTAACCCATCTTGGGGAGATCAAAGTGCCCTCGCTACCTGTGTCCTTCAAAGAAAATAAATTGTTTGAGCTGTAAGCCTATTGGCAATCTAATCGACGTCCTTACGATTGTTGCTTTATGTATAAAAATCGTCCGTCAGCAAACCAATCGCCTTGGAATCTCACTCAGTCTCCTGAATCCATCCAGCCAACAAAAAAGTCATGCTGACAGCTTTCCATTGAAAGAACCTCCATCGGGTGGAGTGGATGGGGGGCTACTAAGCCATGTCCCCATGACAGAACTGGCTTGAAGGTTTTGGAAAATTGACTCACGTTCACTTTAACACGCCCCCCCACCCCACCCCCAAATAGATAATAAGATGAAGTCAAACTTTCAAAAGCCCCTCATGTCTAGAATGCTCTAGGTGCTTCGGGGTGGGGTGGGGCAGTTCCTATTCCTCTCACTGAGCTGGCATTAAAAGAATTAAAAGGGTCGGTGGACACCTTCGTTTTTGTGAGAACACGCACAATGGGCCTTGTCTGCTTCATGAACAGGAAACTCCTTGTAGGTGAGTGAAGATGGTGTGTTATCATGCGCGTTATTGGACCACTGGAGGGCAGAGAGTTTCCAGTCTCCAAGGAAACTGGCGCATTTCCTGCTTCTCAGCGTACGATTACTCTGCTGCTAAGGACGGCACCCTCACCCTCTCCACGCACAGTAAATTCTGTCCTTATTCAGAAACGCCGACATTAACAAATTGTGAAAAGACAGCCGGTAAGGGACGGCCCGCAAAGCAGAAATAGGAGGCGAGAGAAATGGCTTCAGCTGATGATTGCTTTGCAAAGATGGCTTTGGCTCCTACTGCTCGACAGCATTCTTCCTGTTTGGAAAGGAAGTCAGCAAACTCACCTCCCGGCTGTTTTTCTAAATCTTTTAAAGATGATGCAAGGTATAGAGTAAGAGTTTTCCCCCCAGTATTAATGAACACATACCCATTATTAATTTTCTCGGTTGAGGAATTACCAGAATTAATCTTGAAATGTGTGGAGGCCTTTTATGTTAAAACTGGTATTTGGTATGCACACTAAACAGGGAAAGTAAAACGAGGCTTTGTGATGTTACAATTTTTCTTGAGTTCTTTGGCACATTTCGTGAAACATGCTTAACATTCTCAAAACTATAAAAGCATTTCTCACAACAGTTCATGTATATAACACAACACTATGGTTTAGCTACGAAAGCCTGTAACTTACGTAAAACAATTAACTCATGTCTCAAAAGCAGATAATTCCACCAATGAATTAGTCAGTGCCACCGAAATGAAAAGTACAGTCAGCATCGTTTTAACCATGAGAGTCAAAATGCTTAGATATATTGTCAAAATGTCATTGTAAGTACTGTACGCTCCTGAGCGCCACAATTCTGAATGATAGTCTGTTCCTACTGCCAATTACTGATCATTTTTCTTTGGTAAACCGATACTTGTTTGTGTCAAAGACACCCCTTTCAACACTGCAAGACTCTACATTACAGTATGTAACGTTCACGGGCAAGAGAAAGCCCTCGCTTGCACGTGTAACTTCTTCAGATCTCAAGACACAGTACAATAGCAAACAAAAAAGTCACACAGCATTGTATAACACAAAAACAGCAAATATGCAATACAAGAACCTCAAAACGACAACAAAATCATTTACTGTGGGAACCAAAAACACAACAATGTAATATCACTGCAATTTAAGGAATATGTTTTTTGATCATTTTGAAAGCTTGCTTAACTGTTTTGCACGCCGTGGTTAACACAATGATCACATACATATATAATTTTGGGTGTAAAATTATTACAGTGGGAAACTTCATAATCTATTTTGGCCCAGAAGACTAAAACAACTGAAAATTGTGCCAGATGATGACAATTGTACAAAACCATTTGCATATATATACTAAAACATTTGGAAGTTTGTGAAGCAATAAGAAATGATGTTCTGCTGTATAGAAGCGGCACTATGGTGTAGGGATAACACTTGTTGTTTTGCAAATGTTAGCTGTCATGTGAGAAATGCCCCAAAGCAATCGAGAAAACTGTAAATGTAATACAAAGTCAAAATGTCAAACCTTCTTTGAAGAGCTGGACAACATTACTGCTGCTATCTGCTCATATGGTAGTCTGCAGTCAGTATCTAATAAAAGAGGCATTTCCATTGTCACCCACCTGTATCAAGCATTATGCTATCAATGCTACATTTTTTTTTGCCAGTGTCCTCTTGAATTGTCTCTACAGGAATATATTTTCAGAGGTAAACAGTTCATTCACTGACCTGCGAATGGGGGTCAGTAATCGTGGCAGCTCATTTAGCTGGACCAGCATCCAAGCATTGATTTTGTCAGCGGTGCAGTGTGGGGGGGGAGTTGATTGTGGGCAATGACAACAGCTCAACTGCTCAGAGGTAAAGCATCCAATGTGCAGGGCCTATCTATCTATCTATCTATCTATCTATCTATCTATCTATCTATCTATCTATCTGTCTGTCTCAGCTATTTTGTTTA
>JAAGVU020000035.1:5662426-5676817 GCA_011763525.2 Mormyrus iriodes
ACTCTGTGACACTCTAAGCTCAGTGGCCACTTCCATCTGAGAACATCCTGTTTGAAGCCTCGCAATGGCGAGGTACTACTGCTCAATTGTTAGGTGTCGTCTTGGTCTCATGTTGTCAAAATGTGAACAGCACAATGAGGAGGACTGTTTAAATACCAATTCTGATTAAACCAGGAAATTTATTGGTCGATTCATGGATGAAACACCTGTAGTGAATTTTGCCGTTAAGCTCCTTGTTAGAGAACAGGAAGTTGTGTATAAGTACTGAAACATTGAACAGTTGCACATGTGCATTTAAAAGTTTAGGGAAGGTCACATTAAGTTCACCTGCAAAGGTTATAGTGCATTTTAGGTTCATCCTGAAATTTCACCTGAAAGCTGAATATGCCTAACTTTTTGTGAGTAGTGCATATGGCAAATACATATGTGAGTGCTACGTGGCTCAGTGGATTCGGACGTTGTGCCTGTGATAAGAAGGTCCCAAATCACAGGATCAGCAGTGTGTTGTCACCATTGGGCCCCTGATCAAGACCCTTAGCCCCCAGTTGCTCCAAGGTCTGTCTGGCCCTGTATTCTAACGAAATGTATGTCACTTTGGATGAAATGTCTAAAATGGGAGTGTTGCAAACAGAAGGCTAATGACACTAAGGGGGCTGAGTAAATTTCATGTCAGGCCTGTTCGACACATGACAGCACAACTGTGTCTATGCTCTCTGAGTCACCTGAGCCGCAGACAGAATGACAATCCTCCAGAGCATCTCTGCCTCCCTGTCAGACCCCCCAATGAAGTGTCCCCCTGTGCCTCACTAGGAAGACTGAAAGCCAGGATAAAAACGGCACACTATGGAAACACTTAGAGAGAGGATCTGTCTGCCAGTCAGTGCTCGAATGAGCCGGGCGGTTTGGGTCAGCCTCGAGTGAGCTTGTCAGACGACGATACGCTTAGATTGATTCACATGTCTGAAAGCCATGGGGAGGCAACCATTTCTGTATGAGGCCCATTCACTTTGCTCTCCATGTCAATGGATAGAAAGAAATACATTCAGATAGTGAGGAAAAGATATTAATGAGCTGATTAAGATGAAAAAAAGTAATTTAGGATTTTAAAGACGAATAAAGAAGTAAAGCTGTTTCTGAGCTGTAGCGGTTCAAACCAGACACAGAAAGGTAGATAAATACAAGCAAACATACATACAATTATTAGTATAGTGGTCTGTTTTATGGGAAGAGCTCTGAGGCATCACATTTCATTTTGGAAATGAAAAAGCAACACGGTGTTCAGAAACTAGGGAGAATAAAGACACGCAGCAAGACAAAAAGAATTCAGGATGGGTTGCTGTTTTCGTCCGGAACAAACAAAATTGAATTGTTTCTCTGTGCGATCAGGGACAACATAGTCTTTTTTTCTTCATACCTGTTTGACAGTTTAATCTGGGATCATGATCCATTTCCCCATAGTGATTTAGGGTCTAATATATAGCTTAGTGTGTTGAGAGAGAAAAAAAATGGCTTCGTCTTTGGATATCAGGGATCTCTTCAAAAACATGTAGACAGAAACTACATGTACATCATAATTCAAATATTTTGCATTTTGACAAACAGCAGCTCTTGTAATAAAGTATCACCTTTATGATGTATTATGTCAGGGTACCGATATCAGTGTAACATACATAAACCTACATAAACTCACTCCACTCTACTGATCCCAAAACAGATATTCCTGTACGCTGCCGGATGTGTTGAAGAAATGGTTGCCTTCCTGTTGGCGCACATGGGAGGTTAAAACCAGCTTTGTTCGTATCGGAGATATGTATCAGTAGCTGCATGGCTCACCCCATGTTAGACAATGTGGAAATTAGTTGATAGAGAGCCAAGGCAAGGCAAAAGAAAACTACCCTGCTACCCGTGTTTACAATAAAGCACAATTGTATTACAAATAAACATAAATATACACATAAATAAAATGTCATGATTTCATTAAATCCCTACACACATATGTTCATGTCTTGTGCAGCCCGTGCATTATTTAGAACTAGCAAACGAGTTTTTAGAAAGGCTTCTAAAGGGTTACAGGCCAAAAACTTTGGCAAAGACAAGCGCCACTTTATTCGATCCTTAATGAAACAGAACAATGAAGCATTCTTTTTTTCTGACAGTATTCAATGTTAAAACAACAGCAAAGGCATTAACTATGCACAGGCCACCTTACATTTGCTGGGGATGAAAAATCTTAAATAAAAAGAAACAATAAAAAATAAAAAAAAGGGGGGGGGGGGGGACTAAACAGTAAAGGTGTTTCAAACAGCCCAAAATACATTACCTACATATTCCACCAAAGACCATTCAGGAACAAAATTAGTAGTAAACATTTATGCGTTCACCTTAAAAATATACATTCATTCCAAATATTTACATATATATTTATCTCCACAGTTTGATGCACACGAAAAGTAATGCAATATTTTTGTGCATTGACCATTTATACAGCATTCTGCAGCGAGAATCAAAATGAACCGAAAAGCCTTTTACAATGCCAAGAGTGATTTTACACTGGATTTACGATGTGGTGTTGTATATGTTTAGGATGTAGCAGTTGTATAATACATATGCTAAGAACGGTCGAAATGATATTTTTTTGATGATGATACAAATCATATAAAATGCATTTATAAAACCCAGGCTGAAGAAGGTCAAGATATAAAAGCCTCGGGGGGTGGGCGGGGTGGAATCGTGGGATGTTTGCATAAAAGCCGCTGCTGGAAAATGGGGATGTTCAGTGCCAGTATGCAGAACAGAAATGCAGAACACATCCTATTCCTCTTTGCGACTGAATATGAATCTGAACTTTATGGGTAATTATTCAGCCTGCTAACTTGATTATACTGCAAGACAAAAATTCAAAACACTATCAAAATTATTGTATTGTCATGAAAAACAACCATAATGACTATAAATAGTGAAACAGACTATATGAAAGAATTTATTTAGGATTTTTTCAATATCACAATTATTAGACAATCAGTTAATGAACGTAGAAAATTCATCAAGTGGTACTAAAACTGCGCTTGTGCATTCGCGAGTTAAAAAATATGTATTCTCAATATCAGCAACGATAATACTTTTGAGAAATAAACACACGTGACTGTTTTGGCTGGGATGGCTGACCACCTACAAAGAAAGGGCTGAGGTTACAGCCAAATCTCACAGTTACTCCCGAAATTGAATTCTGGGGCAAAGGAAGGATGGGGGTGGGGCTAGATGGCAAAATCGTCCTGGGCGGCGGGGCTGAATGCGGAGCTCCGCAGGGCATCCAGGCAGTTGACAAGGATGAGCGTGCCGGTCAGGTGCTTCCAGCGCTTCGTGATGGGGTTCTTCATCTTGTCCAGGCCCACCTGCAGCTCCTGGATCACATCCCTGTAGCTATCCCCGATCTGTGCCGCCCATGTCAGCAGGAAGTCATAGGCAGGCTTCCACATGGACTATGGCAGAAAATAAACAGAATCACATCTTAGCAAAAATTTTACATTTAACTAAAGCAATCACACTTCAGCGAGCACATATGGCACTTTAATACATTTGAGACATGCGAGAACTGTAGATTCATGCATGATACTAACAGACATGCAGCAATGATTTAATATAGGGAAGCCCTCCCTTTTGACGTCTGCGGACTGGTTTATTGTACAACTAATCAACTGGCTAGGGGGCTGGGGTGATGGGAAACCCTAATTTAGTGACATAGGCAGAGAATGAAGACTGTGACATCACATGCAGAAATTTTAACCACCCATTGAGTTAAAGGAAGTCAGGTGCTGAAGGTGTCCCATAATGCATCGAGACACTTAAGGGTTCTGCCCACCTCACTGTCCACCCCTCCGTTCTTGTCCCGGTGGGGGGCCTCGTAGGCATCCATCTGCTGCTTGGATACTTTGGCCAGCTTCTCAGCCAGCTCCCTCCAGCGGGCGGACACCTCCACAGCTGTGGTTAGCAGCACGAAGTCCATTATGAGTCGGGCCACCAGCCCTTGGCAGTCAATCTTCAGCAGGGCCTGGGGAGATAGGAGCCGCGTGAGCGGATCAGACATCTCAGGGGTGGATGTAAAGATCCAGCCATGAACTAGAAAACTTACAACATGACTATCAAAGTATGAATCTCAACCTAGAAACAAACGTAAATCAGAGCATTTTGGACCACTGGAGCTTGTCGGGTCTAAAAAGCAGTAGCCTCACACACTTGACCTAAAGAGCAACTCTGGAATGACCCATACAGTTTCCATCCCTGTTTTATTTGATGGATTCATTCCAATCAGAATTTAATATGCCAGAAATGGGGTGCAGGCCAGCTAGTTGCTAGGCATTTTATCAGGATGGATGAAAGAATCCTGAGATTCTTTGGGTACAATTAGTTTGGTCTAAAGAGGGGGAATAAAATAGTCAACTAATCTGAGAAAGATATACAAAAACCAGCCAAGAATGTGTACTCACAAAGCCGGCCTCACGGACTAAAAAGGACACCCCCTGGGTCTGGGCTGCATTCTCTTGCCCCGCTGTTCTGCTCCAAAAGCACAATGGTAGGAACATATACCCCGTGTCACATGCACGCACAGGCACACACTAACACTTTAATGCAGTGTACGGCTGAGAGTACCCCCCTCCCAAAACAAACAAAAACTCCAAAACACATAAAAGATGTTACATTGGAAGATCTGGCACTTTCTAGACATCCCACAAAGTCTTTCATATAGGATTTAATTACCATAGTTAGAAAAGTGTGGGCAGTATGGATACTTTTGCTCAAGATTCCCTCCAAAATTTAGAGAGGTATGCAGATAGAAGGGCTCGGGACCATTGCGATAGCATGTAGGGGGCATGATGGCTCACACACACTCCTACTCTTCATAACCTCCCAACAGAGCTGGGGCCTGATCTAAAAATGTTCCCCTTCAGGTTACAGATCCTCCCATAAACCAGAAAGAGCATATGGCAGAGCAAATTATACACAGGGGTGCATCAAGAGACATGTCAGTCTAAGCGAAGATGGTGCAGGCTGCACCCACACGAGGGGCAGGGAAGACTCAGCAGATCACTAGACCGTTCCTAAAGCATGAAAACACAATTTCTGGAACCTGTGACCTCCCCATCAGCCCCATATTACTAGTCTTGGAAATAAGTACACGTTCCAGAAGTTGCGCCAACTTCACTTGGCCTGACAAAGTCGTGGACATCCTTGATTCTGAATTATCCAGCACCACTTATCCAAGTCCTTTAGAAGAGCTGAACTGGTGAAACTAGTTTTGGTTTCAACCTTGTCAAAATGTAGATCTTCTTAGCCTGGCATATATAGTGCTCCAAAGGATGGATTTTTTATCCAAACTGGAACTCAATTTCACAGTTAACAATGAAGAGGAAATGTCTGTAGTAATGTGATTCTGGTGTTAGCCTTCGTCCTACACAATACCGTGAGTATCAGCTACACTGTAGGTAATTGTCATTGTGGTCACCAGGAAACAGTGATGCATGATTTACATCTGCATGTTGTGCATTTCTGCAGACATGTGCACTCCTTGCCAAAAACACAGGCTGATAACCCATGGGAAAACTAATATGGAGAAGGCATCTTTTTTTGAGGCACTTAAAAAGGTAATAATCTTAATATAAAAGTTTCTTTTGAGATGAAGTTAGGGATCATTTTCAACTCAATTCATTTTTATATAGCTCCTTTCACAACACAATTGCCCCAAGGTACTTGGCAAGAGTGTGTGGTAATCCATTACTACGTCATTTATACAAAACGGTACATAAAACAGGGAAAAAGGGAATAGAGAAAGAAAGGATGTTTCATTAGAGTCAAGAGTTGTAAAGCCCCATGCGAATGATGGCTGTGTGTGTGACAGAGAGGCTCGTGGTAAACAGGCACTCTTGTGTTCTCTTGTGCTTCAAGCTCTGAAGTGGAAATGACCAGTTCCAGAGCAAACATCTCCGTAAGCATCTCTTTGTGTGCGTTTCTTTGAATGTGTGCACGTCTGTGTTTTAAATAACGCATCATGGGACCCATTAATAGTCATGAAACGGGTCTAAAAAAAAGAAATAACTGAGCTGCTAGGCCACCCATATGGACAGGCCCGCAGTCCATCTGCTACCGCTGGCCATAGCGCATCTGCATGTAAAGTGATCGGAAGAGCATAATGGACAACACGCTGCCATCAAAAACGAGTTAAACAGGGCGGCAAGAGGACAGACACATGTGGCTCACTATATGGCCATCTAATCATAACAAAAGACAACATACGATGTTAAAGACTATAAATCCAAAGGCATAAGCCATTCCACCAAAATCCAAATTTCTAATTTAATTCTACAAGAATAAATAAAATAGACTGGTTACTATTTCAGATGGTGTGTGACTCTAAACAGGGGTGGATTAATACAGAGGCTGTTCCAGACTATAGCCCAGGGCCCCAGCAAACATCAGGGCCCCACCCGACCTCGGGAAAAATGGGGCGGTCAATTAAAATCAACAATACATGAAAGTCTATGAAAGTCAGCCCAGGGCCCCCAAGTAAGTTAATCCGCCTCTGAATCTAAAGTGTGATGGTAATGATCTTTCATGCATGTATGTTCAGATTTAGATTTTTTGCAACAGTAACCCAAAACTTATAGGAATTAAAGAATGAGTTTAGCCATAATGTCGGAAAAGGAGCTTGTAAATAGCCAGTATTTAACCATGAATTTTCAGGTTTTTTATTCCCCTGACATTCCTGGTTAGAATGGCTGATCTTCAGTGCTTCCTTTGACTCCAGACTGTCCTGTGCTGTAGCATACATAGCTCAGTAATGAGCACAGCTCTTTGTAAAAATAGCCCCTGACAACCGACTCCTCACATCCACACCCAGGTTTGGTCTACAAATACAGGATCCTCTGATGACATTTTACTCGAGGGGGCACAAATAACGTAGTTTTATACTAGTACTTTAGTATTAATCACAAACTAAGGTTTAGTTACATACTGATCTCATGTTGGCATCTTATCACAAGCACTATATTTGTTGCTATATCTGAAAATTCTGTAAATCTTTGTGAACTACTGAAGAAATAATGAATAGCTTGTAAAATACCAATCTCGTGTTTGTTCAATAATGAATTGTGCCAACTTTTACCCCAAACAGCTGGTACATCTGCTAATTCTGTAAATTATCTCTGAACTACTAAGGAACTACTAAAGGAACAAGTAATGAATAATACGAGTGAAATGCTGATCTCATGTTTGTTCATCATTAATGAATCATGATGCATCTTCAAGTAGCCACTGTATTTCTTCATGATTTATACTTCAGTAGTAACTGACATAACACTACGTATTTGTGCCCTCAAGTGCTGCCAAATTCCCTTCCTAAAGCAGAGTGGAAAGTCTGTTTCACCACAGACTGATTTTACATGCTCATTTACATCCCGTAAATGGTGAATTTCTATAAGCGTAGCCATTCTCACTGCTTAAAAATACACAAGCTACACATCTGTTTTATGAAAAAGCCTGAGACTCATGTTGTGCCATGAATGTAATGGTTTAAATATGCAAAATCAACTAAGTGGTTATATGACATTATAAATTATATGAGCTATGTGCTCAGTAAGTCACCGGTTCAAGCCCTTGCTCCTTCAGTAGTCCCTTAGGTGGCTGCCCTTCACGACCAGCTTGCTCTCACCTACAGAGAGCAAGTTTGGGGAGGTTAAAGGGAAATTTCCCCACGGGGAACAATAAAGTATCAATTATTATTAAAATATACAGAAATATTGCAAAGAAATTCAGTATTGTCTTATGTACCATTGTTTACTGAATGCTTATTTGTATTCTATTACTGGTACAGACGCTTGGCAGCATTTGGCAAACATTTTAATAATATTAAAAAAAAAAAAACTGTTTTGCCCCCAAACATCTTTGTCAAACAAAATGATGCCTGATGCCCATTTTTTTTTAAAAAAAAGGCCCTGCGCTAAGCCCAGCTAACTGCATCGCACAAAGGGTGGATAGATCATCAGTTTTCTTGCAGCAAGTCAAGGCATCAGCTCAGCTATCAAAGGACTGAGGAGGAAAATGCACATATACTGCAAGAAACAGCAGGGAAGGATTGGTGACTGCAGTTTTGATCTACAGGCCGGTTTTCATCCCTGATACACTCTATTCGGGCTGAAACCAAATCTCTTTTCTGAAGATCAAGCTAAAATCATTGCACTGCTGAACACCTAGGATAGGAAGAACGAGAACAAAAGAAGCATTGTCCTGAAGAATCATACAGAATCCCAGCAGAGTTTTTCTACAGATCCACCCCAACTCCTGATCTAAGAGAGCTGTGCTGTAGTGACTTGAGAAATCAGAGGCGCCCACACTCTGCCCAACCTCCTATTAATCTCAACATGAGGTGGCTGTTCGGGAGTGACCGTGAGTCAGCGTGAACTGACTTTAGAATCCCCTAATAAATTACAGCTCCTCAGACAAGTTCAAGCAGCAGGCAGAAACGTTACAAACTCCCATCCTTCTGCCTGTACAACACAAAGGACTGCTGGTAGGGGAAGACGTCTGATGGACTTTGTAGACTTGTGTGTTCACGCGAAGCACGTACGGCTGTCCTCCAGAGAGCGAGCTTAACAGCGAGTGCCGGAAGCCGTCCGCAATCCTGCCGGCGGTGGTTAAAAATTAATACCACACAAAGTTTAAATGTCATGCCGCTTCCACCGAGAGGGAAAAATCCCCACACCTTTTGTAATTTGGTAAACATTTACCTCTGACAGGGCTGGAAAGCAGGATGGAGCTATGGGTCGGCACGCGGCATCGCATAATCACCAAAACAGGATGTGGCGTGAGAGGAATTTTGGTGTCTTTCAATGCTGTGATTCCATTATTGAGACAAATGACTCCACAGTCAAACTGGTTTTTGGGCTTCTGATGGAGTGATGTGGTTCATCTAGCTGAAAATGTATGTGGTGCATGTCTAGACCATCTCCTCCACCCCACTGCTAAATACTCAAAAGGCCAGCATTTACCCTGGAACCGGGGAAACGGAACCACAGACAGACAACCTGGGAATTGTTCCATCAAAATACAGAGGCAAAACACAAGAGGCATGACACACACCATAAGAAAATCACTGCTATTTAAAACCAAGACTACCCAGACATCAACATAAGAAAATCCTAACACCAAGCATCATATATTAAGAAGCGGGCATTTCTAATGGGGTGGTGGCAAATCAATTTCAACATTAGCAAACCAGCATCTCTACCAATGCGAAGTCAACACCGAAGTTACTGGTGTTCCTATCCTGCACTTATATTCCCTTTTAAATAATGCAGTAACAGTCCAAAAGCTTTTTATCGCATCAGAGTTAGTTCTTGTTCCAGCAGGTCGTACATGAATGTTGTTTAAGTGCACACAAGTGCTTACACAATACACTTGAACTCCCTCAGCCGTAGGTTAATGATATTCGGGTTACACACAGAGGGTCTCTCCGTGGAGACCACATTCAGGGAAATGCTTTCTTTTCTACCCCTACAAGCAAAGATGCATAGCACAGTTACAATACCAGGAAAGAAAGACTGTCGACAAAGACTGACAAGCAAGTCCAGGGAGATATGCAAACTTCAGGTTCATGTGATGCTCATCTCTCGTGTTTATTATTCCATCAATGTTAATGCAAACCGTATGCTATAATCACTGTCAGGACTCTCCCTCTTTTGGTGAGATGTGACATGACAGCATGGGACAGATACTGTTGAAGACAAATGGCTCAACTGGTCTAGTGCCTGGATTTATGACTGCACCCAACAGCAAAGTGTCAGTGAACATTTGAAACCCTTTATGATGCACGACCATGCTGACGACAGAAACTCATCTCTTGCTTGTTTGTCAGTTTTGCCCTTTTTCTGCATTGAAATGTGAAAGATAGCCAGCAGAAACAAAAGCTCTATAGAAAAACTTGTATAAATATGAAATTTTAAGGATAAAACTAAAAAAAGAACCGTTCAAAGGAGGATTAGGCCAAAATCTTTCTTCAGCACTCTATAATCCCGAAGACGATCTATTCACCCCCTGACTTTCAGCTAAATTGGGATCCTGGACCACAGCTTCATTCTGTGCTACTGTAATGAGAAACTAGTTTCGGTTAGAGGACTGAGCCTTGAATTCCTGCCAGGGAAGTGATGACAGATGCATGCATTGACACTCACAGCCATGAGCTCCTTCTGAAACGACTTCTTCTCCTTGCTTTCCATGTTATTGCAGTCCTCCTTCAGTTTCTCCAGCACGGAAGCTACCCTTTCTGGCTCGCTGTCCAGCTCTGCCCGACAGAAGTAGGTCAAAGGCAGGTTCTTGTAGCCCAGGGCATCTGCAAATGCTCTCCAGTTACCAATGTTCTCCATCAATACAGTCCTCACAGAGGCATAGATGTAGGTGAGAAATTTGCAGGGCTTCAGAATTTGGTCTAGTAACATGGTGGTGGTAAGGTCAGGTCCACAGAAATAAATGGGCTTGACTTTTCCTATGACCAGGACATTTTTTGCATGGACAAGCCCAGTTTTACCCTGGTAGTATCCAATATACCACTCCTTAGTCCACAGTTGTCCTTTAAGTTTAATTTTCTCCTCACTCAGCAGTGCAATAATATCCCCCTTCTTGTATTCCAAGAGGTACTGGTTTTTGGTTTGCCTGATCACAGTTTTAAGCAACTTTCCAAATTTTAAGTTTGTAACACAACGTTCCTGAAAAATGGGATATTTCGTGGTGATGGCCAGAGGTGACAGAATGATCTTGCCCACTTCCTTCTTCTTTAGGAACCTCCTTTGGCCTGTGGAGCGCACCCCTGTTTTGGGCGGGGGCTGTGGCGTTTGCACACAAAATTGGGCCAGGATGCAGTCCTGGTCGTCTTTGACCTGAACCCGCAGAGTAAAGTCAGATATATCGTCCATGTTTCGTGAGGAGATCAGGTACATCAGTCGGCTTACTTTGCCCAGCTTGAACTGGAAACCCCGTACGACACACGCCTGCTCCTGACTTTTGACCTCATAGTTGGCCATGTTGGAATAGACACCAAGCTGCAAATCCTGAGGTCTCGCTAGGATGAACTGGTGCTTCCCCCACAGCTGGAGGGCTACCGGAGGGGCAGCATTGGCTTGCTTCCCTACTTCACTCACCCACAATGTTTTTGGGGTGCACTCATGTCCGAAAATGGCCACAACCGTTTTGAAAGATGGATGTATGTGCTTGGGGCCATAGACACCCAAGGTTAACTTTTTGATCATATGGTCCCAGACTGTTGAATTCTGGGAAATCTGCTGTGCCTGTACCACCACAGCCACATACATACAGGGCTCTAAATTGTCAAGCTGGACTTGGACAGTGTCTCCATACATGTAGGTTCGAGGGACAGGGGTATAGGGACCCTCCTTACAGTCACTTCGAACACATAGCACCTCAGCAGCCTGTTCACTCTCCTTCTTTACCATGACGGACACCTTCATTTCCAGGGTGATAAAAGTCCTTGTCTCCATATTGCTCAGTTTTATTTCCACCACTGGGCTTACTGTGGAGCACTTATCACTATTGAGTTCCAACGGGGGATCCAGCAAGGCTTTTAAGGAGATCTGCTGTATGTCCCCTGATGTCACATGACCCTCTGGGACATGGACACTGATGCATGTGTCAGGCAGCTGGACAGCCCCACCAGAACTGTCCAGTTTGCACACAATATTGGTTTCTACTGGCTGTGTCTGACCCCAGCCAGGATTTTGGCCAAGGGAGTCTAGATCATGGCAAGACCGTGCTAGCTTCCTGTGATTTAACCATGCAGCCCTGAAGTCCTCCCGGCTCTGAAATTGCTCAGGACACGGAGGTTTGAGACCACTAAAGAAACTAGTAGAGAGGGTTTGAGCATTGGACTGAGCCTGTAGGATGGAGAGCTCAGATAAACTGTAGGATCGCTTGCTTCTGAAGAATGGATTGTCCCTGTTGATTGACTGTGTGAAATCCAAGCTTGGACTTGTGGGACTCATGTCAAAGAAGCTGCCGCTAAACCCATTAGCTGTGGCAGCTGTAGTAGCAGAAGAGTTGGGTGTGGAAGGTGCGGGTGTATCAAAGAATAAAAGGTCCACACTGTTGTTCTTTTCATTGCTGTTCTGATCCAACATGCCCAACGGACCCCCAGGGAGGAAGGGGTTTGTTGAGGAACGAGTGACGAAAGGGTTGCCATTATATTGCAGAGAAGGTTTTAGGATCACCCCAGTCCATTCCCCAAGGAGGTCAAGCTCCTTTGCTCCCTCATCAGAGCAGTCTCCAAGATTGTCGAACATTCCACTGTCGCTAAAAGAGGAGTTTCTGTAGTTTATTGGCTGTACGTAGGCAGCTGGGATATAACCCATCTCCGTGTTGTTGTGAGCATACCACCATTCTCCCCCCGATGTGTCCAGTACGAAGAGGTGGTCGCCCTTAGAGAACTTCAAAGTGCTAAAGCTAGAAGGGCAGTAATCCTTGATGGCAATGACTTCCCGTGCAGTCCCAAATGAAGCCGACGTATCCAGTCTCAAGGCACTGGGAGAAGGCACTGTTCAGGAGAAGAAAAACAAGACACGATAAGCGTCAAAATTAATGTTAAAGCAGAAGTTAGAGTAAAATACTCAAAGCAGGGAGACTGACATTAGCAAAGGGACCCTAAGCCTCTAACACCACAAGGGGATGCTGTATTCAGATAAACAGACCTTTGACATCAATGAGGCTGGCTTCAGACACTCCGTCACCAAGGTCGATGAGTGTCCCCTCAGACTTGCAGCGAGGGAGGACATTGTTGTTGCTCGTTGCTCGGATACGATGGGCTGCCATTGTCGGTTTCTCTCCCCAGTCAGGCTACCGTTTCACAGCTAATCCATCAAGGATGAGAATCGGTCATTGGTGGGCCTCCATTCGGCCTGCATAAATAGTAACAGAGGCAAATCCCGATTAGCTATGGCTGACAATCTCATTAGTGAACTTGGACGTGGTCCTGCACGTGCAAAAAGAGCTCCTTGTGATCTATTTGCAAAATCAATTAGGACGAAAACACTTACATTGATTAAAACCACAGATGGGGGGCTTACACATCTCTTGATCAGCAGCCTCAGCGTTTCTAAGGGATTTTTATGAATGTTTCTAAAAATGCTTCATATGTATAAATGGGAAAAACAGCAAGACCATGACATCCAAACAGAGAGAAACTTAATTCAAACAAGAAAATTAATTTTTGGCTTTGGGTGAAACTTTTAATGATGGGGAAAAGGATGAACATTGAAATATTTCACACTCCATGTTAACATGAGCAGGAAAACCGAATATATTACAGCTGGCTCTGACTTCATAGTTATTCATTATTCTTTCCCCCAGAATGTAAACTGATTAACCGTCACTGTGGTTAGGAATTCTGAGGCCTGGAGCACCTATTACGGGTTTGTTTCCCATCCTCTCGTCCTGAGTGTGGCGTTAGCATGTTACTCCCGTGTTACTCCCACATTCCGCGAATCAGTGTCTCTAAATCTTCCGTGTGTGTGTGTGTGTGTGTGTGTGTGTGTTTCTCCGACATCATGCCCTGTGCGTTCTGCAACATATTTATAACTCATTTCATTCCTGTTTTTTGGATAAGTGGAACTAATATAGAAAATACAGAAAAGAGCTGGATGGGTCACAGGGTATAGAAAACCTCTCAGTTGTTACGTTTTTGATACATGCATTTCAAAGGACCAGACAAACAAAGATCATTGGGCTCTACCTTTGACAACTTAACAAAACAACTATGTATAAAAAAAGCTTGTTATTCACCACACTTTTCTAATCTCTAGCCTCCTGTTGCTTTACCCCGCTATGATTAATAATAAAATGGATAAACAACACGCTGGACATCATCCCTATTACTAATATAAAGCGCTAAAGAAAAGTAGGATGATAGTTGTAAAACTGAGAGCCATTCCTGATTTTAAAGATTTTAGCTGATATTTTGAAATCCAGAACAACTGTAGCGACTGTAGTGTTGAATTAAGTGAAATCTACAGATATACAGATAACACCTCTGAGTTTTGAGTCTGAATTTTAATATAAAAATCAAATTCTGGCGTTACTTTACAGCTATTAACCCCTCCCCCATTGTAATATCTGCTGAACACAATATGACAGGTTTGCCGATAACGTCTCTAAAACCTTTAATCATGGGGCTCAGAGTGAAATCGAAATTGAGTTTATACTCAATCCATCTGGAGCAGTCTCCCCCTGCAGCAGTAGAAGTGGGTCTTGCACCAGACAGACATCAAAGACATATCTAATGTGGAGTGGGGGGGGGGGGGGGGGGGGGGGGGGGGGGGGGAGCGGGACGGACAGGAAATA
>JAAGVU020000035.1:5676887-5713835 GCA_011763525.2 Mormyrus iriodes
CGGGGGGAGGGGTTACAGCGATGAACCGAAAATAAAAACAGACAAAGAAATATTATTACACAAATCATACACACAGTAAAAGGCAAAGCTTTACAGGGAAACGTGTTTTAGCAATGACAGCGTAGATAAACGGGAAATGGTTTTACCCAAGGAGGTGGTGAACATTTTGAAAAAGCCCTCTGCTGTTATAATCCTTTCCTGCCTCTTACTCAGCTAGACTGACTTTCGGTGGTGGGCCAGCAGTTGGCTATATTACTGTGACAAATTCCTGAAAGAGATAATAAACCTCTGACTTCAACCAGAAGGGATCTCACAGATGCTTGCAGAAACATGTCTTAGACCTCATCAAACTGTACTAAGGTCTCTCAAGGCTTCCAGATATGGAAAACTAATACCTTCCAGATACTGCTGCTGAATGAACGGAGAATAGAAATCCTGCACACAGACCAGTTTGCATCAATAATCTCCCACTGGTAGCCTGCGTTCCCACCTCTGACATCTAAATGGCACATCTGCTAACTTCTGGTACAGCTGCTGTTTTTAACAGTCCAGCAAAATCTCTAAAGGGACAAGATCACAGCAGTGGACACGAAAGTGTCTTTAAAGCCAAGCACAGATGTTCCCTCAGCCTCAAAACAAATCGTCCAATAGCCTCTCGTTAACAGATTTGCAAAAGCTGTTTCCGTGTCGGCACAGGAAACGCACACATCTGGCATGGTGTAGTATCCACATAACCTGTTGCCAGGGACATGAAGTGGGCCACCGTAACACAAACGTCTACTTTGGAAGAAGTCAGAACAGCTATGTCCAAATTTTACATCATCAGCTCACGATTTTCATATATTTAGTCGGAAGATTCTTTTATCCAAAGTAACATGCAGTTGGGAAAGTGCAGCCAGTATATCTGTGAAGAAACAGATTAAGAGCCTTGCTCAAGGGCCCAGTGGGGAAGACACTCAGCTGACCAAGGGATTTGAACTGACAACCTTCCGATTTATGGGTCATAACCTACTGAGCCACGGGCTGCCCCTATTTTTCCTTAATTTCCAAAGACATATGAATCTGCATATTAGACCTGGGCTCCCAGCACCTCACAGGAACACATACTGAGAATGCCTGCAAAGTGCCTTGCATGTAGGATGTGCCTCGCCTGTGGGCAGGCTAGTTGTTTCTGGGCCCCCCTAAAAAGTTTTGAAAACTAAAATAGCTAGCAAGTAAAATCAGAAGATCATAGTTAGCAGAACATGCTGCTTCAGCGTCTCCTAAATAAGGAACACTTAATAGTTATTGCAGTCAGGAGCCACCTTGAAGATTGAGCGAGTCCACGTTGCCAAGCACTATATACTGGTGCATCCAACACAACACAGATTCTCTCACTGTTAAGGTCACCATCTCTTCACAACCCATTCCAGTGCACAGTCTCTACCATCAGCGATCAATAGGATTTCATGACGAAGGCACTCACACATTTATCCATGAGGAGATGTAACATCCTGGCAGCCAGTGTCTTTGGCTCGGGGAAGTTTTTAGTTGTAGGCTTGTTTTTTCAGTTCCTGCAGGTCATGTGAATGTTTCTGGATATTTGAAATTTCTGCACCACTGAGCTGGCACACCATAATTATAGACTCCCAGTGGGAAAAAGATAACCGTTACTGCAGCCTACAGTGGACATAGGGTGGTGTTTATCTCAGTGGGAAGGAGACCTGGCTGGTTGGTCATGGGTATGAATCCCATGTTTGGCAGCGTTATTGGGTCATCTTTGGGGCCCTTTGAGTGAGGCACGCGATGGGGGTGCCGGAGCACCTGCCCGTTTTGTCCAAAGTAATTAAGGTGAACTTGTGTGCAAACTTTAAAGATACTGAGTGCCCAGTGAGTTTTAACCTTTGAGCAACCGGCCCTTGAGAATACATTAAAAAAAAAAAAACAGTTCTGCTTTTGAGAGAACAAACTTCAGAAACCAGAAGTACACCACAGTCCCCCACCACGCACACACACGATGCAAACTTATCTTTCCACCAGCACATCAAACCTTACCTATGTGTATACACCTTTGTCTCTTACTGTATTGTGTCTGCAGGTGATTTCAATATTCAATCCATGCTGCAGGGAAGGGATTAGCATGAGCTCAAATAAAGCCTTTCAACAAATTAAAAACGCTGCTCCAGCAACTGAAACTTAACAACAAAACAGCACTGTAATTAACTGGGGTCATACTATTCCTAATTCCTCCACAGGACTGGTCCCGTTTTGTGTGCGGAACTGCTACATTCCTCTTTGTAAATTAACAAGCAAATAAAATCCAGCTACTCTGTTCTCATAAAAAAATAACAGAAATCCTGCAGTAAGAGAAGGTGTTCACCAATGTGCATTACATATTATACTTCACAGTACTGCTGCTGTCAAATTATAGAATACTAAAGTAAAACCATGGCATGTTCTGTTTGTAAGGCTCAGCCACCGCCATAAAGAGAAAAGTCAAACTCGATGAGCCTGGGGGGCTCATTTACTTCACAACTAGATGGCAAGAACCTGCCCTGCGTCTGGGAGTGTATAGAAACCTTCCACTGAGTATGTGTGTGTATTTTCATCCATTATTGTACTTTTGTTTGTTTTGGCTGCGCTTCTACCCAAGAATGACTCAGGATCCTTACCTCATTTCCTCACAGACTCGAACACCCTGTTCCATGCTTTAAACCCTGTAGTATTATCCCACTGGTTCAAACCCTAAACTGGAGAGGCAGGCAGCAGGGTAGAGCAGGCCGGGCTCTGTCAAAGCGTAACCCAACCCTGGCAGCCCATGTTAACTTGACAATTACAGTACAGCAAACCGCAGGGGCCCCAGTAGAATGCAGGGAAATACTCATTTCAGTACACATTTCTGTGGGAAATCTACTGAGCGTATTGTTTACTCCCTTCTCCCAGTTTATCACACAAAAATGACCTCGAATCTTTGATGAGAACCGTAGCATAGCATCCCAACTGCTCCCATTTCTGTTGAAATTCTCTGTGACGTAGATTCTAATGCAGTCTCGTCTATGAAGTAATATTTCAATAAACTTTGCTTGGAGGTCTTTGTAGAGCACAGAGCCAAAACGGCGCTAGGACACGATTCTTGCTAATTCCCAGATGATTGCCCAGATGAGTGTAACATCCAGTCAATGAAACAGCTGGCTATATATAAAAATGATTTAGCCTTATTCCTTTGAGGAACCCAACAGACAATATCTTTGAACTGGTCATATCGTAAACCAGTGTTGCTCCACCCGGTCAACAGGGACTCCCAGACAGTCCACATTTTTTGCAGAAATGTGGAATGTCTGGCAGGGAGCTGGGAGGGAGCAAAAACATATACTCTTTTGGGGGTTAACAAGGACCAAGTGGAGAAACACTGTCATAGACCAATGAGTGACTGGGCAACTCAAAATGCCTCTTCTGCATATCACTCAAAGTAACCAGCAGCAGTATCTGGAACTACAAAAGACTTGGCCTGACAAAGACAGATCTGAAAGAGACTCAGAGATTGAGCACTGAAGGGTCCAAATAAAGCTAGAACGGCTATTTAGGCAAGAACCCTCTTGGTGAGTTTGGGGAACTTGCTGGACCAGGGGCACTGTGAAACCAACAGCTGAATTGGTCCATCAAGTCATTCATGGGCAATGAGCTACAAACTATATTACCACTACACTAAGTCTGAAGTGTGGCTCATACCATACAAATACAGAGGCACCGGCTGCCATAAAAATGAGAAAACCTGGATGCTTCACATTTCAATTACTTATACAATCATCAACTACTAATAAATTCTCAACTTAAAGCTGTGTATCAACACCATCAACTGAGCTGTGATCCATTCCATTCAGAGGTTCACCCTTAATTAAACACATCACAGGTCTGCCTCATTTTTCACTCTCCAGCCACGTGCTCCTTTTTCCGGGACTAATAAAGACCCCTGTGGGTGATTAAGACCATGTTTCTGGGACTTTTTTTAAGGGCTGGCGGAGCAGGGTGGGGATGTGTAGGAATTGCCCGTTTGATGGGTCTGAAGCTGAGGTCGTCGTCGTTTCTGCAGTGACTATAAGCATGTGGTGCAAAAGTCCACCAGCCAGCCGGCACCCCCTGTCTTGTGCTCCCCCACCTATTATATAAACTTATGCATATAAATAAAAATTTATATTCAATTCAATTTATTATTCAAGCTAAAAATGGACTGTATTGCTCTTAAAATTAATGTTATTCAGTATGTCCATACAGCTGAATACTAATGCATTTCATTGCAACCCTTCACTCTGACCTGCAGTGTTTTGTACATAATCTAAAAGTCTGGTCATTATTTTATTTACGCAGAATTGTGGTCACATTACATGATCAGGAACGTAGTGTCTGCCATAAATAATTCCTTCATGCAGATAATATTCAACAGTATATAAGTGATTAATAGTCACATTAAGATCACAAATCTTGTGTGTTTACTTTCTACATTATTGAGCCCGATAAGCCAGGCGAGGTTTATACAGCCTACAGAGTATGAGTCAGGGTCACGCTCCAGAGGAAACGGGAAACATGGATGTGACCATGACTCGCGAGCTCAGTGGTGTTATCCAGCACCGTCATGACCTTAGCTTGTGCAAGGCCGGTCATCAGATAAGCCCAGATCTCCTAATTACTCCATGTCCTCTGTCCCAGAAACATGCCATGGGTCTGGCCGTTCTGGGACGATCTGAAGAGGAGGTTATATGGCTATAAAAAGCTCCTGTATGCTTCACTGGCGCTCCACAGGCTTCACGTGGGCCACCACAGAGGTAGACATCCACCTACTGACTCATTAAGCACAACATTTGTGATCAGTGACACTGATCAGCCACCCACAGGTTCAATAAATAAGGTGCTTTTGCCAGCTGGAGCCGGGATCTTTGTGAAATTCCTGAGCTATTTGATTATGTACACAAGAGCTCACAGCATAGCTATCTGATGGACATTGCACAAAGAGCTCCTTTGTCAGTAAGCATAAATATTTTACATTACAGTCAGACACCAGACAAAGTGAACCTCTCACTATAACGGTAATTTGGTAACTACATAAATATTACAAGCAAATCAAGAAAAATTTCCAGTTAAGTGAAAATATTTCCAAATCCCCAGAAAAAACACTTTATCAAACATGCAAAACTGACCTCTGCCCCCGGGATCGCCTCCCGTTTGGACATGCCCAGAACACCTCTTAAGGGAGCCGCCCAGGAGGCATCCAATATCCTAAACCACCTCAGCTGGCTCCTTTTGATGCGGAGGAGCAGTTGCACCACTTTGAGCCCCTCCCGAATGTCGGAGCCCCTCACCCTCTCTCTAAGTCTGAACCCAGACACTCTGCGGAGGAAGCCCATTTCGGCCGCTTGTATCCGTGATCTCATTCTTTCGGTCACTACTCACCACTTATGACCATAGGTGAGGGTAGGAATGTAGATCAACTGGTAAATTGAAAGCTTCACCTTCCAGCTCAGCGCTCTCTTCACCATGACAGACCTGTACAGTACAGTGTCCCCAACAGTGCTGGTGCTGCACCGATTCACCTGCCGACCTCATGCTCCCTTCTTCTGTTCCTCGTGATAAGGACCCCGAGATACTTAAACTCCTCCACTTGAGGCAGCAAGTCATCCCCCACCAGGAGAGGGCAATACACCCTTTTTTTCCTGAGGTCACCAAACCGGACGTCCTCCACCCCTTGGCTACGCCTACAAATTCTGTACATAAAAGTTATGAACACATTCAGTGACAAAGGGCAGCCCTGGAAGAATCCAACACCCACCAGAAATGAGTCCGACTTACTACTGGCAATGCAAACCAAGCTCTGGCTCCGTTAAAACAGAGATCTGATGGCTCGCAATAACGGACCCCGTACCCCATACTACTGAGGCACCTCTCACAGGAACCCCGAAGGACACGATCGTATACTCCTCCCACACCCGAGTTTTTGCTTCAGTAACTGCCAAAGCCACATTCCGCTTGGCCTGCTGGTATCTGTCAGCTGCTTTAAGAGTCCCACAAGCACAAGGCATCCTTCTTCAGCTCGACAGCTCCCTTTCCCACTGGTGTCCACCACCGGGTTTAGGGATTGCCATTGCGACAGGCACCAACAACCTCACGGCCACACCTCTGCATAGCCGCTACTACAACTGAGTCCCGGGCTTAATGTCCCCCGACTCCCTCAGGATGCAGGAGTATTTCTGCTTGAGGTGCAAGTTGAAGATCTCCCAGACAGAGGCCTCTGGCAGATGCTCCCAGTAGACCCTCACTATACGTTTGGGTCTACCAGGTCTATCCAGCATCTTCCCCTGCCATCGGATCCAACTCTCAATCAGATGGTGATCAGTTGACAGCTCAACTCCAATCTTCACCAGAGTGTCCAAAACATACGAACGCAGATCCGACGATACGATTACAAAATTGATCATTAAACTCCAGCCTAGGGCGCCTTATGCTTGAATGAGGTGTTCATCATGGACAGACTGTGGTTAGAACAGAAATTCAATAACTGATCACCGCTCGGGTTCAGATCAGGCAGGCATTCCTCCCAATCACACCCTTCCAGGTTCAACTGCCTAGCACTACTCACGTGAGAATTAAAGTCCCCCCAGCAGCACAATGGTGTTCCCAGAAGGGGCACCTTTCAGCACCCCATTCAAGGTCGCCAGGAAGGCCAGATACTGCAAACTGGTGTTTGGTACATATGCACAGACAACAGTCAGAACCCGTCCCACAACATGAAGTTGAAGGGAAGCGATCCTCTTGTTCATTGGGGTAAACTCCAAAGTACTGGTGCCAAACTGGGGGGCTATGAGTATAGCCCAAACCTGCCTGGCGCCGGTCACCACGGGCAACTCCAGAGTGGAATACAGTCTAGCCCCTCACCTGGAGTTTGGTTCCTGAGCCCAAGCCATTCGTTGAAGTGAGCCCAACTATATATAGTCAGTATCTCTCTACTTCCTGCCCTAGCTCAGGCTCCTTTCCCACCAGAAAGGTTACGTTCCATATGTCTATAGACAGATTTGGCCCCTGACGACCAGTTTGCATAGGCCCCTGCCTTCGACTGACACCTGATCTGCACTGCTCCTGACCCCACGGCCCTCCTGCATGTGGTGGTCCCACAGGAGGGTGGCCCCATGTAACCCTTTCGGGGTATGGCCGGCCGGGCCCCATGAGTAGCGGCCCACCCACCAGGTGCTTGCCCACAAGCTCCCTCCCCAGGCCTGGCTCCAGGGCAGGGCCCCAGTCTTCCCAGTCTGGACGAGGACACATCTCCCTCTAGTGTACTCAACATGAGGTCCTCCGCCCTCCTTAATGCTATTTTATTAGTTAAGTTATTCTAAGCCGGC
Source organism: Mormyrus iriodes (assembly GCA_011763525.2). NCBI lineage: Eukaryota > Metazoa > Chordata > Actinopteri > Osteoglossiformes > Mormyridae > Mormyrus > Mormyrus iriodes. The sequence goes on from JAAGVU020000035.1 coordinate 5,684,255, forward strand.
ACTGCATATAAAGCATGTGGATTTCATAAGCAGTAGCAGCCAGGCAGCAGAGACAAAATATTTATGTACTAAAATAGACACCAAAAGTATGAGAGCTAAGAAATGGGGAATCCATATAAATAAATGACAGAAATCCAGCATACTTATCTGGGCCCCAAAATGATTTTTATGGATCTTTATAATATCCACGGACTATTCCGAAAAAACACATAATTGTTTACAATTTAGCACCGTTCATTTTTCTTAATCCCTCACAAGATGCACATATAAGAAATGCTAAAGTGTGTCTGGCTTGCACTCAGAGGCACCTTATGTCTGCATGCCTTCCAGTACAGTTGGCTTGATGAGGCTCTATGGAGAAAATGAGGCACTTTGTCATCACAGGCTTTCAAGTCAAGCAGCAGCTGATTGGACACATGCTAACCAATAAGCAGTGAGAGACTAATGGAACACTGAAAAGGACTTTTTTGCCTTTCAGTCTTATCGTTTCATCTCAGGAAAGCTTAAATCTGTGCCCCACTGAGTAAGGATTCATTTACATAAAAAAACTAGAGAGGTAAGGCCACTGTCATTTATTAACCACTAGCACTGTAACCTGAAAACCTTATTGTCCTACTTGCATATCATTTGATATTGTATGTATATCGAATGTAAGTTATTGTTCTCATTAATCTGTCATTTATTGTTCTTTGCATGTTGTTAAAGTCTGCAGGGAGGCATGCAAGCAAGTATATAATTGTACAAATGACAGTAAAAACTTTTAAATTCTTTAAACCCTTGAATATTTTATCCGAGGAGGCAGCGTAGATTAAAGTATGGACTTTAGCTGTGCAGAACAGTATGATAATGCCAACCACAAACAAGCATATGTCTAATTCTTTAAATGGCTGTGAACAATGCACTCTAATAGCCCCCCTGGACTCATTTTTCCATGATAAAAATATCATGCTGGGTATTTGTCTGGGACAAAATAAGAATTAAAAAAATACCAGAAAAGCAGGCAGTGAAGTAATATAATATCAGTATTAATAGGAAAAGGATGCTCTTTTTGTCTATGGAGCAAAATGGATGAGACTCAGAAACTACACTCTGTAGTCTGTATATACCGCCAGTCGCACACTGCCTAGCATGCATACAGTATATACTGCCAGTCGCACACTGCCTAGCATGCACACTGTATATATTGCTATTTGCATACAGTCTCTGAACAGAGCCACAGCATATCGGTTACACCTCTGAGGGTTCGGTTTGGTCCGAGAACTTCAATACAAACTCAACCCCCCTATGTGAGAACCATTCAACATGGACATATGTTCCTCTGTCCTCGCCTGACAGACAGGTGCATTGGTCAGCTAAGAGGCACACATTGAGCGGTACACCGGCAGAAGCCTTACTAAGCATACTACAATGCTGAGCAGTGTGTGTGTGTGTGTGTGTGTGTGTGTGTGTGAGTGAGTGAGTGAGAGAGAGGAGAGAGTGTAAGAGGTATAAAGAAATAAAGGGGAAAGTTCCAGAAAACACACACAAAAATAATCTGAACATTGATTTAAGACTAGAGGGAAGAAGAGAATATACTGACTCTGTGGGTATCATGTTCTTACTAAAGGCATATTAAAAATTCAGTTTTAGTTACTATCTGTGTTGTTTGTTTTTTTTAATGTATGTGTACATACCCAATAAAACAATATCTAATTCTGACAAAACCCACAATGCCCATTACTTTGGTTGTATTTGTCACCATTGTCCTAACTAACCCTGAGGGTGACTGGTAGCGCCCCTCCAACAAGTACATACAAACCCATTCAATCCTTTTACCAGGGGCATCCATGAAGTACATCGAGAGTTACATTCGGACAAAAGGGCAACACTGGCATGTCTGGGAGTACTGTGGAGTGTGGTCTTCTCTCTTCCCTCACACAGGCGTCGGCGTGCTCCAATATCGCCACATTTATTACACAAAAGCAAGTGTTAATTCCAGCCGTCTCAGTGCATCCTGTGCACAGATATTTATGATTTCCTGAAACATCTGTGGAATTTACAAGGAAAGGCCCTCAAAATCTGCATGGGGCTCGAACGGGTGAATGAATGAACGAATGAATGGAACTGTCAATAATCACCAACAGTGAGTGCGTGAAGAGAACCTTGCCGTCTGAAACTATAAATATGGAAACAGCACAAAGCAGAACCTCTTATGTTCTGGCAGAATAAATAAAACATGCATATTAGTGTATAAATAATTAAGGAAGAACTTGGGAATAGCAGGCGCTGAAGAAGTGCATTAGGAATGAGGTCCCTGTTTTGGTCTGGACGATGTTACTCTTAACATTGCTTCCATCAATTATGCAGTTTAGATGTCTACAAATTGGCCATTTAATTAACCACCTTAACCGTAATCTTGTGCTTTCCAAAGAAAAGGCACATTAATGGCTGCTTTGTGTTCAGTCTATTCTTTCTCATTAATATATTCAGATAACGTAAGCCGTTGTGGTAGCAAAACGTATAGCAGAGAAAACACAATACTGCTACACATGCCCCTGACCATACTTCATTAGGAAGACCTGAATCATCATGCCGTTTATTATCGAAGTCCATAATCATTTAAAAAGTGTTGCCGGGTAAGAGCAAGCAGTGCTGCAGGGAGAAGAACGTGCATACCCGCTGTTATGCAGCGAACAAAGTTACCCAACTAGGGAAGTAAAGTCCGCGTCAGACATCGCTTTATCATTTACATCTCACTCCATTTCCGTTTGATTCACCTTGGCTTAGGGAACGCCATGCTTATAATAATAATAATAATAATAATAATAATAATAAATATTTTGTAAGAGGGGTTCATTTTACTTTCAGGGCTTAAGTATAACGATGCATCTATTTATTTAAAGCTATTCAAACGGAACAATGCATCTGTTCGTCATTATATTGTACGTCGGTTTTTTGGAGACTTTTTGGGAATATTTGATCGCATCCTGCCTCTGCATTATATTACCTCTCATTTTAACGCTTGAGGCCGGACCTTAAAAAGTACGTATTAAATAAATAATACTGCAATCAGAAGCTGAAGATTAAATTAATCGGGTATTTCTTCGGTGCCATGGCAACATTTGACAGAGCAAGGAGGTATATTTTGATAAAGGACCCGACGATTATTTACTTGCTGGGTTGGGGAGGGACAGTAAACTAACATTATCCAAACACTTCTGCTGTTTGGTACAAGAGATAATACAGAAACCAAGTACTCAAACTAAAATCAACAAGTAATTGAACAAATAAAACGCACGTTAATAAATCCTGTCGAGTGCCTCTGCCAAAAAAATACAGATTAATAGTAAGCGAATCAGGAATAGTGTATGTATGATTTTATTGCATTTGTTCTTTCATACGTGTAAAATCCCACAAGGGCATTAAGTAAACCGCGGACTCGTGCATTTAATTACATGGTTGATAACTTCGTATCAGTTTCAGGATTACCAATGTCCTTCATGTGAAACCGAAGACGCCTTCAATTAAGTTACAGCATAACAAAACTGCCCAGCTCATGCTGATCGAGAACTGGCGCTTTTCCAATAAAAAAAAAAAACAGCTACAAACAATCACCCTGCGGCTGCGATGATTTATTATAAAGTAGCATAATTTACCTGAGTAGACTCCTGTATAGAAATACATACATCCAAAACAGGAGCGCTGTTGGCATCAGGTACGCCTGGCGTTACTCCTTTGTAGGACTTTGGGAAAGAAAGCAGCGGCTTTGTGATCTCACTAAGAGGGAGGGGAGGGATCCAGGGAGGCGGGGAGGGAGGGACGCTCCAGCCGCCGTGCGTGAGGTCATCCCTGCCAGTTTCGGGTTACGCTTTCAAGTCTCTGTTACTATTTTACGCAGGAACACTAACCGATAACAAGTAAATTGCTGTATATATGCATATACACACACTATATATAGTGCGTCTGTATATTTATACACACACATGCACACACACGAATTTCTGTTTTCTTATATATTCTGCGAATTGGTGACTTTAATTTGTAACAATTCTAAAAGGAAAATGCACGTTATTTATAAATGGCCATAATGACGGGACTGCAGGGATACACATAAATCCCAATACAGAATCACAGTACTGTTTGTTCAGTAAAACAAAGCCGGATAACTGGCTTTGCATACTTTACGATGGCAGCTATCCAAGGTAGTTAAGTGCCAAAAAATACGCGTTAATGATAAAGTATTCCACATCCACCCTAACGATTCTTTTTTTAAATTAATTAATATAATGAAATTTACGTAATGTGAGTATCTTGCCCCTTTACTATAATAACAACATTTTATTATAGATTAGATTTCTCTTAAGTTTCACTCTTAAAATGAAATCAGCTAGTATCGGTTGTAAGGATAAATTTATTGAACATACTGAATTTATAACTATTTTTGACAAAGACATATTATGACCCTGAATATTACCATTTCTCTTGGATAAGCGAAATACCAAAGTATAATTTTATCAAATGCATTTCAGGTAGGTAACTTAATAGTTTAACCTTTCCTATTTCAGATTTGAATTGAGTTGAACAGGCCTGTATGCCTGGGCTTGTGTGATAGTCTGTGATTAGCCCTGCCTCCCTGAGTGCTACAGGTATAAGCACTATTGCCCATGGGAAAGCCAGTCCCTGAGGAAGCCACGTCAAAGAGAAAGTCTAGAGGTCATGGTGTTTGTGTATTAGCACAGACAAAAGACACTACGAATTCCACACCAGGTGTGAGAAAAATGAGCAGGTCTGCTCTTGGACAGTGTCACCTTAATCTGCTCTGATAATCAGCTAAGAGAAGCTTCACTTGATAGCTGTCTTTGTGTGAGGATCTGGCATGACCATGGTGGGAAAATCTTTATAATATACATTCATTAACATGTATCTGTTTCGGCTGTGACACCAGAAAAGCTTGTGAGTAAGGATCCCAGACGTTTTATTCTTCTCCATTGACATTTGACATCAACAAGTTAAACTTCCAGTCACACTATCCAGTTGCTTCACCTTTGACCCCAGCAAATTCTGGTAGGGTGGCTAAATCTGGCTATGATTGTTTAAACCATGAGAAGCGATGAAGCTTTCACTCTTGACTCTCTCTCTCTCGCTTTCTCTCTCTGTTCTCTTGTGTAATAGCGTATTAAATTCACAGTGTTCATCTAGCATTATAATGCGTACAGAGACCCCTGTACCCCACCTCTGCTGAGTGCTATGGGAGTCATCCGTTCCAGTGTTGTCACATAAGTTGAATGGAATGCACACTGCAGCCATCTGAGCGCAGAACAACGCGCATTACCTTATCCGGCGTTTCACTCACAGGAGGGAGTCACGTGCTTGGGTGCAGTTCCCGCACATAACAGGCCTGTAGTTCTGTGACACAGTCTGTCAGGTGACAACTGCGGCCCCCTTCGGTGCGCCTTTCATGTTTGTTGCCTTTCAGGCCCCCACATGGCTGTACTGTATAAGGAATTTAATTAAGGCTACTGATTATGTGGCATTTTTGTTAGAAGGGAACATCACTTACAGTCAATTTCACTTTTTCTCTGGCAGGGTTATTAGAAACTCAGACTTAATAAGAGAAAATCCATAAATAAATCAGTAAGTGTTCCCTGTTAGGTCCTCCTAAAGTTTCCTGCAATACATATGACTTGATTTCTTTAGATACGTACACACACACACCCACACACACTATAACTTGTTTTAATGACCTTCCCTGTAACTGTCTTGTTACTAACGCTGGCTAACTAACTGACAGGTTAATATTTCAATTTAACAAAGTGTTAAACATAATCTGTGCAGCAATTGAAATCTGAAATGGTGCCAGGATGCAGAGTAAACATAATTAAATATTGATCATTTGCTTCAGTGGTGATAACCCAGCTCCCTTTTGGGATGTAAATAAACATGGTTAAGCGGTGAACGTTTTTTGAAAGAATTTGGAAGTTGACACTTCTCTAGGGAAGAAAAAAGCAACTTCTGTTGCTCTCTGCCTTGTTTGGGTTGAGATTCCTGTTGCCATGGCGCACATCACCACGGCATCCATGAATGATCAGTATTCCATCTTAAAGGGGTGGGGCATGTATAGGGTCTTGCCAAGTGCCCTTTTAGACAAACAGAGCATCAATATCCTGGGGAAACCATGACAGGCAGATGGTGTCAAAGGGAACGAAACTTTGAGAAATACTGCCATTCCTAGGTACTGTATGTAAAAGAATGTCATTCTGTTTTAAAAGAATGTCCTTTACCAGTCCCCTGCTTTTCAGTAATTAAAAACTACCTGAAAGCTTCTGTCACTCTGTTGATTCTGTCATACTAATTGTTTCTGCAGTTGTGAAAGCAGTTTTGTTCATCACAAGATAGCCTGTGGCAATACAATTCACACCTGTAGTGAAACCTTTAATTTGCACTGAAACAAAGTTCTTTCTGGTAGGTTGAATTAGGGTCTGTCCCCTAAAGGGATACATTGTAACATAGTATGTAAAGAACATGAAAGTTTTTAAGATATGCAAGCAATTCTATTGCAAGTTTTAATGTTAAGATGACCAATATATCATTGAAGTGCCTTTGGTATAATGACTCTTTATACACCCAGCTGCTTCTCGACATAATAATGGAATGCAGATTAACATTCTGTTATAGTGTTTTTGTCAGGTACAATTTTTTTTACCATGCATTACATTCATTGGTGTGATAAAATAATATTCTATATTATATATACAATACGTGGTCTGGTGTACTGGATTTTACACCAGTGATGTTGCACTTCTAGTATCTCAGATAAGCTGAATATATCCTTAAAGTAGTTCACGCTGCATTTTAAGGCTTCGCTGCACATGTACTCACCATGAAGCCGCAGTGATGTGGTCACAAGCTGAATTTTTCACCATGTAATTATTACCTTCACACTGAGAGGGATCAGTAGTACTATTTTAATATCGCGGTAATTGTTAAATAACTAAGTTATCGGAAGGCACCGGACTTTTACTGCAGCAAAGGGGGGCTGCGTCCCGGAATGGCTTTAATGGATCGGGGACTGTGACAGAGTGAGGTGATACTGACGTGACACAGCCACTCAGATGAAAAATACTTAAGTATCCCAAAAACAGCATGTGCTGTTTCCTTGGTATTAAAATGAGCTCTGGGTACTTTGCTCCACTGCCACTCAGCAAGAGAACGTCTTCTGTCCCGACATCGGGTACCGAGGCTAGACTCTGATTGCAGGAATGTATGCGGATGTTGAAGAACACTTCTTGGAAATGAGACACCAGATCCTTAGAGTCTCTTCATGATCCTTGGGGCTCTTCACAGACCCAGGCTCGTGCAGTGAATCCATATCGCCCCTTTATTACAGTCTCCCAGCCCAAATCAATGATGCACACCAAAGGAGAAGTGTGTTCAGGGCAGTGGTTAAGGAGCAGGCCTTGTCACCTTATGTAATCTCTAGATACAGCCCACTGCCATGTACTAGTGTGACACACCTAGGAGGAATATCCAACTCTTTATCCTCCAGGTGCTTAGCAAGTACAGGGCGGCAGGGGGGCCTGAAGCCTAAGCCAGGCAGCGTAGGGCAGGGGGATGCCCAGTCAATTGCAGGCAGTGTCCTTCAACCTATTGGGCAACATAGGCTGCTGCCTAGGGTGGCATATTCGGTGGGAGGGTGTCAGTGGTGAAGCTCACCTAGGTCAGTATAACACTGACAGCAGGGCACCTACCCAGAAACACACTTACTTGGGAGCGGTCCGGTGGAGAAAATATTCGGATGATTCAAGTTCTTAGCATTTCCTCTTGCAATACGCACGAAAACGTACAGGAAGATTATTGTTTAAGATAACAACATAATATACTTTAGGCTCCGGATCCCCCGCAACTCTAAATAGGAAAAGCGGTTACAGAAAATGGATGGATGGATGGGATGGATATTTTTCCCAGGAAAGAGTTCTTGGGCATATACAGTAAAGTACATAAAGTGTAAAGTGTCAGATACAAACAAATAGTACAAAAAAGGCTTAATTGGCATGTGACAAATAAAATCTGTCAGATTCCCAAACCTGTCTGAGCTAAGCATTTAAAAAGGAGCCTCGGTGCTGCCTGGGTAACTAATAAGCAGGGGATTTTAGCCTTTCACCTATTCCACCTATTCTAGTTGTGACTTCCAGGCACCTTTTCACCTTTTCAAATAACTCAGTTTACCATGGCAACTTTGTCATGGCAACCTCTTAGTTGTGGTTGCCACGGAAGCTGCGTAGCAAACAACCGTTGCGAAACACAGGATAAAGCTTATAAAAATGGATTATTGCTGCCAGAAGCCAACAATGTAGCAGTGCTAACCATGTGACATTAACCTCTGGAGCTGGGGGCTGGAGTTTAACACACTGATCCCTTTACGTTTTGTAGGTTACAAAGACACAGATTTGATCTCTGGCATGAGAGGGTTTTCTTGCATCTGTTGTCGTGTTTTGCATCAACAAGCTGAAAGAACCTGACGCGATGCAGATGGAATGCGCAGCAGAACCAAATCCCAACATCCCTGTGTGTTCCTGTAATTACCTCGCCCTCACAGCAGTTGGAGCCTCGTCTTCTGACAGGCTACGTGATGTCTGCACATCACAATGACAGCTAACTTGCTAGCTGATTGGGCTCTGCTAAGACAGGCTTAAGAAGATCAGCAAAACGGATTAACTGCAGAGAGTTATCACATTCGTCAGTGGTGTAAACCAGCCCTTGCCATTTTCTTCCCTTAAGTTTTGGGGAAATAGAGGTCAACGTGTATTTGAATGCACTGTTTCCCATTTGCCACTATATTCTTCTGCAGTTGCTCTGCCGGATAAGTTGACCAGTTGATCTGGGCCTGGAACTCCTGCAGTTTGGTGCTGTGGAAAATATGTTATTGTCGCCTTTATTAAGAGTGAAATATATTTACATTTACCCCAACCTTGTGCTCTGTGTTAGCTGACAGTGATATATGGTTGGAAGATGGAATGACGATTGGATGGATGGATGGATGGATGGATGGATATCTTCATTCAGGTTTCCAGGCCACCCTCATGACCCTGACCGTGATAAGAGGTTGGAAGATGGATTAATGTATGGATGGATGAATAGATATCTATAATCAGGTTTCCAGTCAAGTAAAGGACACACATTCAGCATTAAAGAGATTATAAAAACCTAAGGATGGCCACAAAAATGTGGGCTGTTCTCAAGGAATGTTGAGCTAGAAACGAAAGCTGTAGTATGGACATTCAATTAAGAAATAGTGATTTTACTGCACAGCATTATTTAAATGTCATAATGATAAAAAAGGAAAGCTTTCACTATTTCACTATTTCACAAAGAAAAACGAGGACTTGAAGGCTTCTAATCACAGCAGACATCATAATAAACAAGGAACTACAGAGAATAACAACAAAGTTAAAGCCAAAAATCAACCAGAAAAGTTCTTTCACAGATGGGAATTAACAATAATAATTATTATTGATACTTTTATTGGTCCCCATGGGAATAATCTCTTTATGCCTCCCCCACCTGGCTCTCTGTATGTGAGAGCAAACTGGTTGTGAAGGGCAGCCACCCCTAGCAGCACCCAGGGAGCTGGGGGGTAAGGGCCTTGCTCAAGGACCCACAGACGTACCAAGGTCTAGCTTGAACCGGCAACCTTCTGATCACAGGCACAAAGGCTTAGCCCACTGAGCCACATGCTGCCTGCATTTTTTTTTTATTATTATTATAAAATTTTAATACGTGACATCAGATTACAGGTCTGAGAAAAGGATTGACAAGAGATCCCAGGCTGGTGAAGGGGCTGGAGAGGTAGATGAGGAGAGGAAAGTAATGAAAACAGAATAGTGGTGTGATACAACTCTAGTGACTGAATGCCGGCAGTTAAGCCGGCAGGGATTGTTTCTGTGAACCCCAAGGGATAGCTGCATTACCCAGGATACACTGCAAAGGCTGTTCTGGGGGGAGGGTCCCTGCATTCCTCAAGAACAACGGCAGCGAATTATGGACAGCCCTGCCAGCTTTCCTGGCCTTTGAGTGGATAACAAAGGCATCACTCACTGAATATTGAAGAGCCCTGTTCTTTCATCTTGTTTGCTTTTACGGACTACATAAACACTTTTACTATAGGATCCTAATTTAATTTATATTGCACCTGTTACATCTGTAATGTTACTCATAAATTACTCTTGAAGCGGTAGGGCATATAACCTGCACCTCTGTACACAACACGTCTGTAAAAGATTAATGGTATTATAACACTGCCGATTTAGATCATTTGCATATTTCCCATTCCCAAAGGAGCAGACGTCACTCTAGAATGATATGTTCCTTCTGTACATTTGGGAAATCCCCTGGAATGTGCCGCTGTGCTTTGGAAGTTGCACCCACAGCATGATTACCATGGCAGGAGTTAGCAATATTTTGTTTCTGTGAGAAGTGGACAGACAGTTCATTGTATCTGAAAAACATACATACTGCCCTCCATATGCAGTAGGAACTGGTGATATGTTATCTGAAGGGATTTTCTCATCATTACAATTATTCTTTCGTTGCTTAACTGACATTTTCATCCAAAGCAACTTTCACTATTGACTGTAAATACAGCTTGATAGTTTACTCAGTAAAATATACTTATTTGGGTCAAGTACCTTGATTAAGGTGTACCGTATCAGTCCTTAACAACAAGCTACCTGTGCTGTGCTTTAACATCGGTATAGAGTTCCTATATTCCATTCATCGCATATCCTTGAAAGTTCCACCTACTGTCCTCAGGGAGTCATAACACCTCCCCGCTATATATTTTGGCAGGGGAGGTCACCTTAAGCTGGGGTACATGGACTCTGAACATGTATGGGGTTACTTTGATATATATTTTCCCACGTGCACTTATATGACGGAGTTTGCTATATGCTAAAATGAGATCCCAGTCCCCAGATTGAAGTTCCATGGTGGCTCTTTCAGCTTTGATGTGTTGTTTGGACTGGACGCAAGGCGCTGTGTAGATAAGGTCCAGGACAGCGCGTGGGTGTGGGATGGCACCAGCAAGACACAAAAGTATTGTTTTTATTTACTGTGATTGGTTTGGCTGGCCTTCAGCTGTCCTTGCCTTAAAGAAATGCATGTGATATGAATTTGGTTCACAGAGGAAACTACGCTCCATTAAATAAACTGCTTGGATGCTGCAATTGATTGTGCTAAGCAGACAAGCTTGTCCAACAGGCAAATAAATCGGTACAGTAAAGGTCACAAATGGATTTGTTATGGTTACATATAACGTAATTAAAAACAATTAAACCCTATAAAAAGGTTCCTGTACCAATTTAAGGTAAAATAATGGCATGTACTATATCCTTTTCTGGGTGTTTTTGTCGATGTCTCATGTACTTCATACCAACCTCAGCTAACAGTAGTGGGAATAACTGGGTAACTAGTCAATAACTAGTCTTTCCAGGAAACATTATGGAAGGCTCCTTCATTCAAACCAGGTGACATAATCGGTTTTAACAGCAGTTGTATTCGATTTTAATGCAATTAGATTGCATTCATTTTAGAAGCAATTTGCAGAGAATATAGTAACATTATATTCATTTTGCAGTGGGACAGCACTTTCTATAAAGCCAAAAAAGCTGCAGATGTTACAGAGGTAACATTTACCTGTTTAGTCCAACTGCTATAAAAAATAACAATGAAAAGTAAAACAAAAAACTAGGGTCCATATCAAAGATAGTGCTAGAGTGATTGCAGTGAATCTCAGGGAAATCTTTTGTGTGACTAGATGGAAAAAAGGAGACACTGTTTTCCCCTCCTTGTAGTTGTTCTGTCCCAAGAATAATGATATCTCATCTCCTGGAGGCTGCAACTGCCCAGGGACCGCAGTTATACTGAATATGGTATCAGTCAAGTAAGGAATTCGGTACAAGCCTGGGCATGTCTGAGCCCCAGGCTCCTGTAAGACATGCTGTTAGCACGCTCTCTTACACTCACTGAGAGGATGGTACCTGCTCTCTTTGCTAACTCTTTGGCTACTCAAAGACTTTTATATGTTTAATATTTGCATTTTATTCATCCAGCCCGTTAAGCCGATTCATCCATATGTCTTAGATGTTCAGACTGGCAGTGGTGCCAGCTTTTAGCTAGGGTATTAATAGACCACTATAGATTAAGATACACTTTATTTATCCCATGGGGATATTTTGGATCCCGTTGGAAATTGCTCATGAGTACTGAGTACTCATACCTCATGACTGGGAATTGTGACCTGATCTCTCACTCTGGGCCAAGTGTAGCTGATACTGTTTAAAATGCTCTTATCAGAAAAAGCCAGAGGTACACTGATGGCCCATGGGGTTGATGGGGAGATGAGGGCAACAGTCATAAACATGGATTGGTCCAGGCAGCTATCGGGGACCACGTCTTGTTGCAAAGTCATTTGGCAGCAGGATTGGAATGTCAATCAGCAGATCTCGAGTGTGTGTGCAGCACAGCGGTGTTCAAAGCCTTGTGTGTCCCCAGCAACCAGAAAGACATTCCATCACACCTGGACTTTCATTCCATCAATCATTTAAGACCATCAACTACAGGAGCCTGAGAATTCGGCTGTAACATATCTACAGCAGGCATGATCTGTGGTTAACACCACTGATTCCTAGGTATGGGAGTAACAACAACAACAACAACAACAACAATAATACTAATAATAATAATAAATACATCAAATAAAGTATCCTCTTTTAAATTTATTTCATTTGGACTTATTGCCATCTTAAGTGTTTATTACAGTTTAGCCACAATAACAATATAATTCACTTCAGAGAAAAGAATCAAGGACTCAAATGCATACATTGATTACACCAAAGCTAATGCAATTCCTTTCCTTGGCAGGCGTGTATTAAGTGAGAGCCAAGGGATGTCACACACAATTTATGATTAATACTCATAGGAGAGCTGCAAATAAAATGCCTTTTTAAGTTTTGGTTGCAGTTAAACACTTGGCACAAACGCTAAACCTTTTCATATAGAAATAGGAATTTAGCAAACTGCACTTCTACTGGCCTCTAGTGGAAAATGCAAAACTAATTTTAAACAGCGATATATCTATCCATCCATCCATACCTCCTTCCATACATCTTTGAGCTGCTTAAACTGGACAGAGTCTCATGGTGGAGCATTTAATAGGTCTGTCAAAGAATTTTCTAATGAGGACTGAAGATGAGATATTATTTAGGACAGTTAAATTTTCCATAATAAATTTCACTACATTAAATTAATCAAAGCCTTTTACTAAGAATCACAAACCATATTGTCATTAGACTCCCTGCAATAATGTTGAAGAACTCCAACCAGAGCTGGTTTAAGGACTACACTTTTACTACACTTTTAAGGTTTAAATACCAGGATATTATAGTAGAGTACTTAATATTAGTTACTTCTGCCAAAACCTAACTATGTAAACAGTAAAGTCTTGAATTGTACAAAATTACCTGCTTAATACTTATGATCCAGAATACATTTTACTAATTTTTGCCAATGCATTTTTGAGAAAGCAGAGTCGGACAGTCCCTGGAGCAATAGGGGTTTAAAGGTTTCGACCTGCAGCCTTCTGGTTAGAGGCACAGTGCCCTAACCTGCTGAGCCTCACAACACAGACGGAATGACACACTGACACACTTGTTCAGGCCAAAAGCCCCAGAGTCTGGTTCACTGCTCAGCCAGTGTGGCCTCCATCGCTCCACCAAAACACGTGATTGTGGATAACTGGATTACCAGGTGACACTAATGAGAGCAGTTAAACTACTCACATGGAATCAAGGGCATGGAGAAGAATCATGAGTCATAAAACAAAGACAAATACACCAGACCCAAGACATAAGCGAACCAAAGGATCGTTCTATTTGATCAGTCTGTCAGATTTGGAAGGATGATGACAAATGACAACAAATTTTGCTCAGGTCCCAGTAAAGGGTTGGGCAACTACTGCAAACACAGTAATAAGGAATAGAGGAGAGGCAGCAAATGAGCTTATCTAACTAGCTTATATGTGTAATCAATTGCCCTTAAACACATTTTACAAGTGACTATCTGCTTACATAGATCACATTGTGAATATTTAATAGGTTATTGCCTTAAGGCAACTTCCTTAAATAAAATTTTATTACAAACTCGTGTAAATTAAACAGTCCTTTAATTTAAACATTTTGGGTAAAAGTGCTGTTATACAATCAGTCCAAGCATATGTTTATAGAAAATATGAGAATGTTTGTTGTCATTGCTATAGATATGCTGTCCACAAGATGGCAGTCTTAGCTTTTCAATTTTCTTTTTTTGCCATAATAATCTAAGAATATCCAGTCTTAAATACAACAGATACAATGAACTACTACATATGAAGTGGAACATAATATTCAGTCACTGATTATGACAAAGTGGTCATTAAAGGGCACCACAGAAGGCCGTCGTACTTTCCTAACTATGGCTAGGGTCTATTAAAACCGAGTCAGATTGAACAGCACAGTATTGTTGAGCTTCTCAGAGGCTGGTCAACTGGATGCATGTTTTCCGTTTTCCATTTTCAGGGACCCACTTTAAGGTTCCTTCAGGATTTATTTAGCAATTATTTCCACACACGACTGAATCACCGAAGACTGAATCAGGGAGTGTAACCTGGGTGAGGGAGCAAGCACATACGTGGCATCCATTGGTATCTTTAAGAAAGCAAAGGATCTGAAAGCTCTAAAAAAGTACAGGCAAGATGCTGATTTATTAACATTGTGGCAGGTTGTGCGTGGAGGTCTGAAAGCTATGAAATACAGACAGCCATCAAAAAGAAGAAAAATACTTTAGTAAAGGAAAATAAAAAATGGAACGTTCCTTTTATGGATGAAAACATGTATGACTGACAATGTGAAAGTCACCCTAATCTCTAGACAGTCTCTACCCCGGAACATATCAGATTCTTCACAAGGATCCTGCTGCTCTTTAAACCTTAATGTGGAGATCAGAACGGATAGGATTGGCTGCATTACGTGCCTGAGCTGATTGTGGGGCTGATACTCATCAGCCTACAAAAGAATCACTTTGAAAAACACTTTAATATGTCTTGATTTTCTCTAATTCCAAAATAATCATACACCTACAGCTTCTTGTATAGCTAGATTCAATGTGTGATGTAACCCAAAGCCACATTTGCAAATCTAACCAAAGAAACAGATGACTCAAGTGAGTTTTATAACCAAGACTTCAATAGTCAGGCAATTATCTTGCACTTAATTTAAATGAAGGTTTGTCTGTATATCATATATCCTGATCTTGGTCTACATATTCATAAAAGATTGCAGATTAATGGGATTATCTTGCTTGTTGAAATGCACAAAATGCAAAATGGCCCAGGTACTTTATACTTAACAAAACACAATTTACAAGTGTACAGTCCTCAAGAGAACAACGTTTCATAGACAGGCATGCATTGGCATATACTTTGGAGACAATGACCCACCTGTGATAGTCTTACCTTTGCAACAATTTTTAACCTTCTCACTATTAATTTATTCTGGACAAAGTAATACTTGAATGAACCAGTACTACTCAGAAATATGCAGCACCTACTTTTATTAACTTTGTATTTTTAAAGTTATGCTTCACGCCATCACCCTACTGCAGTTGTTGTGACCTTCTGTGCTGGACTCACTGAGGAGGCTCTCAAACATACCCTTGAGGCAAAACAAAGACACCTGACCCTCATCCTCATCTCCTGGACCATCTAGAGATAGACGAAGGCTCTTGACCAATTCCATAAATACATACAAAGAACAGAACAATTGCCTGATACTTTAGCGATGGAACCAAGCACGTTGTGGCGGAATGGACTGGTCCTTACAGGAGTTGTATAGTTCACGTGGTTCTTCGTTGCCATCTTGTGGACAAGCATAATTTGCAATGCTGAGCCTGCTTCAGGGCGACAGCAAGGTGAGGACGTTTGGTGGTGGAGAACAACATGCGGGCCACACAGAGACTAGATTCATGTTGTGGGGAATGTTTGCCCAGGTGAAGAAGCTGAGCAACTCCATTGGAATAGAGGTATTTGTAACAAATGGGATTTTCTCTAGGCAGGTGCCGGTAATCAAGTGTTCTTCTCACAGATGAGATTGCAAGGGAGACACCAGTATGAATGATAAACCAGATACAAGAGATATAGGGGTGTAAGAGAACACAAAAATTCATGGTTTGGTACAAACCTGTATTTGGGGTTTATGGTTTTGGTACTGCAGGGTAAACAGAATTTTGTTATTAAAACTGAAAACACAATTAGGAAGAGGTATAAGCCAATCAGAGTCAATGCATCTGTGTCTTAACAGCAAGACCTGAGACATTTATTTGCACATCAGAGAAATAATTATGTGAAATTCAATCACTACAGATATGCATCCATACCCTATAGTATTTCATTGTGATTTTTATGACGTTATACATACATGCACACACATACATAACGTCATACAATTCAGAAAATTACAATGAAATACTACAGGGTATGGATGCATATCTGTAGTGATAAACACCCCTATAGCCTATAGTATTGTTTCAGCCCATTCTGATATTCCTGACATAAGCACCTTAAATGCCACGGGGAGACTAACTTGCAGAGGCAGTTTCTGCCTTGCTCTAGTTGTAAACACCCTTGGATGATCGTCTCAAATTAGCTTGCACATTGGATATGTTTCCAGCAACATATAAGAGTTTGGTATCACAGAGCTAACACACAGTCTTTATTTAATCAACTAATCTCTCTCTCTAGTGCACTTTATTGAGAAACCAAAATTCTCCCAAAGCGCTGATTATGACCAAAGATGATGTACGAAACTGTACACGATGAATACATGTACCATTACAACCAAAGTAGATATAGAAATGGCCTGCCAGCAGATTTGGGATCTGTGAGGAATGAAGTCCAACACTGATAAGTTCATAATGGAAGAGAGGATCTTCTTCCTCTTCATACTGAACTCAGATCAGTGCCGGTCAACCCATTAGGAAACACAGGCAGCCACCTAGGGCACCATCTTCTGAGGGGACACTGACTTAGTGAGCTGATTTCACTTTGCCTTAGCTTGGAGGCACTGGCAGAGATGCTTGCCTAGGGCACCACATGGGTTTTGATCTGTATTGACTCAGAATACACCACATGATAAAAAAAATAAAAGAAACCAGTGGAAGCCCAAATCCAGCAAGGGTCCCCTGAAAGGCTGTTGGTGACTTGAATGACTTTCTCAGAGCCATTGGGCCCACCTGTGCTGCTTAAGGTGATCTTCAACAGTGGTACGGCACAACCTGAATGGAGATACAGTTTTCTAGAACCTCAGCTCTTCTTGATGTCTACTTCAAGGTTCCATGGGAACCAGAAACCCCCCCTTTACCAGAGACTGCTCAAAGAATCAATTTGCTTCTTTGATGGGCACAAGCCTACTTATCTTAGCCTTGCAGCAAGATGATAAGCTATAAAATATTGACACTTGCAAATGCAAACTTAAGGTTGCTAAGATAAGTAATAATCAAATAAGAAGTAGAGAACCTCAAGCCTAGAAAGAACCGCGCCCCAGAAGCATCTTATCATTTTTCTTTTGTTATTTTGCAGTTGTTATTGTTGCTTTATATTGCATATCCTCTTATGTAGAAAAAACTACATTGTCCCATATTCAAATGTAAGATGAAACAGTAAAGATGTTTAAAATTATTAACCCTGATGGATTTGTAGCTCAAATGATAAAAAACCACAGTATAGATAAAACTTTTATTTGCTATTTTGGCATTAGGAAGTCCCCTGAAAGGTAAAAGTGCACTTTTCCCATAATCCAAAAGATGGAAAATATTCCATTTTGGACAAGGACAGGTAATATTGATAAATACTGTTTATTATGCAAGACACCAACAGGTTGTCTTCACAGTACTGTTTACTCTACCTCCTGCTCTGAAATTCAAACACACATCTCCGCAAAAGCATGAGATTGACGAGCTTTACTATAATCATATTGTCTGAGGGAATTTGTTCCCCTTGGATTTGCACAAAAAGGCTATCTAACTTTCCAAACCTATTCCAAGCTAACCCCAGGTCGGGGGGTGGGGGGGGTGGTGCATGTTATTTTAGCTAAGAAAAGGCTTATAGATAGCTCTTCATCATAGTGGATCCAATTACTTTTTAAGACTCATAACACTAATAGCCCAGAGGCATTAATACCATTTTTAATTAGCTAATCGTATATTCATTTGTTTATTCAGAATTTGTAATACATTATTGTTGTGCTACCAATCTGTGCTGTCATATAATATTCAGCTATTATGTTTTAGTACAGCTAGAGAAATATCAATACAAAAAAAGACAATAATAGCAAATGAAAGTAAATAAAGATGGAAACAGGAAAGAAAAATGCTGACAGAAAGAAATGAAGCTTATAAGCTGCTTTTTGGAGTCTACGGAAAGACAGCTCATCAATGACATTGATAACAGACCAACAAGAAGCTGTGGATTCACTGCTTTAAAAGAACAGGATTAAGTATTTCAGTAAGACTTTACTGGATGGGGCACAAATACTTAGCAGTAACTCAATTACCACTGAAGTACAAATTATGAACAAATATAGTCGCTACTTGAGATAAAAGATCCGCCGTGATTCATTAATGGTGAATTAACATGAGATCAGTATGTAAGTAATGCTTAGTTTGTGGTTAATTAATACATAAGTAATAGTATAACTATTATTTGAAGCCCATCAGGTAAAGGGTCACCACAATTGCTTTTGTGAAGAGGGGTTATTGAGAAAAGAGGTTTCTAAAATAACCCTAAACGGAAGCTCCTAAATATGGAAGTTATACTTAATTTAGGAAGATCTATATGTGACCTTTATATTTTTTACCAAATTATGTGCGGTGAATTTTGCTTGAATGTGCTTAATCTCATATGATTATATACTGCATAATTTTTGGCTTTCAAAACACATACAAAGCATGTCACACAGAGAGCTGCACTTTTCATCATTACAGTCTTTTTATAGGGTTAAGCCTGCTGCTACAGCTCCCACATTTCTGTGGCAAATTCTACTGGCCTAACTCACATAAATGCATTTTAACAAACTACCCACTCAGTAACACTTATGAAGGAAATGGGCCTGTTAAAAGCAGCACAGAGTCAAATTTCCCAGTGGGTCCTGCACCAATATGTTAGCACGAGTGTGAGAAAGTGACATTTTCAGACATTTCAGACTAAAACTTGTTAGTTCTGGTGGTAATGGGCTTCATCTTTCTCAAGGGTGAGTGCCCTCTTGTGGCTATCTAATAGAACTTGATTGAGCTGTAACTAGATGCTATACAACCACAAAGGAAGAAAAGAAAATGACAAAACTTTCATGGAATGCTCCTACTCTAAGTCGCTCGAGAAATTAATTAAACAGGTCAGTAGAAATAACTAGGATCTCAAAAGGCATCAGCTATGGATTAAGGAACTATGGACCACCTTATCAGGACCCCTGTGGTCAGCTGCCAGATGATGACTCAGATCCTTGGCAAACCTTTCTTTCAAACCTAGAGGGTAATGATGGGGGGGGGGGGGGCAGGCTTTCCCGCAAATGTGCATTGTCATGGAAACATCCAAACACAAGGTACCACATGACCTCACAAACTGGAATAGGGCCAGTAAGGAACTGCTATTACTGTGAGATAAGTTCAGGAGAAGACAAGTTCAGTGAAGAGACAGAGAGAAAAATTTCAAGCTTGTTTCAGTCTGATCACTATTGATGTTGTTCAAAGAATTCCAGGAAAAATGAGCAAAGACATTAAAGTATGCAACATCTACAGTTTAGACTCACCCACAATGCGTGATCCACCAGTTGATAAAATATCTGCAGAGTGCTGGGAGAAACAGTAAAAATACAAATCATTTATTGGGACTGCCAGTTCTTTGAAAACCAAATGGTATTATGTGTGTATAGTTACCTTGAAATCAATAAAAAATATTGATAATGAATAAAATTGCGATTAGGTGGGCCATGCCATGGATAGGGAGGGATATTTTTGTGCTTTTTTAATAGCATCATAATTACAATAATCAAAATTTCAATAGCATAATAATATTGTGCCCTGTTACAATAAAATAACACTGTGCATGTACCTCTGCATATAAAATCATCTGCAAAATGTCAATGTTTATCATCAAATTTTCTGTGATTTTCCACTAAGGCTGTATGGGATATTTATTCATTGTTCTGGTCCCAGACGACCTCACCACAGATGATACTATCATTATGGAGAAGGAGTCACACCCTGGTACTACGTCTCCATTGCCTGAGATAGAGTCAATGGGGCCACGTGATTGGCGGCTCGTTTCATAGCGGCCCATCTGTTTGGCCGTCGCCGGCCCCCCAGCATTCTCGTCACCCGCTCGTCGTATGTCTGTCACAAAGGCCGCCCGGTACAGGCTCACCAGGCCTCACAGCAACAAAAGCCCTCTTCTTCTCCTGTTTGGGGATGAAGTACCCATTTACAACCATTCTGATTTGCTTAACGGGGAACCCAGGAGTAACTGGGATATATTTTGATTTTAGGCTTTGCCTTTCTTCCCCTGGCAGAATGTTTAGTTTATTTTTTAGGTGCTTTCAAAATATATGTTGTCATGGCTTAATTATTGCACTGTATAGCAGGGCAGATTAAGTATAATATACAGTTGTTTAATATGTGTATATCAAATATGGAAATCTGTATAATCTGTATTGTTTATGGTCAAATGAAACATGACTTATTGTTCACAGGGCAATCCTGCATGGGATGCCGGCACATCGCAAGGCACGGGGCATCCTGCATGGGATGCCAGCACATCACAAGGTGCAGGACATCCTACATGGGATGCCGGCGCATCACAAGGCACAGGACATCATGCACGGGACGCCAGCAAATTGCAAGGCACGGGACATCCTGCATGGGATACCGACACATCACAAGGCACGGGACATCCTGCATGGGATGCCAGGGCCTCGCAACGCACAGGGCATCCTGCATGGGATGCCAGCACATCACAAGGCACGGGACATCATGCATGGGATGGTGGCACATCACAAGGCACAGGACATCATACATGGGATGCCAGCAAATCGCAAGGCACGGGACATCCTGCATGGGATGCCGGCGCATCACAAGGCACAGGACATCATGCATGGGATGCCAGAGAATCGCAAGGCACGGGGCATCCTGCATGGGATTTCGGCACATCACAAGGCACGGGACATCCTGCATGAGATGCCAGGGCCTCGCAATGCACAGGGCATCCTGCATGGGATGCTGGCACATCACAAGGCACGGGACGTCATGCATGGGATGGTGGCACATCACAAGGCACAGGACATCATACATGGGATGCCAGTGAATCGCAAGGCACGGGACATCCTGCATGGGATGCCGGCACATCACAAGGCACGAGACGTCATACATGGAATGCCGGGGCCTCGCAACGCACAGGGCATCCTGCATGGGATGCCGGCACATCACAAGGCACGGGACGTCATGCATGAGATGCCGGCGCATCACAAGCCACACATAATCCTAACCGCCTGTTTTTGGACTGTGAGAGTAAACCCACGCAAACTCTGGGGAAATTTGCAAATTCAAACACACAGAACTAAGTGTGTGATTCAAACCCCTGACCAGGGACGTTTGAGGCAACTGTGATATCCGCTGCTCTGCCATCCTACACTCATGCAGCCATATCCCAAAAAAATGGCGAGTTTTTCTAAGAAAGACTAGGTGCATTACTGTTCACACCTAAATAATATACTGGTAGATATACCTCCATCTCGCCACTTTCCAGCCCTCTAGATTGTTATTGTATTTTTTACTGTTGCACAATGCACATTGCAATTTAGTATTGTATTGTATCTTTTGTATAGTATTGTGTCCTTTTCTATTGTATATGTACAGTTTCATGTCACTTTTGTGTATGCTGCTGTAGCTCTCTTGGAATTTCCTTCAGGATCAATAAAGGACTACTACTACCACTATATCTGTATCCTGTGTTTTAGTTGCCTCCTGGGTTTTCCTGTTTCCCACAGGTATTAAAAAGAAACATATTTGGCGTTTAAGTTTGGTGTGGAGGCTCAGTGATTAAGTTAGTGTAGTCTCACACCTCCAGGGATGATTCTTAAAAATGGTTCTGAATATCCATGTACTGCCTGTGTTTATGCACGTTTCATAAGTTATTTAGGGACCGTGGCAGGATGTTTACCAGAACGCGAGGTAAAGCAGAAAATACTATTAACCTAAAATGCTGTTAAAAATAGCACAATTAAAGGGTGACAAGTAAATTTCCACCCACGGTGATACGCAATGGCCTCACTTCTGTGTAGTTTTGCTGGATTTGTGTCATAGCAGTTTAGCAAGAGAATGATGATTATAATGGATTACGGACGGGTATTTGGGCGGTAAAGTCATCTGACCCATTGTTGAAAGCAAACAACACAAGAATCAGTGTTGGAGAGTCAACAACAGTTTCTTGTTGTCCCACGTATGTGAAATATATTTTCAATCCAACAAAGAATCATCTATCATGCAATAGAGGGTGTTTTGTCACTGAGCTTCCTGAGCTGGCTGCAAGAAGCAAGAGTCTAAAATAAGGGACCAAGCGGAGTGAGAATGGTACTCTCTCTCCATTGGTGCATGAGATTTTGGTGTTCATTTGAATTTTTAAGATTTATTGTCACGTGTGCTCGGAGGAACACAGTCAAATACTTGTGTCACATTTGCAGGGGAGGGGACAGGTGCTTGTGGGGACAGTAGGACAAACAGCAGTGAAAAACAGGACAGGCAGCAGTGCAATGAGAGACATGACACTGCATTTTACACTGTATTTTTTCAGTCTCATTGTACGGCATCTTAGGAAACAATGGATTTAGAATGACCTATTTGTCATAGTGCTGAAAGACGGCATCGAGGTGATTGTGTATATGCCATATATATGATTTTTTTTTCCTTTTTAAATTTTACTCTTGTGCTGACGTTTTGAAGCAGTCTGCATTACTAACGTTCAAATGACCTGCTAAGGTACTTGAAACAGTTGCAACAAGTTAAAGATCGCTACACAGGCAGAAACATACCATTATTTCACTCCAGCCGGAGTGTGATGCTAGTAGTAATATCTACTTAGCAGTCTGTGGATGGAGGGTGCACACGTCTGGCCAACTTTGCTGGAGAAAAGGGGCCTGTTCATTAACATGCGCTGCCATCCATTTCCTCTGAAGCAGGCCATTGTTGTCCGGAGCCCCTGACAACGGCCCTTTTGTGCCAATCGCAGCGACCAGAAGCTCCATGACAATTAAAGAAAGAGCACAAGGCTGAAAATTCTCTATGCGCACTGAGATAAAAGAGGCTCAATGGAATGGATGCGAAACACGATGTATACATCGTAAAGACAGTGAAGGCGCCCTTCTGGAAAGAGGTCATCTGTCGGCATATCAAGTGTTTTATGATGTTTATTTGAAGCATAAAATAAACCATGCATACGATTACTAAAATATATTTTTCTAAGTAAGTGAGATGGAACTGCAATAAACAGCTTAATTAATTTTCCAGATGTGTCTCCCCTTCTTAATTCTCCTTACACCTTTATAGCAAAGCTGTTTATTCATATTTTAATACTATCCATTCAACTAACCAAATATCCATCCGTCCATCCATCTTCCAACGTCTTATCCTGGGGTCAGGGTTGTTGTGGCGTGGGGGTTGTTGTGACGGGGGGGACTGGAGCCTATCCCAGGCATAGGATTGGGTTACACCCTGGATGAGATGCCAGTCCATCGCAGGCCACAAATATGCACCCACTCACAGCTATGCACTATGGGTAATATAGAGACATTCAGTTATACCTCAAATTATGCGACTATTTCACTATTTTATTTTGAATTTCTGGAAAAAAAAGCACACATGATGTCATTTGTTTCTCAAAAACAAAGTGACCAAACATTCATTTCTATAGCCTAGTTAATGTATTGGATTCCAGTTAGGGGTCTATCTGAGTACCCATTAAAGTTAAGAGTGTGGCCACACTACAGGCTAGCCTCACATGGCCAATCTCCCCATTGGTCTGTGAGATGGACTGACATGGGTGCTGTCCGGAGCACTGCCCCCCCGCTGCCCCCCCCCCCCCATCATACTTAGTATAAAAGCCCTTTCTGCCTCTCCCTGATATCACTTTCTCAGTCCTGAAAATATCTTCCTTGCTCCCAGCAACACTACGGTAAGTTCAATTTTCTTCCCCAATGGCGTAAAGATATTGTATTGCTCACTATACTCTCTGCACTATTTTAGTGAATTGCTGTGCAAGAATAGGCTTTAATGATTGGTTATTAGTGCTTTCACCATCTACAGTCTTCTGTTAGTTAAATAACTGATTCTTGGTTGCTGTTATCTGAAACCTGTCTAGGAGAAGGCAAATGTGTTTGTCATATTATACGATCCATACTATTGGACAATACCTTCTGAGGTCAATAGCTGGCTTGGTAACCCAACAGGCAGTACTCACTAGAAGCTGTTTGCAGTCTCTGTATGCTTTACGACCATAGAATATTGATCATATGAGTAAGTTCATCAGAAGATATTTCAGTTTGAACAAGTTTTCAGTTTAACATGTGACTGGTAGAGCTGACTTTTTAACGCTAAAGGGTAGAGCAGTACTGAGACGTAAACAGACAACTGTATCGTCACAAAGGCAAATGCTGAACCACATCGCCACCTTCTGTTCATAGTCAGGCGGTATTCTCTCATGAGGTGCTGCACTGATGGCCGTTATAGTTAAAGTAGACAAAAACTGCTGCCTTGGCAGAAAATAAACAGCATTTGATACTGAATCGGTCAATAATTCTTAATAAAATTATAAAATAATAAAATAAAATTTTCAATTTGTAAAATTTTGTTCTGTTTTAGGATTTTTCATTTTCCATATTTAACAATTATGGGGATGACTTTAAGAGTGACATTGAATTTCTTTTTAAATATTCTTGAATGAATATCCCCGCTATACATACATGTGACATGTTAGTGAGTGGACGTCTTTCACAAGGGCAAGACCACACACTGGAGGGTTCAAACAAATAAACAAGCAAAGAAACAAATAAACAAAGGCGTTTTATAAGTCAGCACTGGAAAATAAAAAGAGGACAGGGTGCCTTTAAGAAAAGAAGACGGCATATAAGGAACCCATAAGAAAACAAAAAAGACTCAACACATTCATCCAAAACCCCCAAAAAAACCCTAGAAGAGCACCCCATAAACCACAGATACTTCAGTCCTCTCTGCTGCCCCAGCAGAATCACTAACAAGGCCTGTTAGTCCAATCAAGGCCAGATGGATTTCATTATTTGGGGTTCTTATAAGACTTTTCTGTGCTTCACGCTTTTAATGGTGGTACAATAAAAAATGGACATTTTTGTATGGTGCAATAATGATCCCGTTGTGTAAAATTCTAATGGTGCCTTCTTTGTGTTCCAGATTAACCTCAAAATGACTGATTTTGAGAATTCCTTGGCCAACATAGTTGCAGTATTCGTCAAGTACGCTAGGAAAGAGGGAGATAAGCACAAACTCAAAAAAAGTGAACTTAAAGACTTGATTAACAATGAGCTATCGAATTTCTTAGAGGTGAGACATTACATGTCTTTCTACCTCGCAAAAAAATCCATGAAACCACCAAAATGTGTATAATCGCTCTTTGTCTTCACCATTTTATTTTTTCAGCAAATCAAGGACCAGGCCACCATGGACAATTTGATGGAGAGCTTGGACACGGACGGAGACTCGGAATGTGACTTCCAGGAGTTCATGACCTTCATCACCATGGTTACCATCTGCTGCCATGAATTCTTTGTACAGCATGAAGATGAATAGGGAGCCATTTTTGGGCAAAACAGCTCTTCTTAGCTTAACCAGATAAAGCAAATGCAAAAAGGCACCTTTTTAACACATACTTATCTCAACTGAGGATTAACTTCTCCACATGCTGTACATTATTCTTAGACTGGCATTGAGGTTTAAAAAATATTTTAATTTTTTTTGTTTTGTTTTTATACATATATAGCACACATCTAAGATCTTATGAAGACTTATGGTATGTCAGATGATCAATTTGGACATTTTTTAAGAACGAGATGTTCTGACCTAATGTAAATCTGAGTAGTAGCAATTGAATAAAAATGAAATAAAAAATTAAGGAGCACTTAAGAATATCCAAAGGATTATCTAATTGCTGCTGTGAAGCAAACATTCCCCATGTGACGCTATAGCGGGATGACAATGCACCAATCAAATAAGAAAATATCAGAATTTTTCTAACAAGTACCTTAGACCAGAAACTGATAGCTAAGCTTAAGTCCACATCCTTCCCCTTTCATTTTGTAGCTCGCTCAACAGCAATATTATTCAATGGCACAATAGTAAGTTTCACATGGCGTGACAATAATAGTGAATTTCAATGATCCAGAACATAATTGTTGTGTAATACATTGGCAGTAAATAAAAGTAAAGTTTGGCCTCCATCTCTTTTTGCTGATTCCTTTATTCGTCTGAATTGCTTAAATTGCTTAATCGTCATGCTGGGTAACAGATTGAGGAGGTTTCTGTTCACCTCAGTTTAGCTTCAAATCCAAAATAAAGTGCCTCTGTTTTTGAGGCAATCTGATTGATGATTATTCTCCAATCAAATTCACCGACAGAGAACTGCTGCGATCTTTTTTTAAAAGTTTTATGTAAAGGTTCATTCAAGCATCCATTAATCTTTCTTCACTAATAAACATGTCAAAACATGCTGAGTACTTGGAAGAAAACTGTGTCAACACTTGAACTGTTTTGCAAAAGGTCGCTGCATTTCAAATGGAACATGACAAAATAGCTATGCAAACAGCTATATTAATGTATTATCATTCTAAGCACCCATTTCAAGAAATGCAATGGCGTAGTTTAGTCAAAAATTTTTAAATGGGCTTTGTTCTATATAGGGTTGTGTGATTACATAATGAAACATATCCTTCAATGAAGATGGGAATCAGAAGATCTTTATAATCTAACAGTTGATTGAAATTGATGTCATGCTGGATGCAAATAACCTCTCCCGATAGAGACTGCAAGACTGCAAGGCTGGATAGGCCCATGTTTAAAATGGGAGATGCATTACAACAGTTGATTTTCTGACCAGGTCTTCAACTAGTAACTGAGTGGAAGGACAATACCAGTGCTTAGGGTAAGTATCTGCAAGCCTTCAATATATAGGAATCACACACTATCCAGACTTCTCCGCTGATTTTCTATCAGTAGTAAGTATAGTAGTGCATAGGTATAGCAGTCTCAAACCAGGCTTCTCTACAAACTCAAACTCACCCATCAGGAAGAAAGTGAGCTGGATCACCTAACATGCATTTTGGAATGCTGCTCCTGGAGAAAGTGAACCACAGTAGAGGGCACATCATCTGATAAGCCATACATAGACACAGAGGCAACTGTCTATGTCATGATGCCACATAATAAAAACAATTACTTGTTCCGCTAATACATCGAGAGAGACACTTGAACTATGGACAGGACATCAGAGGACCTTTGAGAACTTCTGGTTGAACACCTTTGTACCTTCTGTCATTTTCGCATTTTTATTGTTGATTGAATGATGGATGTAGTTCCTGCCTGTCCATGACCCTGTGCTGCCTGGGAGAGACTTCATACTGTCCAGCGGCACTGACAGGGAGAAGCAGCCGAAAGATGGATGGATGCATTCTGGATCGATTAATCAGCATTTTATAGATGCCATTAATTTTTTCATTCTTACAGTTACTGTTTGTAATTTGTTTTCAGCCGAAGCATTCACCCTGGCTGAAACTAAGGAATGAAAAAGAAGAATCCTCTTTCCACTTGATGTAACAAAAAGAGAAGTAGAAGAAAAGAGAGTGTTGCAGCAGAATGAGAAGTTTGCTACCTCTGGCCCTGTCAGGCAGCGTGCCGCTGTCCAGTCATCTCACAGGCACTCGTATTGACAGGCAAATAATTCACACACCGGCCAGCGAGTGAGCCCTGCTTCCTGTCCTCCACTCGCCCACGCCAGCTGAGGAGATGCCGGCCGTACCGTAAAGCCGCACTTAACTTAATCCTACATATGTGGAAAGTAACCCCCCTTTAAAATGTGTCCATCCATCATCTAACCACTTATCTTGGTTTGCGAGAATTGAAATAGTGAGGAAAAATTATATTAGTGATTCATTTAAATTAAACTGCACACAAATCTGGAAACTGATGTTCTTCCACATGTATTACTAAATGTAAGTTTTAAAGAGTATGATAAGAAAATAATTAATCTATGCTTAATGTGGTTTTATTATTATTATTATTATTATTATTATTATTATTATTACATACACAGTCATAGCTGGAAATCATAAAAACTATCAAGGCTAATGAAACTGAATATCAGGTCTGTAACAAGGAAACAATATTCATCCAAATTTTAGACAGGGAGCTCACAACTCATGGATTTAAGGGTTGAGCAGGGCTTGTATTTGGCATTCTTTGTACAAGAAATCAAAGGGTATAATTGTCATGGAAGCCAGTCGTGACTTTCTGTTTTGTGAGAAATCTGAAATGTGTACTGATGAATAATAAATCATTTGTCATCTTGATCAGACACCGAGTCCTGCTTTCAGATGCAATTTCAAGGACGGCACACCCATATTCACCGAAACCCCTCTGAGATGCCAATGCATTTTAATTCTTGAGTCATCCCAGGAAGGATGGGTCTGACTGTTTGCTTGAACCGATGACATGTCACTGCAGTTCCTTACGCATTTTTTTCCGTGACTGACCCTCTGCCTTGTGAATAATGTCTGCCAATCTGACCAATGCAGGTGAGAGGAGTGGAATTACCTTTTTTGTGTGAGGTGAAGTAGGGAAATGCTGTAGTTGGTGTGCTTACAAACCAGGACAGCACTCCGTCTTCGTAGATGTCACACAGCTGTCTGAGGAGATGCCCAAGTCGTAATCATAGGCAGGGAAGTCTAACACTGTCAGTAGGGACTGCCGTCAATCAAACCTGAACCACCCTCATTCCCTCTGTTTTTCTCTTTCTCTGCTCTCTCTCTCTCTGTCTCTGCTGGGAAGTAATGGAAAGAAGCTGTCAGAATTTTATCCCGACTCTCACTGTGTTTTATGTTTATATGCCAGAAGCTGGGACAGCCCCTTCTCACGGTAGCTATTGGAGCCCTAGACATTTCAATGGCGTCCAGTCGTGGGAAGCAAAACAGATACGTGTGCATTTAATTACCCATGTGGCAGGATCTCCGTAACAAAGCTGTGAACCATGCCTAGAAATCACATAGTCAGTCCAAATTTACTAATGTTATTAATATGGTTTAAATTACACTCAATTATAACTCACTTCTCTCATAAAAGGGGCTTCTAATGGTAATTCTATAATCCAGCATCCATTCATCAACCACTATGTAAAATTATATATATATATATATATATATATATATAAGCAAATAAATATTTCTAATGCACCTGT
>JAAGVU020000035.1:5714675-5743731 GCA_011763525.2 Mormyrus iriodes
AGCAAATAAATATTTCTAATGCACCTGTGCTTTGTCCAGTTTTATTATTATTATTATTATTATTATTATACACACAGTGCTGGCTGGGAATACCCTCATAAAGGCTAACAATACTTTCATGCATCATTTAGTGACAATAGGAAATCAATGGTGTGTTCACAGTAACCACAGCAAGAAGTCTGCTGGGTTTAAGCTGAGTAAACTTGTGAACAAATTTCAGTGCCATTCCTAGGATGGGGACACCAACAGGGATGATGTGTTGCTCAGTGGGTTGGGAGACTCCTGTGATCAGCAAAAAGGACCCAGCTATTCTGGGAAATGACTGACCCTCCTTTCTCAAATATACTTTGCTTTGGATAAAAGTGTCTGCTAAACAAATATGCAAAATCAAAAAATGTAACTGCCATCAGTAATGTACCTCATAAAAGACATGAGAATAATTCAGACTCGAAATATAATGATAGTAAAATGAATCTTGGAGTAAAACAGGGGCGATTTTCATCTTTTGAATGTGTTTTTCCCCTGTTATTTACATTCTTCAATTTATATGTAGAACTAGTTCTGAATTTTGTCATTTTGCAGGGAAGAGCTTTATCAGCACTGGACCTTTAGACTGCAGGGAAGAGAATGAATCAGTGATTCTAAGCGAAACACAACTCAATTTGCGCAAAATGTTTGGAAATGTTATTTCCTCGGATTTAAAATGGCATAAACGGATTAGGAGACTTGCTGTTTTCCTGACTGCAGTGTAAGCATCAGCTGAGCTTACAAATATTTATTTTCTATGTGGTGCTATTGTGAAGATATCATAACTGCAATTTCAATTTGTTTTTGCAAGATTATTAACCGAATTGTCAACTGCAATTATTTATTGATGATAGTTTTTCAGTTCATCTAAAATTTAGCAAAAACACTATGGCAACTAATATACTGCCACGCTGAGTCAACTATACATGTCAGTTTTTTACTACATAATGCATATTTTTCATTTAACAGTAAAAAATGTATATGATACATGTAACTACGTACTCCAAGTGACAGAATAACGAAAAGAAAGACTATATACTTAATAACTAAATATCATTTGTGAATAAATATATAAGCATCATGCTGTAACAAAGCACCCATTAAAGAGCTAATCAAGGAATGATAATCAGCTTCTATAAAATTAAAATTGATAATAACCTGATAATACTAATAATATTAGATTTAAAAAAATCTATTTTGATTCATATATTGTGGCCAAATAACTGTACAAGGTATTTCAGCAGGGCATGCAGGTGCTATTTGCCATTCCCGGATGGGCTACATCTTGATAGTTACAAAATTCATAATACCTTTTATCGCAATTCCAGCTGCTGTAGCATTTCGTAGTCTATGGTACAGAACACCAGAAAGCATATGTAAGAGGTGGGTGGAACATCTTCCGGATATCTGCAATGGATGGAGGCAGATTCATTCTTTAACCACATCGTACCAACTACCAAAAACTTCCTGCTTGCTCCCTTTTATCCAATCACGTTTATCCAAATCCAAACAGGTAAACGTATGTATAATTCTTAAACAGCAGATTCTGTCAACTATATTAATATTTAAACAAATGCCCTGCGATGGGTTGGCACCCGGTCCAAGGTTATTCCCTGCCTTGCACACGCAGCTTCTGGGATAGGCTCCGGACCCCCCGCGAACGTGCACAAGGCAAGTGCGTACAGAAAGCGAATGGATGGATAACTGAGTAAATTGAACAATTTCTACTAAAATAATCTTATGCGTGGCTTGGGTCACAGGATATTCAATAACTTAATGACTAATTCAAAATTGCAATTTTTATTTTTTTTTACAGTGTGCAGAACTACTCTTGATTTAGTCTACAGCTCTGCACTCCTGGACGCCTGGATTTTTCAGGTATTCTGCAGATCTGTCGCAGTCTGCAGCCCGCGCTTTTTGCATATAGCGGATCTGGACACAGCTGTGTGTTTCATACACGAGAAGACTATTATAACTAATGTGCCCTTTCGCATAAATATTGTAGTTAAACGTTTTTATAATACAATTTTTAAAGCTATGGATATTTAAATGATGTTTTAATGGACAGTAATAATTTATTACTACATGTCATTAAGACAAGATTCATTAGAACATAAACTTGAGATTCTCTTCGTTGCTCTCCTCTACCCTTTCCCAAAGTGCTTACTCTCGCTAGCTTATTACTGTCAGAGATAAGCCACCTTGTTGTTATATTAGTTGTGGATTCATTTTAATTGTATTATACCTGATTTTATCAAACTTATGACGAGAAAACATTCTAATCCATATTCTGCAAGTTGGAATTCGTTTTTTTTATCACAGGGAGACAGGGGTTGCTTTTTACTTAAGTGGAACCATAACATCTTTTGAAGGTAGACTCGTAACCTAAGATACCATCATGCTTGCTCATTTATTTATTTAGGATGCTGTTGTGCAAGGAAACTCTAATAGCTTGCAGCTTCGGGGTGGGTTGAACTTTACGTTTTTGGTATACTAAAGTGATATTTTGTTGTATGGGATCATGGGAATATTGGAGCAGCAGGTCCAACACGGCATCACGTCCAGCCTCCTTCTGTAACATACAGGAAACCCAGTTCATGACAAGACCTCAGACTGGAAGTGCTGGAAGGAAAGATACTGTAGTAAAAAAGGGGAAAAAAATCTATTCCTGAGAGATTTTGTTTTGCAAATCGGAGTTGAATTTTTTTCAGAGTTCAGGCTGTATGAATCACAACCCCGATCGTGACCCCTGTAAACAAATTTGTGCTTATTTAGCCAAAGAAGTGAACCTCTGAAAAAAAACAAGCACTCACTTGGTTATTATTTATCCCCCCTCCCCCGCCACACTACCCCTGCTGTTACACACAACGCGGGTTTATTTATGCCCCGGAGTTTCCTCTGCCCCTATTTGGCACCAAATTCTCATGCCATTTGTCATGCTAGCATCGTCCTTCTCAGGTCATCGATCAGGTCACACTCGATTGTCCGGGTTTGTGTGAAGCATTCTCAGTCACCTCAACTGCTACCTATGCCACACGCTTCCTTTAGATGTCACTGTTGTTCTATTGCAACAATGTTAGGCATTCAATGGCGTCAGCGAAAGCGCAAGTGAATGGGGCATCAACAGAAGTAAATGCTTCATAGTCACAAAAGGACCCTTCGGTTAGTTGTTGTTGAAACAAACAAAATCCACAAAAAAATGGTTGCCATTGCTTAATGTTATGGCATCAAGTAATTAATCCTTACATTCAAATAAATTGTGCAATACCTTAAAACTGCATCTGTGAGTGAAATTCTGTCTACAGGCTCAGTTTTCCTGCACAGGATGTATAACAGTATTGTAATACATCACATTCTCTTCTTCTCATTTTGGGAGAATAAATCGGTATTTTTCAGTAATATTTCCCTCTATATGAAATCTGCCATGTGTTTTGATAGCAACATCAAATCATGCCTAACATCAAGCTTCAAGCTCACTGTTAGCAATAATAATATATAATATTATTAATATGTAATATTTTGTACATTGCTATCCTTAATATTAATGTAACACCCAGTTCTAATGTAACACCAGTATAAGCTGTAAAAAAAAAAAAAAACAGCTTAACCATCACCAATCTCCAAACCATTTAAAAGAACAACAAGAGTGATATCAACCAATTTGCATTTTCTAGATCAAGCAAAATGGATCACAGCTTTTCTCCTGTCATCAACACATCGTGCTCCCTGAAAACTGGCCTAAATGCTGGGAATGTAAAGTTTAGCATTAAATAAGATGAATTTATTTAAAGAGCAGGCATTGAGGTTAAAACTGCATGCTTGATCACAGTGCTGACAGCACAAGAGTAATTAGTTGGCCTAGCAAATTGGAGCTCATTTTTCTTGGCACTGATGTTGTTATAAATGACCTGGGGGTTCTGGGTAGAGATGGACAAGCTGGGAGATGGCTGGTAAGTGTAAATTCAGAAGTATCACAGCTCCTGAAAGCCTATGCAGATGTCCTGAGGTGACCCATACAGCCAGGGGGCGATGCGGGGGTGGGGGATGCAAAACCTGCCTGTCCTCAACTCACACCAGATGTTAGCTACCTGAAGGAGTACAGAATGAATGTGGAGCTGAGTGAGGCTTTGGTGGTGTGGGGTGAGGTGGGACAGCAAGGGAAAGATGCGTGGAGGGAAAGTATGTGAAACGGTAAACGGGATCGGGTAGTAAAACAGAAAACAACAGGAACCAGTAATAGAGAACGATGAGTGATATAATTAAACTCCATTCGATATGCATCGCTCTCAAAAATGACATCAGTATTGTTCCTTTTCATTCATTAATTTATCATTTGTTTTAAAATGCTATAATTTTGCATAATTGAATGTTTGACTACTTATGCATGACAAAATATTAATATATAGCATACTAAATTTGACATATTATTGAGTTCGAGTTTGACTTTAATGCAATTCTTTGCTCATATGCTTATGTAAACGATATAAAAGCGCTTGCGGTTTATACATAGACTATCGTTCAAATGTTTAGGTTCGCTTAGACATTTCCTTGGTTCAAAAGAAAAGCATTTTTGTCCATTTAAAATAGCATCAAGTTAATCATAAATACAGTGTAAACATTGTTAATGTTATAAAGGACTATTGTAGCTGGAAACGGCAGGTTTTTAATGTAATATCTACATTGGCATACAGAGGCCCATTGTCAGCAACCATCCTGTTTTCCAAAGGCACGTTGTGTTTGCTAATGCAAGTTTATTATTTTATAAGGCAAATTTAATCACTATAAATCTCTTCTGAAATTATGTAAGTGCAGTTGAAAACTGGTGCGCTGATTAAAGAAGCAATAAAACTGCCCTTCCTTAGATTAGTTGAGTGTCTAGAGCATCAGCAACAGTGGGTTCGGTTGAAGAATCAAAATGGCCAGAAACAAAGAACTTTCTTCTGGAACTCATCAGTCTATTGTTGTTCTGAGAAATGAAGGCTATTCCATGGGAAATTTGTAAGTGACCTCACATTTTTGAACGGTAGTATACGTACACACACACACACACATATATATCTTCCTGCTGAAGATGCGCGTTCGGCTTCGAATGGCAGCCTCCCTTTATGCGTGCATGGCGCCCCGCCGCGGCCAGACCGCATGGAGATGGATGGGAAGTCGTGTATAAATCCTCCCCAGAGTAAACGCTGCCGCTCGGTGATACGGTCATCGGACCGTGCCGGTACTTCACCTTCCCCTCTGCTCGCACGATTTCCGCCCCCCGGGTGTGGGATGGCCGCGGCGGGAGCCCCCTCCTCCCCACCCGCGGCCGTGTGAATTATTCATTCGCCCGTCGTCTCGGCAACCTTCACCCAGAAGACCTGTCTTGTTCCGCCGGCGGCAGCGGCGTCTGCGTTTTCCGTGCCTTCCCGACGCCCCTCGTCCCCCCCCCCCCCACCCCGATCCGCGTGCTGACAGACGCCGTCGGGTGAAGTCGGCGCCCTCTTTCACATCAAAGGGGCTTCGGGATAACGTGAAGGGAATTAAAGGTTCACCGTCCCACGGGAGACGATCAAGGATGGAGATGCGGCAGACTTCAGGCTCAGGGATGCCAGCCTCGCATATCTATTCAAGTGAAGGAAAATGGAGAAGAAGTCCAAAAGCAGAGACTGGCCATTTCCCAGTGATCAGGCTCAGATTTACGGCCCCCTTAGGTGCGTTCCGCCTTCTGCAGACTGACCGCGAACGGCACATTAAGAAAGTGGCAACATCAGACGACAGGGCCGGCGGGGCCGGTTAATCACTCGGCCAATAAGTAGCGCTGTTACAGATTAACAAATTAAACAAACAACACAAAGGATCTCCTCAGAATAGGTGCGCATATGAATTACATAAAAGTATTTTATGAGCATGTGGTGCCAATTCCGGTGTGTGTGCATTTAAAAGTATGGAAAAAACGGAACTGAAGAAGCACAAGGAATGGAGAACAGTGTAATATACAGAAACTATGCAGAGCTCAGTCTGTTTATGCCTGACCAAACCCCCCATTA
Source organism: Mormyrus iriodes (assembly GCA_011763525.2). Taxonomy (NCBI): domain Eukaryota; kingdom Metazoa; phylum Chordata; class Actinopteri; order Osteoglossiformes; family Mormyridae; genus Mormyrus; species Mormyrus iriodes. The sequence goes on from JAAGVU020000035.1 coordinate 5,720,732, forward strand.
AAGAAGTAATATACTTATTATTAGCGTATGCTAAGTAAAATGTTTACTACGGCGACGAAGGAGTAATTTATCACAACAAATCTATATAACGATAACAGCGCACATCAAATGCATACTAAGAATATACTATATAATGCCGTAGGACTGTTCATCCAGAAATTTTCCATAATTGTCTGTCCATTCATACCAGTTACTGTGAAATTGATATATGAAGAAAACAGTCAAATTACTGGCAAAATGAGTGTAGCTGCAAACTAGCATAGTGTGAAAGTGTGTCTGTGGTCCGTGACGTAATGGTACGTTGTTTAGGATCTTCCTCTGTCCCGTGCTTCCTGGGATGGACTCCAGGCTCTCTGGCCAGCTAATAGATTGGTAGTTTGAAGATGGATGGATAGATATAGCACTTATAGACAGAATAGCAGCACACTACCTGTTACATAAACCTGTTAACTTTTGGCTAATTCCTTCTGTTTCTTTAAGATGCAGATTAACACTTCATGCAGTGAACTGCGTGTTTCTGCTGAGGCGGGTCATGTTAGGTACCTTACTCAAAAGTACCAGAGGACTATCCTCCAGGGTCCGGAACTGATCTTTCAGACAAAATTCCAACCCCTAAAGCACAATGTCACCTGCGGCCATGGGCAGGTTATGAGACATACTACATACGTACAGAATGGGAAAGGGGGAGATGAAATCCTACCTTTACATTTTATCACTTTATTGTGCATTTTTCAGATATTTTTCATTTCAACTCTAGTAAAATAACACTAAAAAGACACTCAAATGTCAGTTTTTGAAGGTTTGGATGCCTTTTGAAATTCCTGACAATGCATTTTGTGAATATATCAAGTACTATTCATTACATTGTGTAGGACTGGTTGCCAGTGTCATTTTCATAATATATTTAAAAAGCCCCGAGGACTCTGAAATGTATTAGTCTTATGGCATAGATATCACGTTGCCTTTACTGACAGTTTCTTGTTAAAATAGTTTTGCCTTAGGACAAAACAAATTGTGTTTTGATAACAGCTTTTCCATTACTACAATCTTTTTGCATTATATCTTTTGAAATAATGTAAAAATCATTTCAATCTCAGTGCATGAATGAGATATCTGTCAACTGAGGTGAGAGCATCCCTTATGCCAGGCCCTGAGAGAGATAGAGACTGGAATTTTTAAATATTTATTTTGTTTTTATGACAGACTTGCTTGACTCCTCCTGTTATAATAATCCCCATGGCAGAGCAGCCTGTACCTGCCTTAGGAGTATACACACGTCATAGACAAGAGCCTATTTAGAATATTATTAGTTATTTGAAAAAGAGAAAATCAACAGTTTAAAGATAAAACCAATGGCAACATTCCTGCATGATGGTAATTTAAATTATGTATTTTATATATTAAATCATGTACAATTAAAATCAATTTTAATGAACACCAGTAGGATTTTTTTTCTTTGGAAGAGACCCAGAGATGTACAACTACAGCTGCGAGTTTCTTCTTACTAGGAATATCCGTAACACCAGAAAATGGTAACCATGGTGATGAAAGTCATGACCTCATATTAACTTCAGAAGACTTCTAGAGTGAAATCTGGCATGCACAGAGTATTAAAACATTCATCTTTAAGTGTTTTATGTCAGAAGCTATATAACAGTGGTGTTTCTGTGTATTTCGATTTCTTGTGCCCTTTTTCTGAGTGTGGCATGGTGGCTCAGTGGCCAGCCCTGTTGCGTTACCCCTCCACGGCATGTGGTTCAAATTCTGCCCCTGCTCTGCGTCTGTGTGGGTTTTGTATGCTTCCCCTGTGTTAGGCCAGGTGCCTCCCACAGTCTAAAGGCATGCAGTTAAGTCAATTGGCATCTCCAAATTGCTTGTTGGGGGGATGAAAATGTTAGCCTTCCTTTGTACCTACAGCACAAGAATTTCATCATGTTCCTCAGAAAAACATATGACAATAAAACTTGAATAAGCAGACTGATTTCTCCTGTTATTTTGGGTTCACTTATTTGCATTGTTTTCCTAGAGGTTGAGAAAGAAATATTTTAGCCTGTCAATTTGTGCATCTTAAAGAAACAGAAGCAAGTTGGCATCCCATTCTGGGTTATTCCCTGCCTTGCACCTGTAGCTTCCGGGATAGGCTCCGGACCCCTACAACCTTACGTAGGACAAGCAAGTATGGAAAATGGATGGATGGGTGAATGGATGGATGGAATTTGTGCTGAAAATGTGAAATTAGTTCAATGTTTGGCTATTGCCAGTATAAAGGGTTGTTGGACAAATTTAGCTTATTACTTGTAACGTTGGATGTGACAAATAATGGGATGTATTTCTAACATGCAATGGCACAGGAGTGGAAAGAGACCTTGAAACAGTGACAAAATGCTGATGTTGCAATGTTAGGATTGCCTTTTTAAATGGTTGGATCGTATAGCCAAAGTATGCTCCTTTGACAAGTGAGCAGTTGCTGTAGGACAGGTGTTTTAGGCTGGAAACTCACAAAATAAACTACGCTGTGAAAAAATGGCCTCTTTCATCCACAAATCTGTGTGAAATAATTTACCCAGCACACTTTAACCCCATAACATTTAATCGAGCCAGCACAGAAATCAGTCTACGGGACGTTTCATTACTTTCTAGTCTGAATTACGATACTTCAAGCTAATTAGCTTGCAGGCGTATCAAACAGAGGGACCTGTGGCAGTCATGCTATCGTGAGCTGACAGAAGTCTATGGCTTGGGGTTTGCGGAGATGAAGATAGCCGGGGGACATTTCACAGCAGGCCAGCTTTAACAGTCGAACAATAGGACAACACGAAAGGGCGGAGGGGGGGGGGGCTTGTGCCTAGTTACTGCCAAATCAATTTGTGTCGAGTTTTAATGGCGCGACGCCTGGCAACTTTCTCTGAATTGCCAATGGAAGGAGGCAATCAAGGAGGGAAATGATTCAGTGGACAGCCAAGGGGTCGACCCTTCAGCTCTCATATCCGAGAATATGGGGTACGTGAGAAATTTGATTAAAATAGCTAAATGAACAAAGATGAATAAATCTGTGTGTTGATAATCCTGCGGGGGTTGGGGGGCGATATAAAGTATTTCTGTATCTGAAAATGTATCATAAATGGACCCTTTAATGGTTATCCTTTGCATATATCCTATGTAGAATACCTTCATTCACACATTGGAAAATAAAATCTCAGACATAATTTTTGTAAATGATAGTATAATCTCTCATCAATGATAACACTGATTTAAGTGACTCTCGTCCCCACGGTACCATTATGGTTGAACCCACACAGTGAAAATGAATATAATTACCATTACTTCATTTTATTTTTATGTACATTATTTATTATATTGTCTTGATCGTCTCTATTTTGCACGGCACCCCAAAATAAATTCCTTGTATGGAAAAGTACTTGGCCAAACTAAACAATTCCCATTCTGATAATAACTGCTATGCTGACATGGGTAACATACCCCTGTATCACTCTGGTCAGGATGCTTCCATAACGCCCTTATCACAAACATGTGATGTGCTTAGTTAAAAGCAGACATTGGTTCAAGCTCAGAGATTAAAGCACTTTTTAAAATTGTATGACCAACAGATAAAGATCAGTGACCATCAGTCCAAAAACAGTAATTTAATGTTCTGCCAGCTTCATTTAAAAGTTTGGCTTGGTTCAAAGGAATAACGTTCATAACCTGTGATTAAGTTTATTGTCCATGATATTCTTAGTGCATAATTGATAACAAACTTCTCAAGGTCACATCCAGTCCATATTCTGCTTCGTAGGTTGTCTACCCAAATGTTTTCTTTTATATATAGAAATTTATTCTCTCCCATAGCTGTGGTGCTACAAAATAAGTTTCAACCTCAAAATTATTTACGCGAGATGTTTCTATGGAATATCATAGAATGCCTTAGAGTGTGTCATGCTATTGTATCATGCAAATGTGCTGCATTATTCTGCACTGTCATCAAGATTTTGGGCGTTTTTTTTTGGAAAGGCATTATAATTGTCTCAAGTTTGCAAATTCCGATAATCCTTCCGAGTGATAGTCATGTACATATGTACAGACTTTGAGCAAGCATGCGAAGCAAAGATCTTCCTTACATTATATGCGCAAACGAATCTTAGAAAATAAATCCATGGGTGTCCCTTGTGTTAAATATGACTATCACGCTGTGACAGTTATTCTGGAGCTGTTTTGGCTGTGCTTTTCCCTGCCACCCCCTCCACCTTCTGCTGCGAGGTGACATTCAGAGTTCCCGTAACTATACCTGTTTTTGTGTTCTGAATCCTGGGGTAAGAAATAAATAACTAAAGAGTCAAAATAATATATAATTCAATAAATAATGAAGCATACTGACATACAGAATATAATAAGTTGTGGGAGATTTCTGTGTTTGCAGCTCTAGGTGCCGGCAGGAAGCTGGTAGAGAGACCGGGTTCTTTGCCAGTTATTTTCTAGATTCTGTTTTATTTTTGCTATCCATTCTATGCTCTCTCAATTTCTGTCATATCTACACAACTGTAGGTAAACATTCAAGGGCCAAACTTACTGCTACAATTTTTATAGTGAGCTCTGTTACCTGGCATTTTTCCCAACTTCTGAATTTAATAATGCATTGTTCAGCAGTAAATGTTTATTTTATTTTTTCTTCAAGAATAGCTTCTAAGCATACCATGTCCTGGGAATATGGGTCAAGCTACTGCACAGCCTTACGTCAATCTTTGCTTGTTTTTTTTCTGCTGAAAAGTAGCCTGCGTTTGTTTCTTGTGCTGTTCAGTAAGTCAAGATTCTTTGGAGCGGTTAGAACCCTTTGTCCTTGATATTTATTTTATTTATTTATCTATGTTTTTTGTGTACTGAAGCAACATCATTTTGAGTTTCTTTGATTACTGTTTTGATTACCTGATTTTTTGGCTGTATAGTTTGTCATTCCCTAGTAGAAATGCCAATAATAATGTTTGGGCTGACCTTATCAAAATCTCCTTGTAATTCTCTTCCGGTCTAAAGCTGAGCAGGCTTTCTTGTCCACGTGTTGACAAAAAGCTAGTTAAAGGTATAGAATGCTGATGTGGGATTTCTTACAGGGATAATGACAGGTAACTCACATCAAGACTGAATTGAATTTCTCTATGACATAATAAGGACAGAGAGAGTACCTATTAATAACATTAGCATGGGAAGCTGACATTCTCATTTTTATCATCCAAATGAGCTACAGAGATAAAGCACACTTAAGCCAGAATGAGCCACTTTTTAGTTATTTTTAATTATTGCAATTTTAATCTAAAAGTTCCATTGACATTAAGAACAATCTTCACTCTTCAATCGGGCATTACATAGGCTGTGGAATCCAGCATTCTCTGGTATCCAAATTGTGCAAAACATCACCAAAATCAAAGGCATCAAAAAGATCACATCAACTGGACAATCAAAGATTCCTTTACCCTAAACATACATAATATTAGCAATAAAAAATAATATTAATGTTGCTCAGAACATATATACCTTTCCCATTCAAATATACAGCATACTTAGCATAATAATGTCTTTGTATGGAAAACTGGAAAATTTATGAAAACAGATCTGTGACATTGTGTGTAGGAAAGGTTATAATTACATGCTGTAGCCATCAAAAGGTATGGAAAGTAAAAACAAAAATAGAAAAATATATATCCTGAAAAGAATTTACTGTATTCTTCCAAGTTATAATAAATATGCATATTGATGGCAAATAGTAGCACCATTATCATGCAAAAAAAGTTTTAATATGTGCCTGTTTTCTTCGGTTAACAAACGACGGGGCCTTTTATAATCAAACAGGAATATCTGATGGTTGTAGCAGAGAGGGGACATGGACAGCAATGCAGCCAGACGGCAGACAGAAAGGCAGGCAGGTGAAGATCTTAGACATATATTTGCATTTATAGCATTCGTGAATCCCTCATATCTTTATGCAAATACATCCTATGACATGGTCCTAATATTAGCAGAGATATATCCAATCATAATGCATTAATGCAAAGATATACGAAGTCTTTGATTGAGTCATCAGTTGTTTAATTTACAGAGCATGCAGTGAGGATAGCAATATCCCACCTCAGTCTTGCCAAATGTAAATAGTAGCCTTTATATAATCTAAAGGAAGGGCGGTGAATAGGTTTAGATATGTCTGTCACTCTTGGAATATTTTCATTTTGGTCTTAGCTATAAGGAGAAGTTATTCTTATGCGTCAGCAGATACACTAGAGTGTCACTGTTGCAAAACACAAAAAAATAATACAAATTAGTTAGTGATGAGAGCTCAATAGGTTTGCACAAAGAATCTTTTGGTAAAACCCGATTGTCATCCAAAAGCATTAAAAACAGTGCCTTAAACATGTCAGAACATTTGTTTATTATGGCAGTTTAGTTGTCATGACATTCATGAGATCACTGAAAAGTTGGATTCAAATCAAGAAAGAGAAAACCATTATGATAGGTAAAAGCATTATGACTATAGTGTCTAGTGAAGTGTTGCCAAACTTTTGATAGTGGAGGAACACAGAACTTTTTGACAAGTTTACGACGCTACATTGATGTGGTGCAAGAATAGTTCTGATGTGAAGTTGTACAGACACTGAAGAATAAAATCCAATGTGAAGTTGTGCAGACATTGTTGTAACCTTATAATCATTTAGAGACAGGACGATAGTGGAACAGATCAATTTATGTAATGTTCATTCATGTATATTATGAATCCTTTGTACCAGCTGAACTATCTTGAATTATTTTCACTTATTATCCTTGAGTCAATTGTTTAACATATAAAAAAAATAAGTACAATATTTATGCAGTATTACCAAAAATGTCATTTTGATTTTCTTGTCTATGACTCAACTATCTAGAAGTCCACTGTTGCCAAAAAGCCCAGGATGACTGGTAAACCCAGGCAATCAAAACTGCTGCACTGACAGGAAGATTACAAAAGCAAGAATCAGCCACTGCTGCCTGGGACTTTTTTTATTCCAATACCTTTTCACTCAGTGGCAAGAGAGGAAAACAAACACCATAGATGTCTAATGTTTGGATCTCACTAGACATTTGCTTTGCAAATTTATTCTTCCGCAGGAATTCACCCAGGCGTATTAGAATTAAATTGACAAATATTCTCTAGATAAGCCTGTAGCCAAACCCGGCAGTCAGATCTGAATATGTACTTATGCACCCAGGGGAAGATGAATTCCATCTGTAAATATGCACCAGCAGGCATTAAGGCACGGACATACTGCTATCCCACAGCACATTTGCTGTGTCTTAGTATGTGCAAAGGCAGTAAGCTGATCTCATCTTAAGCATTAAAAAGAAAAAAAAAGTCTTTTAATCTAAATGAAAAATGAGTCATTGAGCGGGTAAATGGAGGTTAGGGTACGAAACGGTTAACCTTCACACCTTGACCAAGGTTTCCTGCTTATGTTGATGTGCTATTTCTCCTGGCAGCAAAATGCCAAATGTCTTATATTGAAATTTAGTTTTTGTTTAAAATTATGTTTCCAGTATGCCTACATTTAGCTCGTTTTAAGTAAAAAATTTGGAGACATATTACGGGGGGTTGTAATAGCACATTATGTAATAATGTCACAAAATTTAACGAATTTTCATTACCTAATGTGATGTTATATGGGGGGTGGCCAAATATAGAAAATTGGGGAGAGGGGGTTCTCTGAAAAAATAGTAGGAGTACAGCAGGAGGAGGGTTAGGAAATCAGGGGTGTTGGCAGGTATGATTTTAATGCACTATGGATACATATAAAAGCAACTTAGCACATTTGAATTTGTGAATGTTGCGTAACTATTTTAGAATAGGGCTAAGCTTCAGGCCTTACAAGAATGGGGTTATACAGATCCTGATTGCTCTTAGTCTGATTTCGTGGCTGTGACTGTGTGGTGCAGTAGCTATCCCAGGTGGCCATCCTGTTCTCAGAGCTTTGACTTTTAATCGCTGGCCCTCAAGCAGATTGTTCACATATGGAGTATTGTGTCATAACTGATCTCTTGCACATAAAATAAGTATTTTTATTATTTGATGTCTTTTAACCTCTGTGTTATTTTGGGGGTCGAAGTTACCCCAGTCCATTTTCAAAACGAGGTTAAATTCTATAGATTCTAGAATTTATAACGGAAGAAATAAAAAACACAAGGGTTATACTCTATTATTTCCTTCATGTTTCGTGTGAAGGAATCTCACAAAGTCCCAAATGTTTTTTTTTTCTAACTGATATCCTGATAATTGGAATAAAACTCGTTATGACTCACCTATGTGGCTGGCATACTCACTGTGATTTAGTAACTGCAACAGGTAATGTGCTGTTTTCTGATATCTGTCCCCATGTTCGTCACTGTGTGTGTCTTAATTACTACAAACAATAGAAATTATTAGCTGATCCGAAAATGATTCAAAGGTCACAATGGCTCTGCAGAGCTCTTCCATCCCTAACTGCCCAATTTGCTCATTGCAACTGGGATATTGTCTGTCATTTAATGGCATTATTTGGCCATTTTAAAAAAAAAGCAAAGTTATTTACAGTAGAAGTAAGAAGAAAGAGCAACAGAAAAATGATCAGTTATATACGAATTTGATATAGATCCAGTTCCAAAAAGCTCCATGGGTATTGGTACACTTCTAAAGGGAAGAAGGCAGACCAAATTAATTCCCATTAAACTTTTGATCATTGACCTTCATTACAGCTTATATATCATGATGTCTTTATTAAGTTGCAGTCGTTTTCACAGATCCCAGTAAATTGCTTGGCCAATTTCCCATGGATGTTGGGGTGGGAGGACAGAAACTTTACATTAAATATGTTTTCATTACTTGGAGGTTTGTGATATGCTATTAGTTTAAACCTGCCAGCAAGCAGTATTCACGGGAGAGATATTTATCACTGAATAAATGAACACGTTATACGTCGAATCAACAAACATACAAACACATGTTGAATTAGACACTGTTTACCTGCTACTAAATAGTATGATATATTTGCAATGTGCTGACTATGAGAGACAAATTCTAAAGTAAAATTACTTGTTTTCCAAGGAGGGTTATGTGTACATCTCTAATAGCTTCTTAATTGAGGTCATTCACAGTCAAACGCTCGTAGACACTCTGGAATGTAACTGCATCTCTGCCAGTACAAGTCTTTGCTAGCATAACAGTCAAACAAATGTATTCCAACTTCTTCAAAAACTAATACAGAAAATAATATCTTGTCTTTTGTTTTGTTTGTGCTGTACGAAATGAGACTCTGGCATCAGGGACAGATTTACTTATCTGAGGGCCCCAAGCTGGCATCAGCACGGACGATCAGCTGCTGCCTATTTAACTGTTCCATTTTCCCTGAAGCAGGGTGGGGCCCTGATGTTTTCCGGGGCCCTAGGCTATAGCCTAGAACAGCCTATGTATTATTCCGCCCCTGCCAGGCATCCCTGAAGATGAGGAGTAATTTTCCACCCAAAATCTAGGGGTGTCCCGGCTTGGTAGGAAAACTCCACAGGCAAATGGAAGAATTGAGTATGTCTTGTATGTCAATACACAACTATTGTGACGGGGAGATAATACACTACAACAGGCCGACGAAGAGGGAAGCAGGACATCCACTCTTTACTGAACATATGTATTGGGCATGGTTTTAAATATCAAGGTAGTTTGCCCTGTCAATAGCAGCGATGTTTACCACCACTCAAATGGCATATGTGGGTGAGGGCCCCTGGTGGACACAAACAGTCACTACACTAATATATTAAATAAACCTTCCTTATTTAAGAGATGCTGAAGCAGCACGTTATGGTAACCAGCTGGCTAGAAAGAATGCCTGGAGTGATGCTGGTAAATACAGGGGAGCCAACTACCTGACAAGTATTAGAGTTATTGATTAGCTGTAGCGGTTTGGTTGACATACTCTGGGAGTTTCTGCGGTTCACAGGTCAAACACTGAATCTAGTTCCTGGGCAGAAAAAGAAAGGATCAAATGCACTGAGTAGCACTGGAGAAAGTCTATAGGGTACTAGCTTCGGATCATGGTCATTAGCAATGCTTATGTACTTGCCGGCTTGGCGAAGGAACGGCGAAGAGCTGGATGTGTTGACAGGAAGACAGTGATTAGTTAACGATATAGCTGACAGATAACGATGTGGGAACTGGCTCAGAGAGAAGAAGTGGTAAAGGAAGATTAATCTAGTTTAGTGTTTCCCTATCTGGTCCTTGGGGACCCCCAGTTAGTCCATGTTTTTGCTCAGCAAAAATGTGGGCTGTCTGGGAGGGAGCAAAGACATGGACTATCCGAGGGTCCCCGAGGGCTGGGTTAGGGAAACACTGATCTAGCTCAATGACATATCTAGAGCAACTGCAGGTGCTAAGCAAATATTATCAACTTCATTGACATGGACTCATAGTCACGTCCAGTGGAGTGAACAGCCAAGAACAGATCTGAGAAGGTAAAGAGCAGGTTAGGGGGCTTTTTAGAAATGCCATCCTTATGCATTATCAGACTCAGAGATTAATGCTACTAACAACATGCAATACATCACAGAGCTCCCAATTCCTTGGGTAAATGTCTCTGAATAATAGGAAAAAGTGATCATTTCACAAACAAAGTACTCTCCCATTTTCTGTGGCCTGACCTTTATAAGGCTCGTAATGATGAATTGGGCAAACAAGGTTCCTTCTTCTTCACTATGTCTGTGGTGTTACAATTTTCTTAACAGCTAAACAAATTTGTCAACAAAAGATGCTGAACTTTACAGTGTTGGGATGTCAGGACAAGAGGGTAATATAACTGAAATTTCTCCTCTGCTAGCTATTCTTTCTTAATTTATACTCCAGTCTGAGACTATTAATTCATAGCTCACTGTGTCCGCCCCAAAAATCACATCAAAAATAAGTCAAAAAGATGCTTAGAAATTTTCCCAAAATATTTCTGTAAACATTAAAGGTCTTTAAATGATGGTGTCAAATAGAGTATCCATTCATTCATTTATTAATTTGTTGGCATTTTTTATTGTTTGTTAACATGTTTGTTTACGAGCGTGACATTATGACCCAGAGAAACTGTATGGGGAATTCTAAAAACAACCTCTGTATTCATGATACCCTGCTGTGTCCATTACCCTTGTGGTATAGTGACTGTATGTTCATTATTATAGAGGAATTACAGGTGAGAGTCACATATTTCATCTGGTGCTGGAGAACTCATGTAAAAGCAGAGAAACAACCAGCCAGTACATTTCACTTCCCCACACAGCAGTTTTCATGCTTAAACTACTTTCTCCACAGTTATTTTGTTTGATAAGAAGAGAGACAGACGTAAGGCACGCAGGGTTAAAAAGAGAAAGAGCACAGAGCTCCACGGTCCTTATTTTAGTTCATGAGTGAAAAATAGTTTTTTTTCCAACATGTTATATTGTAAAACTTTGATGTCCATCCATCATCCATCCATCCATCCATCCATCCCCTTATCAGTAGAAGGTAGCAGGGTGTTCTTTATGTGTGTATTGTCCTTAGTACTTTGCCTGTTCATGCATTGCCTGTGTATCCATCCACCCATCTTCCATAAGTTCTCATCCACAGGGCACTGTGAGTGTAGAACCTATCCCAGGGGGTACAGGGCACAGAGTGGGGTCACACAATGTACAGGATATCAGTCACACATCACAAGCAATACAACAAGCACACGCAAGCAATCACACACTCTGGGTAATCCAGAGACACAAGTAAACAACAGTTTTTGGGGTAAGCAAAATACTTAAGGAAAACTTGGACAGACAAGGGGAACACATGCAAATTCCACACACAGATAAAAGGTGGGATTCAAACCCCAGCCCTGAAGGTGTGAAGATACAGTAGTGTCCACTAAACCTGGTAACTACCCTCAGACGATTTATTTATCTAACAATAATCAATTTAATAGAGTACTATAAAGTTCCTGCTGAAAAATGGGCTCTTTTATATGACAATAGATCCCAAATTTACATATTATTTCAGCTACAGTGCCTGAAATACATGCAAAAAAGACTGTCTGCTGCTTTTTGCTGCTGTTTGACCTGTCTATAGCTGGTATTCTTCTGCAATTTACTGTTAATAAGCCCGGTTATCCCCCGGACTGGTTTCTGCCATACCTTTGAGATTTCACTCTCACGCCAAAGTACCGTGTGGCTCCTATGTGCACATGTTGTGGATTATGAGTAAATGAGTCATGCACAATGCAAATATCTGCACTATTCTTTTTCATGAAAAATCAAAACCACAGAACCTGCGGCAGTGTTTACCGCCACTCAAACCACACATTTGCATAGGGCCTCTGAGGTTTTGGGGGCTCCCTGTTGGCCACAAACAGTCACTACCCTAGGTGGGTGCGGGAAGACCCCAAAATGACTTTCTGAGTGGACTCCCCCTAAAAAAACCTGCTCCTGCGCAGGACAAAGGTGCTGAGGTTGAGAAGGGTCTGGCTGCACTGTGAGGCAGATCCACTGACAGAGTCGAAGTCCATTTTAGAGTTAGTAGCATTTTATTGTTTATTCAATATGGCAGATTTTTCAGTATTTGCTACATTTTAATTGAAAATATTCACTATTTAAAAAGTTAATTTTACAGTTATTGTTTACTGTTTTGGATATAAGGAAAAAAAACTATACCCTTAAAGGAAGGCATTTCTTCCTGTGTGGGTTATGCTTTTATTGTATGTCTTAAATTCCTCTAAGATGATGCTAAATCTTAATGGAAAGGGTTAGTTAAAAGTTAAACACGCACTATTCTGTCTTGTCTGTCTATCTTGTTCATTGCTATCAGTTTTGTGTTGTTGACACAGTACTTTTAGAACTATTGAGATTACTGGTTTACTGTTAATCGGCCAAAGTTTTGGACGCACATCACTGAAATCGTGATTTAATAATGGATATGTGTTGCTACTGCTTCCGGGTAAAGTGTTGTTGTGGAAGTGCCATCTCTTGTGTCAGTACCATGAAATTTCAGAATAAAAGTCTTGGATGGCTCTAAAGTCCCATGGTGGACTTGCAGTCTGTCAGTGAATTAGCCTCACAGTGGATCTGCAGCCAGACTGTGCTGCTCAGATTTAAATCCAGAGTCTAAAGACATCTGACATTTGACATTTGAGCATGGACTGCCTACAGAAAGCACATGCAGGTTAGCACTGTGTCCAGGGCGAAATACGACTCCTAAGACTGGACTAGATAAGCAATTATGGAAAATGGATTAATTATATATGAATCATATTAAATTTATATCAAATATTCAGCTTCTCAAAAATGAGCATTTCTACGCCTTGAGCAATGTGTGCCGAGTTAATTCGTCACTAAAATTACAGCGATTTGAATAAATAAAAGTCCATGCAAATTCCGATCTTCATTTAGGTGTTTTGACAGTGGTGAGGGTGCACTTTGGAAGATGAAGCTTCGCCAAGGAGTCCTCCACTATAATCACGGAGAAATGAGCCAAGTACAAGACCACCATTACCCCTGTCTGTCTCCACTGTGCCCCCTCAGTAGCTGGGCTGTAAATCTCCCTTCCTCTTCTTAATAAGACAGTGTTAGGTGCTAAAACATTTCCACAGCAGTACAAAGCCACTAATAATTGGATATATAACAAGATTGAGGGGCTGGCTTGTTAGCAGGCCTGACATTAACAGTCACCCCCCCATCTAAGTGAACTTCCTTGATTTATGCTGCGTGCTATCAGCCACTGAACCAGGAGGATTTCAATGCAAAATGCCTAACTAAGTGAACTCCAGCTTGCCAGTGTCAAAAGACTCAAGGAGTTATAATTGTGACCCTACTAACTGCCGCAAGAGACATGACTCTTTATTCTGACTTCTGATCTCATTGAACTTGCAAGACTCTCCTTGCCTGTGTTAGTTCAGGTATAAGTGAACTACACCTGATTGTCTGCTGCTGTGAATGTTACAGATGTTGATTTTCAGCTCAGCTAGCAGCCATTATTAGCAGATCCTGGGGCCAGTTGTTGATTAGGAGAAGAGGCGAGTTAGAATGAAATTCTCAGAAACAGGGCTTTAAAATTTCAGGAAGTCAGGTGACCTGATGTAGCTTGAACAAATTTTATCACTGTAAACTACTAAGGAGGCAAATATAAAGGACACACAAGAGAAATAATTGCTGTCTGTTCCCTTTGCTCCATCTCACAACAGAATAAACCAGTGAATGCGCTATTTTGAAAAATGCAGAGCTGTTATAATGCAAGTCGTCTCGCAGGAGGTAGTAGATCTCCTAAATGGTGTTCCTCCTCAGCATTGGTACAGACCTGAAATGAGTGCATAGAAAACGCTCCCGAATAAATAAGCAGGAGCTGTGTGTGCATGTATATACAGTACTGTGCAAAAGTCTTAAGCAGTCAAAAGAAATGTTTACAGCTATTTATCTGAGTAATTAGTGCACATTTGCTCAGAACAAAAACATAATTTAGCATTAGAACATATGTAAATTAAGAATAAGACAAGAAAAAGTAATATGAATCTCTTCTGTTCTCTAAAAAGTTACTGATATCTAGTTTGATGGCTAGATGAACACCAGTTCTCAAACCTCTTCTCAGGGGCACCTCAACCATTCATTGTATTTATTAAATTTCACCGCCAGCTCATTTAATTCATAAAATTAATTCGCTTACAAAGTCAGTGAGATATTGATTAGCCATATGAGGTGTGCTAGTGGTCGAGTCAGGAAATACATGGGTGTATTGGATGGTTGCTGCAAATACTGGGGTGATTTTAGCATAAGTTTTGAAATGGCTAAACTGACACACTTTGACAGGCATGGTATCATAGCTTTACCCCACATGGAGATCGATCAAAAATCATTTTCTTTGACTGCCTAAGACTTTTGCACAGTAATGTATCTACTGGAGAAAGTTTTTCTTCTCTCTCTTTGTGTTTGCTTAGTACATTCAAAACATTACAAACAAAATGGAGAATCTCTGCTCTCCCCCAATATTTTTTCGGTTAGATTATGTCAAAAATGGCTACATTTTATTTCCAAAGCCACCTAATATGTTTTTTTTCTTGAAATTCCTGGATGCTTGTCAACACATTAAGTACCTTGTTCAGAGCCACTACAGTGGGACATGTCCGGTGACTGACAGCAGAATCCCCTATTTTTCCGCATTGTACTACCGGTACTTTCACAATTTCTAATTGATTTACACGCAGTCCAATGAATGGGTGAGCTTAGTTCCTGTCCAGATATTGACGTCAACAAAGAAGTTAAGAGATGGGTTATCACCAGCTTCTAAAGTGGGTTATCAACTGGATCTCAATGGCCCTGGATTCCCCACCTCTGTTTAATGTGAATAATGTTGTCTTGCTTCTCCATTGTCCACAATTTTATGAACCTCTTGTTTTCTGTCTAACAAGGCTAATCTACAAAAACACTGCAGCTGGCTAGATACTGATTCAGAACGTGCACCAAAAAATCGAAAAGGAAAAGGCAATTAATTAATTTCTAAAGATTGCTTTTGGGTGAAGATGAGTCTTCTATTGCTTGCCATAAATCTGTAGCCATGATTAATTGCCTGATTTAATTTAACAAGCCATAAAATTAATATTTCATTATTCAGTGACGTAGGTGCACAGAAAAGTGTACAATGTTCAGCATAAACAAAATCAGGTCAGGTCAGGTTAGGGGGAATGCATTGGTACAGTGCATTGCTGTGCCCACCGCATGAGGAAACAACTCAGGATTCTGGTTGGCGACCGCTCAGGCTGGCACGCGTTCCAGTCCAACCCTCCAGAAGGGACTACCTGTCTGTTGCAGCCAGGTGTTATTTGGGTGTCCTCTTGGTCTGGTCCAGCTGCTTGGGTTCCCAGCAATGAGGATCCTGTGAGCCGGATCCCCTTTAGGGAAAAGAGCCATATGGCTGTAGTATCGTAACTGATGCTCCTTCACAATGCAGGTAATATACCTTATTTGGGACTCCCTGAGCAACCACTCCTTCGAGACAATGTCAAACCAGCAGTACCCACAGATTCTCTGAAGAGACACAGTCCCAAAGGAGTACAGCCTTTGCCTCAGAACACCGGTGAGCATCCATGTTTCATAGCTATACAGCATGACTTGGAGCACCAGGACTCTAAGAATTTCATCCTCTTAAATGATATTGGGAGCACCACACACCCCTTTCTCCCAATGCTTCTACTGACAATTTCTACTGACCTTGCTAACAGATGCCCCACACCCGCTGGACCCCACAACCCTGCCCAGAACCCAGTCCAATGCAAGCATTGAACACAGTAGAAGCAAGAAGACTCTCCTGATGAACCCCAGAATCTACTGGGAAGAACGCAGAGGTTCTGTCTCTACTCTGCACAGCACTCAAAGTACTGGTGCACAGGCTGGTCATGATGTCCAGCAACTTCGGGGGGATGCCACAAAGTCTCAGGATGGCTCAATCAACGAGTTGAATGCTTTATGAACATTGACAAAGGCTGCAAGGAAACCCTGCCAAAATTTGCATATGCACTTGATGAAAACCCTCAGTGCCAGGATACGGTCGATGGTAGACTTCTTAGGTGTAAAACCAGACTGCTCCAGTCACTGATAGGCGAGCAAGTGATCACAGATCCTGTTGAGGATGACCCTAGCAAGAACCTCGCCCAGCTCTGACAGCAGTGTTATACCTTTGTAGTTGTCGCAATCCAGGCGATCACCCGGTGTCTGTCACCCAAATGGAAGCAAAGATTGTTTGCAAGTTCAGAAGGACAGCTTTGCCACCAGTCTGGAGAAGTTCACCCCGGATACCACAGATCCCTGCGGTCATCTGTACACCGAGCTGTTTCACCACCTGTGCAATTTCAGTGAGATTGAATGTTTCACAGCAAATTGAAGGATCAGCCCCAAAAACCATGGACCCAGAGATGCCCAACATCCTAACTGGATGATTAGCCTTAAACAGCTGCTCAAAGTAACTGGCCCAGCAGGTCACAACTGCAGTGTCAACTGTAAGGACCGTTTCATTACCTGCCCTGACTGCAAGTCTCTGAGGAATAGATTTGGATGTGGATAATGCTTTGATTCCTCTGTAAGCAGGATGTGGATCAGTAGACCAAAGATGGTGTGCCACATGCTCACAAATTCCTCTAACAAATGCTTCATTATCTGCCCTCAGTGCCCTCGCAGCTATCCTTCTCAGTTCCTGTTACAGACCAGAGTTGCCATCAGGTTATGAGAATTCACAAACTAGGCACTTTTGTACGCTCTGCAGTTCTGTAGCAGTCTCTGACATCTGCCCATGAGGATGTGACTTATCTCCTTCACTGTATCACCTGTCTTACAGTACCAAGTCCAGCGATGCGGCTCAGGGCACTGGAACCAGGATCCAGTGACCCGCAGACCTTGATCATTTGCAAAATCAAGAGACAGGGAGCTACTTTCACCAAGGTTGCAAGACCCATGGGGACCAACACAGTCCTCGTAGCCAGCCTTGTTAGTGCCAGTAGTTGCACTGAAGTCATAAACAAAATGCAGGCATCTATTTTCATGGGCTAGCTATTACATATATAATACCTGAAGTGTGCAGCATGAGATGAGACACTCCAGAGGAAATCATATTCCCTGTATACACAGGAGATCACGCAGGAGATCAAAACAGAATGTCAACTTGCAGGAAGAAGCCATTGCCTAGCTGAGTACCTCTGCCGTGCAGGACCTATAATAATAATAATAATAATAATAATAATAGTGAGCCATATAAAATGTATACAATGAACAAAGGAATTTAAGAAAGTAAAATAGATTGGATTCAACTTAACTGTGTACAAGTAGAAGTACTCAGATAAATAAATGCAGTTTGCCATCTAAACCAAAAGTGCAAAATATGAGAATAGTGCTAGAAACAATTGTACAATATATACATGTTCGTCCATCCATCCATCCATTTTCTCTACATGCTCATTCTATTCAGGGTCATGGGGATCTGGAGCCTTTCCCAGAAGCACGCACGTTTCACACATATGAACATTTTGGCAAATCCAGGTCACCTTAGCATATTTTTGGACTGTGGAAGGAAACTGGAGTAGCCAGAAGAAATAATACATCCGTGTGTGATAAACAGATAGAAAATGTACATCTGTACATACAGTGGTATACACAGTCAGTGGTGGAACCAACTAACCAAAAACTTAGCTTTGGTAACTGCTAATCCGCTAATTCAAAGTTTAATTCGATAGCGCTAAACCGATTAACCACTAAAACATTTACCAGAAACTAACGATAACCGCTTACTTTTATTATATTAATTTAGCTATGGTTTGGTTTTTGGTTCTAAAATCCTTAAAAACTTACCTAGAGAGCCAAAAATTTAACCTGTTTAACACTGAAATCCCATCGGTTGGACTGGAGTGATTACCAGGGCATGTTTAGCGACCCGATTCGGTATTGTTGGGTTCTGTAGAGTCTCCAGAATAATATTACATTAATAATACTTGACCTAACATGGCTGCACTTAGGTTCTCATCCCTAAGATGGTTTGTTGTGTGGTGGGTGCAGCAACGTGCTGTAATCAGCGCGTGCTCCTTACCTACCTAATAATACTTTTGTTGGAGAATGCCTATTTTGTAACTGGCCTATGCTTATATTTTGCCTTCAGTGAACCTTAAATCCGACAAGTTATCCGGCAAAGCAAGAAATCCAGCTTTCTGATACAGGCCCATGTTCTCTGCTTAGTTCGGGATACCCCAGTTTAAATGGACTTTATCTTTGTTCACTTATATTTATCCCAGACTACCTTAAATCCAACAAGTTATCAACCAATCACATCTTGTATTTACACATAGTCAGCCAACAGCATGCCAGATAGACTGTTGTAGACACGCTCACAACAGACAGGAACAAATATCTAATATTTTAGGGTTTACAGATGTTTTTGTTAAACTTTATTCACTTTACCTGCGAAAAAATGTCAGCGGATTTGCAGTTAGAAGAACTAAAATTAGCGGAAGCTAATTGGTCCGCTAACTGTTTTCAATGTTAGCAAAAACACTAATTTGCTAATTAATGGTTAGCAGATTAGCAGAACCCTGCCCAGTACTGTACATGGTATATATGGGGTGATATAATTAGTATATACAGCATCTGTGATTGCAATACAGAGCAATGAGAGTTCTGTTCAAGGTATCATTCTATATGTATAAATACACTATATTTAAATGATAATGAGATGGCAGGGGGTTTATGGGAGGGCAATGATCAAGGATTGGCGGTGGTGCTGAGAGCCCAGCAGAGGAGACAGCTGTGGGGAAAACGCTGTTCCTCAGCCTGTTAGCGTGGGAGCAGACACAAACAACAGTGGAATTGTTTAATAATGTCAGTAATGATGCTCCATTTGGAATTATCAAGAAAATGTTTGCCAGTTGAGAGCTAGCCATTGACTTCTTAGCGATGCATATCAGCTTTTACCTACAGATGATATATTTCAACAAGCTTGGCATTTTAACCTGTCATGTTGTGGTCTTTCTTCACTTCCACATTAAGAATTTTAACTCATCAACATAAAGAGCAAAATGAATTTCTTTCTTCTTCTGTTGTATTTACATTTCTAATCTATGCATTATTGTCAGTAAAGGATCAATGGGGATTTTGGGGTCTTTTGTCAGGCACAAGAACATTCCGTAATTTTCTGTGATGAGGTTGCGGTTAGAATAACCAGTAACGGAGACATTAATATTGGAATTAAAAACTGTGCCTTGACTTAAAGTCATGCAGCACATCACTAAGGGTGATCCCTTTGCTGTTACTTGGTTTTCCAGCCTGACAGTTTGAGAATGATTCTATCTTTCCAGGCAGTTGGACGACTTCTTAGTAAGACACACAGTCATCCAATTTTAATATGGGGTGATCCTGTGCGACTATCATGTGCAGCGAGAGATAATTTTAAATGTCATCAGTACACTTGACTCGCTCATGGCTGGTTTGGAATATAAAGTGGGGGCCATCTGAGTCGCTTCTTTATTTATTTACCATTACCCAGACACAGGCCCCTAAATCCCCCTCCATCTGGCCCAGTTCACTAAAACCTACATGCTCTCTATTCTTCTTTCATCACGTTTTGATCAAAATGCAGACAAGGAAACCAAATCTCGCAACGCTTATATATGAAAGGTCAGCCGTGGGTAAACAGGGCACTGGATCCTTCCGCCTGTAAATATTGACAATTGCAGTTTGTAAAATATTTTATACACAAGATAACAGTGCTTCAAAGATCCATCCTTTTGATTGGCCAAATCTGCAATAAAACTTATCATCCTGATAAAATTGCTGTAGGTTATTTACCAACTAGGCTTTCTTCCTCTCAGGAAAAAAAAAGCATTAATGGTCTTGTAATACCCATTTTATACTGGAAAAAAAAAACATGTAAATATTTGTTGTGATGCAGTGATGGTGGGAGAAGCTTACAAAATGTAGCTGTAATAATGAACGTGCTGTTAGTTATGTGGCCTGTCCTTTGATTTACGTGAAATTCTTGTTTAATCTACTCATCAATGTTTCCAGACCTTGAAGTTCAGCTACAGCAAAGACACAGTTACAGTTTTATATCTGTATGTACAGCATAAGCTCCGAAGAATGGTCAGTTTGTGCCCTACGCCATATCAGGCCTTGAATATTGTGATCACAGCCTATAAGTGGGTGCAGTAAAAAAAATAATGACAGATCCTAGGCCTTAAGAACAAGACGAATGACCAGATTGACCCTAAAAACAAAAGCCAAAGCTTCAAAGCCTGATGTGGTTTGCAGACCAATTGTTAGTGTAGATTGTTTACTGCTCACTTGCCATCTGGAGAAGTTTTACCTTCTACGAGACCAAGATTATGGGATCAGCACCTTTGCTGCAGGGAACAGACTTACTTTAATGTAGCTAAAAGCTGTGTTTGATTTAAAATAGACAAAAAAGCTCTGAGATGTACACAAATGGTGCTATTAAATATTACATTACAAAGTTTCAAAAGCATATATTTATTTATTTGTTTGTTTATTTGTTGGTCTGTCAACCTACCTAAGGAAATTTCACAGAGATAAACCAAAATGCAATGTAATGCAAGTTACAGCCATTTCAAAGCAGCTGTCCCATCCCATTTGAAGATCCACACATCCCCTAATTTAACTTGCTTTCCATCAGTGAGCCCATATTCACATTACGTGTGCGTAAATGATTTTCCTGTGGCACTTAAGCGTGAATTCCTTCAGGGGGTCAGAATCAATTATGGCATTGCAATTTTTATTCCTCCTTTTTGAACTGGGTAACGGAATAATTTTGTCCTCATACAGCCCAAAAACATTGTTTACTCTGCCGGCTGTCGTGCCAGGTAAACAGGGACTGTTCATTCATTATGAGGCAGGGCTGTCTCTGTCTGTACCCACATCCATTTGTTGCCACAGACACAGAGAAAGGCAGGTTGTCAGATGGCCTCACACTTATTCTGAGCTCTAGGGTCTGTTCCTTTCATGCTTCTCACTGTCAGGTTTTTTTTATAGAGTTTTAAAATGGACTGTGACCTGTGTGCTGTTTTGCTGATGCTGGATGCACAAGACTGGTCAACCCATTAGGTGACATAGGTGACCACCTAGGATGCTGTTTTATGAGGGGGCCCTGACATAGTGAGCCGGGCTCGGTATGAGGGTGTTGGCAGAGATGCCTGTCTAGGGTGTCACATGGACTTTGACCAGTAATGGCCCAAGATAATTTTCTGTTTGTGGTGATAGTTTGTACCTCATCACTGATGTTTCACCTGGACACGGCCTGTTCTTTATTGTGACAACTAAATGTAATATAATGAATGTCAAAATGTAAATAGCCCACAAAAATGCGAAGAATAAAAAATGAATTTTATGTCTTTCTGCAACCCCTGTTTGCTATTTATAATGTTTGTTATAATAAAAAAGCTCCACATATGATAATGCTGTATGTATCAAATAGCTTTTTGCTCTTACCCACGTGAAACATTTCTTTGCATTTATAAAATGAGCCAAAACGAAATGCATGCACTTTGAAATTGCTAGTATTGATCCAGCCGGGGCAGTTTCTCCGTGTTTAAGTCAGCAGAGAGGGGAATGGAGAGGAGCAGTAACAATCAATTCTATGTTACAGGCCGAGTCAAAGAGCCATTAATGCCAAAACACTTAAGGCATGAGTTTCCACTTGTTACCTATGGATGGCAGTAGAGGATCTTGAACTAAGGCAGTCAAGGTCAGAAAAACAATGTATCAACTGGTTGAGAGTATTTGCAGCAAAAACAAACAAAACATATGCAGGATGGGTTTTGAGACATGTCCAGGGTTACTGTCATTACATTTTTGGTATCTAAGCTGTGCTAAATGGGGAAATCTGACTACAGAATGAGGGCCGTGTGCTGAAGACTCCACCTTTCACTTATGATTTCACATTTTAAAACACCAGCTAACAAAAGATGCATTGTGTCTTAGCCAGAAAACCCTCCACACCACCATCTTCAACCAGAGGAGACCCCAAAAAGCAGCTGGATGGCAAATTCAAAGGTGGAAAGTTCAGGTTCAGAAAGTACAAAGCCAGTCCAAGATTTTGTTTCCACCAATCAGTTGAGTATACAGAGTCACATCCACAGAGTACTCACCTGGTTGGTTGAAACAAAATCTTGTTTTGGATTTGTACTTCCTTGACCTGAACTTTCTGCCTCTGGGCAAATTTCAGCTATAAGCCTGTGATTTTAGTACCAGCGGACCACCAATCTCTTTTGCTTTTCTTCTGTCTGATATTAAGTGGGAGAAACAGAACAGTAACAGGGTTAAAAACTGACATGTCAGGTGGCCCAAACAAGTTTGCATTCTTTTAAAGTTATATAACCTCTTTTAAATATCTAGCAGTACATATAGAGGGATTTGTGGTCCTTTGTAATATAATGTCTATTTCCTTGGTGATGAAGTGACCTAGGTATCTTATTCTTTAATGATATATATAT
>JAAGVU020000035.1:5753028-5763108 GCA_011763525.2 Mormyrus iriodes
ATATATATAAACATATATACACACAATATATATATATATATATATATATATATATATATATATATATATGTATATATATATATTAACAAAAAAGTTTCATAACAAGAAGTCTTCTTTTCTCTTCTATTGACTTGTATTGACAAATGGGTTGCATATGTACTGCGCCTGAGGCTGTAACTCTCTAACATTGCTGCTGACTAATTGTACCTCTGAGACAAGCATGACCCAAATAGCATTATTATTTTAACAAACCAACACAAGGAAGAAGGCTTTTTTTTCCAAATCTAGGGACTAGAGCAAATTTCCAAAATGTCGTTCCAAACATCGTTCCAAAAATCTTTTTTTTTATTTGTATTTTTGAGATGAGACCAACAATGACCTAAAGGCAGGCTTCCTCATCACATAAGGAGAAAGTCCACAGAAATGGTTGTCACTTATAAACCTATCCCGTCCGTATATCCTATGGACTAAGTGAGTTTTGGAAATTTTCTTGTGTAATTTTTGTTGTAGTGAAATTCAGCACACTGTAAAAGGGCATGCAGAAGCCTTATCTTCATGAATGAGGTTTATCATTCAATCGATCTTCTAAAAGGCGTGTACCTGTTTAAAGGAGCAGATCTTAACAATGGTGTCAACCTGTCGGCGGTGGCTGAAAGCAGAACCACATGGATTATAATTACTATGCAAAATGAAAAAGCCATTTGTATTAAACAAAGGAGGTATATATCAAATCCCAGATAAAGGCTGTAGTTGCTATGCCAATTTTATTAATTTTCCCAGCTTATTATTAAAAGCATTTATCATAAGCTTGGGTGTACTCGGTACTGTTTTATTGCCCTAAATCAAATATATTTCACCTGAAATTAGTTTTTTTGCTTTCTGTTTAAGGTATTAACAATATTCCTTGATATTACATGTATCTTATTATACATTTTTTGGTTTTATCAAATTCTTCATGTTTATTTTCAGGCTACATAGTTTTTATCCATAATAAAATACTGTCCAAGTGAGCTGAGTTTTACTTTAATTGTTTTTGTTTGGTTATAGCATAGAAAATACAAGGCTCTGGGGATAAATGAAATGGGAGGATCTACTGTGATACACAAAATTAGAGTTTTTTAAGCTTTCTTGATATATCAAAATAAAAGTAAAGCCTGCAGTGATGTCTTTTCTCTTGTGGTACCTGCACGGGCTGCCTAGGCTCACATGAAATAGGCCGTAAAAAAGACAACCGCAGTTTGTTAGAAAAGTCCATTTCCTGCTAGTCTGACCTTCAAATTAATGGTCTGCTATTCACTTATGATAGTCCATTGTCAAAATGCATAAATATGATTAAATTTAAGTTTTTGCAGAAGCATTTCAATTTTGATGCTGATTTTTGAAAACTGGCATAGGATTACTGGTTAGAAAATGGATGTGTATTTGGTAATTAACAGTATTTGTAGCTTTCATCGATGTATTTGGCTACAATTGCTTACCCTTATTTTTTTCCAAATTCTATATTTCGCCCTGTGATATAAAGCTGTAGCCATTTTATTTAACCTTCAGCACTTTCAGGTGTTTAAAGTTCGTAATTGGGTTTCTAAAGAATCAGTCTTTAAATTCTTCATACAATACAGAAAGGTGAGTTGCTGACATCTTTGTCAGCAGTCCGCATTCTCAGACCCGAGAATAAATCTGCTATTGAATTGTCTCTCAAGCAGTTAATGCAGGTAATGAGGGAGGGGTAAGTGTATCCACATGATGGGAATTATATCCACTGAATAGCTAGCTTGAAAAGCAATAATAGCACGCCAAAATAAATTAGCCATGCATTGAATGAACACATGCAAATGGACAGGTGAAGCTATATACTCATTCAAAAAAGTCCGGAACCACCATTAAATATGTGCCGACTTGCATGGAAAAATGTAACGTTTCAGTTTGAGTAGCTATGTGGAGAACGTGCATGACATAGCTGAAGGTCCACCACACACTTGAGGGATAATTGAAAACAAACCAATTGACTTCAGCTCCAGGGTCACAGATGATAACGCAAACTTTTGAGCTGCCATTTGAAATCTTAATTACTTTTTCCCCCATCACCTATATTTTTGGAGGTGATAAGGGTGTTAGCTGGCAAAACTAATTAAAATACAACTGATACATTTCCAGTGTCTTCTATTGTTTAGAAAGGCCAGGTCGACTTCCCCCCAGTGCCCCTAAGTCATACTGATGATATGCACATTATAGAATGAAGCATTTTAATTTTTTTAGCTATTGGAATGTTGTTGCTGGATTGTTGCAACTCAGTGGCAGTTGATATAAAATTAAGCATACCCTCCATTTTAATACATCATTAATGCACCAAGATGACCCTGCTCTGCCCACCCACAGAGTGGAATTTCATAACATGCTTTTCCCGTCATCTGGATCTGACACCAAAGGGCATTTCTTATTGATCTCAAGAGGTTATGTGCATGTCATAAAGCACCATGATCTAAATGATCTCTGGAAAGTCAAATAACTCCTCAGCCAAAAAGAAATGAATGACTGCCGACAGGTCATAAGTTATTATAGCCTGGGCAAGTAACACAACTGTTGCCATATTTTACATAAAACGCCATTATGAAGGCATTTTCTATATAAATGTATTTATATTAGTGATATAAAATGCAATAATGAAAATTGATTCAAAATGTTCAAAACCTGATATTGAACGGTTAATTCAGGGACAGCTGTCAGTATAAACAGCACATGTACAACATGCTTTCTGCTGCTACTCTGTTTCTGTTTGAATCGTTAACTTGTAAATGTCACATGTTGGGAAACCATAGAACCTCTTCTCAATGTTTTCTCAGACAAATGACCTTAAGAGCAATCTCCCAGGGCTTGCTGTGATCTATTTGTTTATTGTTGCCTGTTCGCTTTGGCGTGTGTAGCATCCATTTATATATCACTTGTTTATTTCACTATAATAATGATTCATACATATAGGCCTCTTCCACCTCTGAAAATACAGCAGGTTGTACAAAACATCTCTCAGAGTAATCGATAAAGGAGAAGCTGATGCTCATATTAATCTGTGATTGCTCCCTGCAGCCTCTACAGCCAAGCATTAGCAGTAAATATTCCAGGATTTTTCCAGGAAGTGGCCATTCATATTTTCACCCGGAAACACCAAGTGGGCTCTGTTTACTATTTACCTTGGCAACTAATGGAGGTTGCATTGCAAGAGCTTGGAGCAGTAATGCAGCCTTTAACAATATGAATATGGTGATAATTGTTTTGCGTGAGGGAAAAAAAAACTATCACCTGAGATTATGATCCCTGTGCGCGTTCCAAGATGCAGTATGGCTAAACTGGAATCAAAATGCATTGTCCTGATTATTCTGGTGGGGAAAAAAAATCACAACATATATCACATCGGAGAAAAAAACAAGTTCTGCAGGTGGGTAAGGGATGGGATGGGTAAAATGTATTCACCAGATGTCTTCATTTGCATAATATCATAACATGGCACAAGGTAGGCATTAATAAATCACTACCTGCATTTTAATCTAAGGGCTTAATGCCATAGAACAAATGGTATCACTAAAGTCTGTCATCATGACAATCCTCAGGTGTATCCTACTGTCAGGTTTACCTTGGGAACCTAACTGCAGCTCACTTCAGCAACACGGTGCCAAATGTCGCAAGAGGGAACACTCAGCCAACGGCAGGAAATCCAGCGTCTTTTTGCACTCAGCCATATCCTCAGTGTATGACTGAAATAAAAACAAGCTGTTTCTCCTGTTATTTCCTGTGAAGTGCTTTTTAAACCAGTCCCATTAAATAAATATGAAGTCAATGATTCAGAGTGTGGAATTATTTTCATATACTTATAATGAAGCTTGCTTTACTTGTAGAAAGCTTTTGTTACCCAAGTGCAGTCCCACGGTACAGGGGGGTCACTGTAGTGCAAAAATTCCATGTGAGTTAGGAGTCATCATTCTGAAAACACGCATATATTGCTTAAGGCCAGGCAAAAGTATCGACCTCACATTATGACATCTCGCATAACAAAATTAATAATGGCACAGATTATGTTAATAGATATTCACTCTTGCTTTTATTTTTCTCGACAACCTAATTTTCCAAAGACCTAGATTTAGTCATTTTTATTCCTGCGGCTGCTGCTATTTGAAAGCATACATAGTGGGCTTTAATTAACATTCACACATACAGTGAGCTGTGGTGGGTGACAAAGGCTGTGGCTCAAACCTCTGGGGTTTGCATCTTCTCTCTGTGTTCGGTAATAAAGCCCCCGCACTTCCTGTATGAGTGTCGGTCCAGAAAGAGTCCTGCCTTATGCTTTCAGGAATAGATGCTGGTCCACTGTCGTTCACAGTTACATGATGTCTGAGATGCCAAGTGCGAGTACGCTGTCAATTTACTCTTAATTAATCTTTCAGAAGTACTAAAAAAAAACCAAAATGGTAAAATCATGACCGCGACAGCAAGAATACACATCCTATAAATGAATGTTATGGAAACTGAAGATATCGGTTATGTGCTGAGACATACAGAATTTGTCTGTAAACTGCAATAAATAGGGGGAGGTAGAATATGCGTTTCAAAGAGCACACAGTAGGCTGGGGTCCATGTGTCCTTTCATTTCTTATGGTATTTATGAAAATGGCAGATTTACAGAGGTTTTGATGCACAGACATGAAAGTCAGTACCAGGAAAAACACACATGCACACCACATATAAATGTATTCCTTTGCTACAGGCAATATTATATACAGAAACAAAGGCTTTTCCATATGATAACATAACAACAACCTACATGGGAATGGAATCATATAAAGTACTTGCACGTTTATTGCTGGCAGGGACTGCATCTGACACACACTATAAACTGCCACCGTTATGAGTTTCTGCTGTAGCCTTTTCTTTCTTGGAGGTAAATCGAAGAACATCCATTAGCTTGTCCTTCAGGATAATCTGCCTGTTCCATCATTAGCTGACAGTCACCTCTGCTTAGCAGATACATCATGAATGAGTAATGAGGTTTCTGCTATGATATAAGCCATATAGTTCTCAAGAAGAGTACTAAGTGGCCCTAGTATCTAATGGTCTTCCTTTTGGCTGTATGATCATGAACTGCAGTCAGTGCTAAGGTTATCCAGTATGGGGAGTGGAGTCTGTCCTGGACAGCATAGGGCTCAAGGCAGGAGTACACCCTGGAAAGGATGTTAGTCCATAACAGGGAACATACACGCAAAATCACACATTGCAGGGAGTTTAATGACACCAATTAGCTTCACTGCATGTGTTTGGACTGTGGGAGGAAACTGGAATACCCAGAGGGGTCCTGTGTGACAGCTGAAGAACATGAAAACTCCACACACACACACACACACACACACACACACACAGGTTTGTATTCATATCTTTTTGAGGGTGGTCCATTCTTTCTATGGGAAAGACCCTAACCATGACATCCTTAACCCCTACCCAGCCCTAACCTTAACCATAAGTAACCAAACCAAATACACAACTTCTGGCATTTTTTAGTTTTTTGATTGCAGTCACGGATTTTTATAAAACTGAGTTTCCCCTTGTGTGGACTCAAAAAATGGTCCCCACAATGTCAAAGTAACGGATTTTTATCACATTATTATTATCAGTATTATTATTATTATTATCATCATTATTATTATTATTATTATTATTATTATTATTATCAACAATAACAATAACAATAATAATAATAATAATAATAATAATAATAATGATAATATTGCCATCATTACTACTACTTCTACCACCACTGTACAATTTGCTGGTCAGGAACTATGGTGCCCCTCTGATAAGCAGAAAATCTGATCTAACACAGTTAAATTCTTACTCACAAGATAAGTTAAGAATTTATCTAGATCAATTATCAAGCGATTGCGTCTCACACCTGTGAAAATGCAGATGATGTTACTTTGTACTGAAGCTCTGCCAATGAGTGCTGGGGTACACCGAAATGCCCACAGTCCTCTGAGGGACAGACTGACAGCTCCTAGCACTGTGGCTAGCGTTTCTGAGCGCTCTATCCATTAAAGCTGAAAAATTTATTCTGCCTCTTTGCAGATCACTACTTCACCCAAGGACAATCCCTGTCCCAGTTAATTAAATGACAACAAACTAATTATAGATTCTGTAACAGGCAGTGTCCTTCACAAAAACAGGCTTTATCATTTAACTGTCAAGTCACTTACCCTCCAAAACATTGCAATGATCAATTCAATTAGCATAATTCTGAGAAATACAAAGCACTCACTTGTATATTTAATTGTTCTCCTTATCATATTTCAGTAGCCATTCAGGATTTTATTACTGCAATAGCTATCTACTTGACCCGAAGATCAAGAGAAGAACTTGACTGTTGATGACTATGAATATGCCTTCATTAAATATAAGGAAAACCAATAACCTCATTCAAACATGCTGAAATGGACACATGCATATACCTGTATGGTCAAGACTGAGCTTAATTATTTTAAAACAAGATAAAGACTTATCATTTATGTTTTTAAACAACGTTTTCCAAGTGAGAGATGGCACTTTCCCACAGTGCTTAGCACTATTGCCTCACACCTTAGGAGACCAGGGTTCAAGTCCCCGCCCTGCTTTTATGTGTGTGGTGTTAACATTTTCTTCCTGTGTCATCATGAGGTTTCCCCTACCGTCCAAAAACATGCCAAGGTGAAATGGAGTTGCCAAATTGTCCATATGTGGCACTGCTTTGGATTGGCAGCCTGTTCTGGACTATTCCCCGCCTTGTACCCGTAGCTTCTGGGATCGGCTCCAGACCCCCACGGCTCTACATAGGACAAGTGGGTATGGATTGATTTATAAATGATTTACATTTTTTTTTACCAGGGTAATCCTCCCTACAGATGTAACACCAAAGGCTGTGCCTTAAATGTCATTTTGCGCTGGGACAACACATACATAACCATTAACAATGCATTATTTCCCACACATGTATTCACTTCAGCTCTGTTTTAGAGCAGCCCCTCTTACTGTCTACACGTGTAACAGCTTAAAAGTGCTGCAGCAATGTACATCATGATGATTGATAGGCCGCAAAGATCTGCCGTTGGCGTTTCTAGACCTTTTCATTGGTTATTCTAAAGCTTGATATTAATTCCCAGTGTCATGCCAGGTTTTATGTATTTATCACTGTTTTCTTTGTTTAATCACCCGCCATTCCTACATGTGCCCACCTACACGGCTCTCCCAGAGCTCAGCATGACAAAAACAACAACCGCTCCCAAGCAGAAAGGAATTATTAGAAAGAAAGTAGTATTAGTTTTAAATTTGCAAAAGGCTCTATAATCCATCCAAAATGACCAGATGAAAAAGAAGAAAAAATGGACAAATGAAGCTGCAAAGGAATTAACATGGAAGGAAAAAGATAGTATTATCCTGAAGTAAACTAGAGTCCATTCATTCATGCATGTATTTGCTGATGCAGATCTTGTTTATGATTCATTCATTCATTTGCTTATGCGGATTATTCAGTCATTCATTCATTCAAGTTATCATTCCTTCATTCATTCATTCAAGTCATTCAAGTTATTTTACTTTTGTTTAGTGTTTTGGAATAGAGTATCTTAGTAAAAACTTTATCAAGGTTCTCTTTGGAAAACAGCTCACCAGACACCAAACAATAAGGCTATTTGAGGTCAGTTTTCTGTGAGAGGTTTCTTGTGTTCGCGGAGGGGGGTTGGTCATATCAGTTACCTTTTTTTTCTTTTTAATACAATCATTATAAAGTACATCAGTTGTCTGTACTCTGTCTGCAGCCCCCAGGGCATTTTCTATCTACTACACACCTCAGTGAGTACAAATAACACTACAGGGGAAACTTCAATATACACAAAATAAACAAGCAATCAATCATAGCCAACACATACTTATAGGTCTACAAGCACATATTTCAGAAGAATAAAGTCATTCAGTATGTCCCCACCTTGATGTTTCCAGTATATGAAACATGAAAGGGGTTTATAAACAAGTTCATATAGAGTAAATGTAACATTTTATTGTGAAACATTCTATTTCCTAAAATAAACTTATACCTGCATGACTAGGTGACCAGTAATTATGGTAAATAAAAATAAATGGTCAGGCTTCTCTACTTAAAATCTGAAAACTATTTTGATGTTTTGAAAATAGCACATTTTTTAGCCAATAATTACATGAAGACATTTTGTGTCATAGTTTAGAAAAGACTGAGTAGGACATTTATATGGATGAATAACACATGGTCCATGAATTTTCTCACCATATGACTTCACCTAAAATTGACACGAGGCCAAAATCCTATGTTCTGTTTTTGCATTGACTAAAACCTCAGACCAGAACATAGTAGACCAAAACATCTGCACTGCAAGCCTCCTTGGTGGGTGAATTGTAGATTTTTTTTTTCCCTGTTGAAATAAATTTGCATGTCGTCTTTCCAGACTTTTCTTCCTTAGTTTTCACTGAGCTCCTATTCACCTACGAAAGAAAGACCACTGAGATGTGTTTTTTTTCGCTGGCCTCTTTGAACAATACAATAAAATTGTCTGCCTGTGTTATTATGATAAAAAAAATAATTCAAGATAGTTTTACTATATGAAAAACATATTAAAATAATTCTCATTCTTGGAATATGCAGATTTTATAGGTCTGAGTCCCCCAATGCAGGTACTGCTGAGCATGTAAGTGGAACATATGCAGTTCCAGAGTGTCTGCACCGTGATCACTCAACCAAGAACTCTGCTCTCCACAACTCCACAACAAAAAAATCATACTGCCATCCCATTCTTATAAAAAGTACTTAAGACTGGCTTTCCCTTTTCTCAAGTTTAAGGGCAAGAAGAATGCTCTTTAGAGAAGCACTATTTTTCATGACTTTACAGGGTTGTAATGAACTTAGACCTTTTCAGCACCTTGAACTGACTGTATCTTTCCAATCAAAGATCTACTAAGATGCCCTTTTGTCCTGTAAACTCTCAAGACAGAATAATGGAAATATCTTGATTATTCCAAGTATATCTACAACTGTAAAATTCATTCTAATGATTCTTCATATTCCCTGTGAATTGATCCTGTCCTGTAATTATTTTTTTGTCTTATTTATATAAGACTTTATATAAGACTATTACTAATTTAATCTCCAGAAATGCTTTACCTCACATTAAATCTTCCAAAATCCACAAATAACATGTGCTGAATTGCTAATAACTAGAAAAGGAGGCAGCAAAAATGCCACTCAAGCTGCAATAAATGAGGACAATGCCAAATGACCATCCCTGACATTGGGATTGTTGTTGTCTGTTTTATGGCACCACGTGATAACAGACAGTTCTCACTATACATATTTATACATCTATTATCAGTCAACAAGCACATCTGTGGAAAGCAACACTTGTGACAGAACCATCATTTTTAGTTTTTAAAAAGACACAGCATCCTGAGCTTCCTTTTACATTCATTCCTTGTTGAAGTTTTAGTACTGACTAATATAAAGTGAAGAAGAGAAGCCAATTATCTTCTATGATCGCATGTGCGTCATCAGCAATTTATCTATTGGTAAACCATTCCATTTACTGTATTTTCTGTATTTGGTGTATGATCTGGGCAAACTCACTGCTGTGTGTGCCCTATTTTCCCAGTTTTTCTCATGGGC
Organism: Mormyrus iriodes; assembly: GCA_011763525.2. Lineage (NCBI taxonomy): Eukaryota > Metazoa > Chordata > Actinopteri > Osteoglossiformes > Mormyridae > Mormyrus > Mormyrus iriodes. The sequence goes on from JAAGVU020000035.1 coordinate 5,762,726, forward strand.
TTTCTGTTATTTGGTGGATTTTCAACACAATGGAAATGTTCTTATACCCTTCGCTTGGCTGCTGCTTCTCCACAACCTGACCCCAGATTATCTTTTGATGTTCCTTCATCTTTGTGACATACAGTGTCCTTTATGAGCTGCGCACGGCCTGCAACATGGCTGAAAACACCTACAGTCATGTGAAACGCCACCCAAAAGCTCTTACTGATATAACCGCTACAGAAAACTGGTTATAATGGATCTCGCGTTGCTGTGTCAAAGCATCACACAATCACTATATTCCTGTAATATTGTCTGTCATTCTGAATATATATATATATATATATATATATATACACTCACCTAAAGGATTATTAGGAACACCTGTTCAATTTCTCATTAAT
>JAAGVU020000035.1:5774821-5785188 GCA_011763525.2 Mormyrus iriodes
ACAAACTGGGCACTTCTGTAGACCCTGCAGTTCTGCAGGAGCCTCCAGCGTCTGCCCACGAGGATGTGATCGATCTCTTTTGCCACACCACCAGTATTGGAATAACAAGTCCAACGATGTGGCTCAGGGCGTTGGAACCAGGATTTAGCGACATGCAGCCCCTGACCTTTCTCAAAGTCAAGGAGCATGGATCCACTTTCACCCCGGTCACCAGACCCGTGGGGACGACACAATCCGCATAGCCAGCCTTGTCAGTGCCAATGGGCGCATTGAAGTCACCCATGACCAGAGGAGTGTCACCTTGTGGGCACCCATCAACCACCGAGCAAAGATGCGAGTAAAATGTCTCCCTCAACGAGACATCACTCACTGTGGTTGGAGCATACACTGAGACAACAGACAAGACACCCAGGGAGTGCCTTAGCCTGAGTCTCATACACTTCCCACATGTATGTTCCCGTACACTCGTTGAAAAGGGTGACATCAGCCACCATCGGGAGGAGCCAATCCGCCACAGCAACAGCTACTCCCTGAGCATGGCAGCCATCAGAGTGACCAGACCAAAAGTAGGTGAACCCAGCTACAGAGATCTGGTCACTCCCTGGTCTGCATACCTCCGAGAGTGCCGCTACCGAAATGCGGAGTTTACGAAGCTCCCCCGACAGCAGGGGACGATGGTCATCTTGCCGGAGAGACAAGATGTTCCACATGCCTACTCGGATGGGCCGCCTCAAGCTGGGACCCGAGTGCCATCATGCAGCGGGTATCAAGCGGTAACAAAACAAAAAGCACCACCACCCACACTTTGAGCAATGGATTGTATTTTCACAGAATCCTACACTATATAAATGTATTACATAATATTTATAACATTTGTTTTTAAAAATCAGTTGAAGTGATCAATACATCTATGAGTTTCATATGTCAATTCAACTGCAGATTAAGCCATTTTGTTATACTGTAGGTCATTGTTCCCTTTTTTAAATTCCTATTGATTATTAAGAAATAACATTTTGAACTGCCCCAAAATTCACAAATTGTGATAGACAGAAAGTAAATTAGCAGAGTGAAAAGAGCAGATGTGAAGGACTGAGAATTTCATGATTGCTAAAAGGGAGACATCCAATGCCATTGGCATCCTCGACGTCCCATGGTGCTACTTATCAAGTCACACTATTAAACTCTGTTCTTAGCATTTCATCTTGAGCTGTACTCCAGTAGACCAGGCTGAGTGCATGATTTATAATTTAACGTCCTTGCTAATTAGATTGAGTATGACATATATCACCAGGGCGGGTCTGTTGTTTCTGGAGCCCCACTCACTAGCTAGCCAGTAAAGTCAGAAGATCGTAGCTAGCTAGCCAGTAAAGTCAGAAGATCGTAGCTAGCTAGCTAGTAAGCAGAACATGCTGCATCAGTGTCTCCTAAATAAGGAACATGTTCATTTAATATTTAATGCAGTGACTAAACCATGGGAGCCATGCCAAATGCATGGTTTGAGTGGTGGTAAACACGGTATATCATCTAGTCTTAAAAATGAAACCTGCTACTGTTATTGGTTTTCAAAGTATCATAAGCAAAAGCAAGATAGTGTGCCTTAAATCTGTATCTATATATTGCTATTTACATATAAACCCTGCCTCCAGATGTATGTATTTCGCATGTTCTCCCCATGTTGATTACAGGGTTTTCTTAGGGTACTCGGGCAGGTGGTTAGCTAAACTGGTGCTACTGAATGGCCTGTATAGTTAAAATATGTGTGTCCTGTTATGGACTGACAGTTTGTCCTCTGCTGTGTCTTATCTTAGGCTCCAGGGTCACAGTGCCTTTGTACTGAATAAGAAATTACAAAAAATGGGTTGATTCATGCATGAATATTTATTTTTGCATATTTTGAATACGTATTTTTATATCTTTCTTTATAGCTAAGACACATTGAAAGAGAAATTATGAGTATTTCTTATATAAAAAAATGCTAAAACTTTAGCTTTAGATTTAATAGTTGTATAATTATTAATTGAAATAATTAACTGAAATAACTGAAATAAATCCAGTATTTAAGCAATGAAGTTTTTATTTTGATTAATGTCAGTCATTGTTGGTTAGTGCAGATAATTTACCTATTTTATTCCTGATTTTCTCTGCATTAAAAACATGGGGAGGAGAGGGGTGTTTGGAGGCGGGGCCTAGCTCCAACGTGTAAGCAGGTCTGTTTGTTAAAGGCAGTGAAGAAAATTTTTGAGTTTGCTAGGTTTGTCGTCTTGCAATTTCCGGAAGGTCCCCCAAAAAATTAACCCGACTCCATACTCCATTCCCTTGTCCACTGTATGTAATGAATCAGGCAGTCAGTCAGTCAGTGGGCTAAGCCTGTGATCAGAAGGTCACCGGTTCAAGCCCAGCTTTGTCATGTTTGTGGATCCTTGAGCATGGCCTTTAACCCCCAGCTCCCTGGGTGCTGCTATGGGTGGCTGCCCTTTGTGGCCAGCTGGCCCTCACCTACAGAGAGCAAGTTGGGAGACGCATAAAGAGAATTTTCTCATGGGGATCAATAAAATATCAATTATTATTTTCATGCTCCTTTTCTGTGGTATTTATGAAATGATCATTTCAATGTATAGAGCACAGAATAATTAGTTGAAGAGAAGCCATCCTTTTAATAAAACAATTTTTTGAGGAGTATTTGGATAAATTTGATTCTTTAATGATTTATTTCTATGGGTTTAAGGATTTAAATGATTTTATTTGCAGGACCCCCCCATATGAATTAGGCTAATACTTCTTCCCCAATCACTTTACACCCAGCTGTGTAATGTGTTTCCACGGTTTAATAACATCTGCCTCACAGTTCCATATTCCAGACTCCCCCTGTAGATTTTCCTGACAGTGACAAGCCAGGCTTGTATGTAGAATCCCCCTTGCACAGAAACATATTACTGAGGACCAGGCAGAGTGGAAACTTGGGAAGGCAAAACTTTTTAGGACTAGTTTTATTTTGCACATTTCCGCTTGGTTGTCATATGGTTGTATATGGTGTATAGTTGAAGTTCAGTCTAATTAATTTTTTTTACTGCCCCTCCCAACATATTTGCCCCAGACCACTTAACAAGAGTGTATAGCTCATAGTACATAGATATCAAATTGTTCATCATACAGAATAGTTGTGTCTTTGTCCATGCAGAATCCACCAATACTGTAAAGAGGTTGGCAGCAGTCATGTAATGTCAGCATTGGTGCCCCTCTGGCCCTGTCCCATGTGTCTTTTCCCAGTTTGACAAGCAGTTCTCTCAACAAGTTTATTATTTAGCATTTATTTTGTGTTTTCTTGGGTTATCATGTGTTTGCATATTTCAGTTACAGTCCCTTGTGTATGCTCCCTGTCCCCTGTGTGTAGTATGTTCTGTTTTCCTAGTTTTAGTTTTTCTTGGAATTTGGTCTTCTCTGTGCCTGTTGATTGTAAATGTACCCCACCTGTTCCTTGCTGCCCTGAGTCCTTCGTGATTGGTTAATTGGTTATGGTTCTCACCTGTCCCTGGTCCAGTCTTGTTATTAGTGTACTTAAGTGCCTGCCTTTGTTCTCTTCCTTAGTGGATCGTTGTGGTTGTTACAGTGTCTTCAGTGGCCGGTGGCCACGCTCAGTCCCCACTTGTTGTTGTTGTTGTTGTTGTTGTTGTTGTTGTTGTTGTCATCGTCGTCAGTTCTTGTTTTGCCTGTTTTTGTTTTAGACCCCTCGTGGTCCCTTTGTTTTTCTGGTTCTCTCCTTGTGTCCAGTATTGTGTAATAAAACCTTGTTTGTTTGAGAGCCATTACATGGATTGTCCTTCCCTTCATCATGCCGTGTCATAACATGTAATAGACATGGAGAGAAAAAGGGTTCAAAATTCAGCATCAGGCGACTGGGTATGTAAGGGTTAAACCAGCAATATTTGTTCTCGATCACCACTGAGGAGATGCCACTAAAGAGCTACCCTAAGGGCAAGAGTAGCAACGGTGTCTCAGACATCAAGGAACTCAATTAGAAGGCAACATTGGTTTCAGTAGATCTCACTTTAAAAACTCTAGTTCTTTCTTACTGCCAAACCCACCCGTAGTTGTATATACACATATTTATCTGCCTGAATTGTTAGTTATCGCCCTTCCCAAAATAATTTAAGCTCAGCTGGCAGATAACAGTTGGGGGTCAAGTCCTTTGCTGGAAATAGCAATGGGACTGTAATGTTTGTTTGCATTTATTCGAAACCTTATTGTAATAGCTTACTTAATGAGTGGTAAGGACCAAGTCATCTCAGCAGGGTGCCACAGCAATGGAGTGTGTTGAAAAACATAAATGGAAAATAGAGGGGCTAAATGGTACAATTAAGTGCATTTGGGTTTATTTATGAATTAGTAAATAGTAGTCTTAGGGCAACTGCTGTTGTTGTTGGTGTATGATTTGGGAAGCTGAACAGGTACTTTGATTACCTTGCAGGGAGGGGGGGCATTGTTAGAACCTTTGACCCTTATTTTAAGAATCTGCTTCTTCAGAAGCTAATTTAACTCTTAAAAGAGTCTGTCCATGCACAACCTTGAAACCTCATTAGTGCAGCAGTTCCACTGCAATTAAAACAGATTTGAAAATGGATGTTAGTTGCTTTGGTAGGAGAATTACTAAAAGTTCCCTACATTTAGATGAATTCATTTTCACTGGTCTCTGTCCTGGAAATTACGATACTGATCATCACTGTTGATTACTGTTGTTTAATTGTTTGGACACTTTAATACAAAGCAACTGACATAACACATAATCCAATCTGTGGGATTGCATAACTGCTGAGCTATCCCTGTAGATAATCTGTCCTCTTTCGCTTCCCAGGGGGCATGCAGAAGACGACAGCACAGCGTGTTTTGAAAAGAACTGTTGCTAATGCAGCACACTGCTTCAACATTTATTATAATAATAATAAGTATATTATTTATTTTAGAAGAACTGTTGTGACATCAACACGCAAACTAGCCATCCATTTTAAGGTACCATGTATTTTTGTAGGTTTAGCTCTACCGTGTCACCGACCAGGATGGATGAATGGATGTTCATATAAAATATATGCCCATAGCCAGCACCACCTCTACAGCAGTGTTTCCCAACCTAGACCTGGGGGACACACAGACAGTCCACATTTTTGCTCCCTACCAGTTCTCTGCCAGACTGTCCACATGTTTGTTCCCATCCAGATCCTGGTACGTCGCAAAATGTGGACTGTCTGTAGGTCCCCGTGGACCGGTTTGAGAAACACTGCTCTACCCAACGGTGTGGTTGTGGTTTCAAGATTGGTAAGGACCAGATCAGCCCCAAACCCCCTGCCCATCCAAACTCACATGATACTCTCACAATATTGGTAGGGATATGACCCGATCACCCATACCCAAGTCTATGCCTTTGGCTCTACAGTGCAAGCAGGATGCAGTTAGAGGTTCATGGTTAAAGTTCCTTCTGAAGAGATGGCTTTTCATCCTGTTTGTAAATGCTGACGGCTATTACACATTCAAGTAAGCAAATTAATAATAAAAGCAAAGAAGATGATGAATTGCTGTGGATGTAGTGATATGATGACTTGAGTTTTCAGACCTGAGTTGCTAGAATGGAGCTAAACAGAATACAGTGCTATTGCTCCAGATACTGAGCGTTTTAGCTCATACGTGGGGGTGACTGTGTTCTCTTCATTTATCACTAGAGGGCGACGGAGAATAAATAATCATACTAATTTAAAAAAATTGGAATAATTATTGTTTTTCCATCTGTGTTACATCGTTAGTGTTACTATACATTTGAGTAGATATTTAGTCATTCGTAATTTAGTAATAATCCCAACATACGACTATTATTAGACATTTAAAGATTGCAATGTGTATTATGACCCACATTTTTGCATTGGTTGATTAGAATGTAGGGGATTGATTCTTGTTTAAAAACTCAGAGTTTCACATAAGGTCATCACTTTCTGATGGGGGAAATATCCCTTGACAAATAATCTGCAGTTATTGGCACTGCCATATGCCAGTTATCCTCTCATGAAAACCATAATTGAACCCAAGATAATGGGTTAAAACAGTGACTGGGGGAATCTCATCCTGTAATGTGTCAAAGCATAACATTGATGTACAATAAGTGAAAGTGCAGGACAAATGTTCTATTGGGGTACAGGACTGTATGGAAAATTAAATATCATGAACTTATAGTTGTGGACATCAATAAAATTAAATGAGCCACCTCATAGACTCAGGAGTTCACAGCTGGCATTACGTACTCGCTTAATAATTCACACGCATATATTTTGTAACATATTAACACATTATACATGAATAACATTATCATAATAATTCCAATGGCCAAACACTATCACTGGCAGAAAGAGGTATGTTTACATACATTATTTCCGCAAATTAAATTGTGGGGTAGGCATCCTTTGCATTTAAAAATATTCATATAATCTCCTCAAAAATGTAAAAGCTATTTACCTTGGAAAGGAATTTACTCAAGTATTATTAGGGATATTAATAGCTATAAAATAAATGTTGTATGTATGATATGTAAAAGGCAAACAAAGAATTTCTTTTCTGTTTCACACACACTTCAAAAAAAAAAATGGATTTTTATGTAAAACCAAGCAGGCAATGCTGGCTCAGATGGCTTGATTAATTAAGAGAAGGGTCCCCCACAAATGGGGAGATGGGATGCACACACATGCATGCTGGGGAGACTAAAAATAAGCCTCCTACAGCAATGCAATCACTAATAATAATTATCCCAAGCACTTCATCCAGATTTTGATAAGGTGATTGGAGGATTGGACATGCCTTCAGTATGTCATTGCTTAACATATTTACTAGACATCCCGAAATAAAGGAGGACACACACAAAATAAAACAGCTAAACAAATTCTTTTTGTTCAAAATTTACAATCTTTTGTATATAACCAACATTGCAACTCAACCAAATGGCAGATATGTCTGTAAAATTATTAAAATAATACAGGGAGGCGAGTGGCTTGATGAACATTACCTCTTACTCCCCCTCATGTAATCTTTGTCTTTTTTTGTCGTTGATGACATCCCAGTCAGCCAAGTACATCCACAACCAGCTCTCACAGCCTCTCATGGATGCCTGTTGGCCTTGGAATTTCAATTGAGCAATATATTCTCTCTCCTCCTCAAATAAAACACACATTCTTACAAACTAGATCCAGGTTATTTTCATAGTTGAACCACAACTTTGCTAATAGACTTTACCGATGCGATTAGACACCCCAAGACAACAGCGCTAATGCCAAGCAACTGCTTCAACACAGTAGTAATTGTAAAATCTTTAACATCATTTTAAGATACAGCTAGCTATGGTCTGTATAACGCTACGCAACAGTCACCGACAGGGAACTGCACTTTAACTGACAGAGTGTGATGAGATATCATTCTACCATATTGCATCATCTCATTGTATGTATTTTAGTAATAGTGACAATACATTTGTATATGGAGCTATACATTGTGAAATGCAGTTATAAGCAGAAATTGTAAAACAAATTTTTTTTAATGAACTAAAATTTCTATAACTATAACTCTTTGCATGGTCATTCCATAAGCAACGTCAAAACAAACTAACAGCCATCCATCCATCCATCCTCAGTACCCTCTTGTCGTATTCAGGGTCAAGGGTCCAGAGCATCTCCCGGAAGCTAGACAGGGAACAACCCAGGATTTGGCGCCAACCCATCACAGGCCACACGCACACACACACACACACACACACACACACGCACACACACACACACGCCCCTATGGACAATTTGGTAACTCCAATTCACCTCAGTGTGTTTTTGGAACTATGGGAGTAACCAAAGTACACAGAGGAAACCCCACGGCAACATGGGTAGAACATGCAAACTGTACACACATGGACGAAGAGTGGAGACTCAAAATCCAGTACTAGAGGTGAGAAGCAACAGAGCTACACACTGCGCCACCAAACCACCCTGACAGACTAACATATCCTGTGTATATAACAGAAAATTTGTTATTTATTAAATGCTTATATATTCTTTTACCTCTAAGTCTAATATTCCTATAGCATTTAACAATTTTTAATTAATAATTGATTAATTGCTACTGGAATGTTTCGTTTGCTACTTACAGCTAATGTACAAGGTAACAGTATCACTACTAGCTTTACAGTATTAAAGCAGACTTGCCAGAACTCTGTGGCAAATGATGAATCTGCGGAACAGACAGCTCTTAAATGATGTTAAGAAAATAAATTGATGCTAGCAGGTGCACTGATATAATTAAAACTCTCCTTTTAAATTTGGATTTTTGTTCAACCTACTTAAGCACAGACCTGGCGATACAACCTGGTTTATTGGTGACCTAAATTGTATACACTGTTTATTAACAGGCAGATATACTGAGTGAAGGCAACATCCCTTTAATCCTACCCGGCAATTTATGGCAATTTGAAATTCTCACTTCTTTCAGGGCATCCAAAATGTAGCATGAGGAGTCAAGATTATACAATCATGTAATGGGTAAGTGGATGGAAGATGGACGGATGGAGCCAAGACATAAATGAATCATGGAGGGGGAAAAAAGATTTCTCCTCTAAAAAAAAAAGTGCCAATTCTAACCCACAGAAGGATTTTAATCAAAATCGGAAGCAAAATCAGATTTTATTTGCCAAGGACACTAAATGTGCACTAATTGCATTTTTATGATCATGTTCTAGTAGTATTTTTAAATTTTAATCAAAATTTTGTAAATATTATTTTTGTTGGACATATATGAACCTCATTCCAGACTTATCCATGTTCTTTTTATCACCGAAAATGTCTTCATCCACATCCCTCCTGTGATAGTGTGCACCTTTATTACCTGCTTGTGACACTAGCTGTATGTTGTATTACGTCTGATGGAGAATGAAGATTGTCTGGGTCATTATGTAGATTATGTTATATAATGCAGCCTCCCTGAACAACCCCACTTCGCCGGCGTGGTATAATTGAACTGAAGTTTTATTTGCCATTTGTAGAAGTATGAGAGCAGGTACATCGGAATGTGTTCGTTTTTAAATATCCCATCATGCTTTTCTTTTTTAAGGCATACACACACATATACCCCCTGTGTTATTTTTGGGGTCGAAGTTACCCCAATCCATTTTCAAAATGAGGTTAAATTCTATCGATTCTAGAATTTAGAACGGAAGAAGTAAAATACACAAGGGATACAGGTGAGGGTGAACTTGACATCAGAGTGCAGGATCAGCCGTCAGTCCAGCAGCCTCTGGAGCAGTTTTTGGAAGTGCTCAAGAACCCAGTGGAGATGTGGCTATAGTATATTATGATATATGGCTATAGTATACTCTGCTGAGCACGGGATTCAAACCGGTGACCTTCTGATCACAGGCGCTGAGCCACAAACCACCCCACAGGGAGGGATGTCATTATTCGGCGTCAGTGAAGTACCAGCTTCATACAAATGAGAGGCTCAGATGCTGTTCGCCTAGAAGACAATGTGATTAATCTGCCTTGCAAATGATGTACATGTTAACACATGTGATGTGGGTAAGTGCAGAAAATAGCAACAACGGTGATGACGGATAATTGTTTGCAGCTGAAGGGCAGGGAGTTTGCACATCTCCTGTAATGTGAGGGACAGCGTGAAAACTATACAGAGCCAGCAGTCTATCCTAAGGCCATGACTGTCTGAATCAGAGAAGGGAGCCACACAAAAGAGGTGTGATGTCATTAATGCTGTATTTTCTGAATAATGTAAATCTTCAGGATGAAGATTAATATTTTAGATATTTCAGTGAAATAATCTGGGATTCACAGCATTCCTTCCATTTCGAGAAACTTTTCGATTAAGCGGGCGCAGGGCAGCTCCTTCGTATTCTTCACGCTCTTTATTTTGGGATTGTAACCAGTCCCCATTATCAAAATGGAGATAAGTAGAAGGGTTTGGGTCTTTATTATTATTTTTTTTTCCCCTTACAAGGATTCGGCTGTTTTAAATTGTATTCTTTTTATCTATAAGCAAAGCTTTATGGCAGTGATCTGCATTTAAATTGACTCTATCAAATACATACAATAATTTAAAATTATATAACCTTCTTTTCATTTCCATTTTAGTGTCAAGGATAATACAGAAAAAGTTTGCTTAATTAAGGATTATAGATGTTACAGTTTGTATTTTGGAGTTATTTTCCTTGGGAGAGAATTAGAACAGGTTGTTTATAACACTATGTGACACAAATTTTGTTCCTGGACAAAATGTTATTTCTTAATTGCTTATGTTGTAAAAGTATAGAAAATGGCCATTATTCCCTTTAAACTTTGCTTTTGTGA
>JAAGVU020000035.1:5803723-5822382 GCA_011763525.2 Mormyrus iriodes
TATATATATATATATATATATATATATATATATATATATGTGTGTGTGTGTGTGTGTGTTCACGCAATATATTTCTCCTTTTGTTGTAAAATAAAAACACAACCTTGTTTGTGGTGGTGTGTTTCTCTATATGTCAAAGACAAAGATCAGAGCATCCCAGTATTTTTCATTATGTTTATTATAATACATCTAAACATACAGTAACATCACTCTAATGGCACATGGATAGACAGATACTGTAAATATACTGAATAACTATACGCCTACATTTTGCAGTAAAATAAATGTTGGCACGATTCAATGACGTGTGGTTAAGCAAACTAGTGTTTCTAAATTGCCCTTAGTGCATGTAGCTTAGTGAATGCAGGTTATACTCATCCAAATCTTCATACTCTTCTAAAAAGACCAATCATATCTGCCTAGTACTCAATTCTATATACCCTTCCAACCTTGTCTGTGCCTAGAGGTGTTGACCATAAAATCCACAGGAGAGGTGACAAAAGACAACCTTGGAAAACTATTAAACCCATATGGAAGTAATTTAATTCAAGGCCAATGATGCTACTCCACATTTAGCCAGGACAACCCCCAGAAAATGCTGTGGTGCATAACCATACACCTTCCCAAAGTCCATAAAATACACATGGGCTACTGTTCTTGTGTACCCATTAATTCCATTCACAATATGCAAAAATTTTTTACAATATTTTGTAAAAATATTTTACAATATTTTACAATATTCCATTGTGACGGACCCACATAAGGGTTACCGTGTATGGCCCAAAACGCAGAGTCAGAGTGAGAGTTTCAAAGGAATAGTTATTTATTAAGGCTTGAAATAGATCAAGCAAACCATAATTCCAATACAAAAAAAAAACCAAGCAAAACCCTGTGCAAAATTATATCAATAACAAAAACACAATTAGTTTCTAAGATCTCAGGGTCCTACCCCACTCATACACTTGACAAAAAAAACCTTTATCATCCATCCATTTTCTGTATCCGCTTATCCCATCTGGGGTCACGGGGAGCCCGGAGCCCATCCTGGAGACTATGGGCACAAGGCAGGGAACAACCCTGTACAGGGCACACTCACACACCATTCACTCACACATGCATACCTACGGGCAATTTGGCAACTCCAATTAGCTGCAGCATGTTTTTGGACTGTGGGGGGAAACCGGAGTACCTGGAGGAAACCCCACGATGACACGGGGAGAACATGAAAACTGTGTGGTGTGAGGCGACAGGGCTAACCACTGCACCACCATGCTGCCCCAAATCCTTTAACAGAACGGACAAATATATGAATAAATATATTCCCAAAAAAGGGGAACACACCAAAAACCCTTAACATTTACATAACAAACAGACCCTGAAATGAAAATTTCATTACATGATGTTTGAGAGAATACTAAGACAAAGAATTTAACTAAAGAAAGAAGGAAGGCCAGATGACAAAGGAACAGAGGAACCAATAATTCCCAAGTAAGGAGAAAAAAAACCTCTGGGGGTCCAAGGTCAACTGGCCGCCCAACCCCCCTGGGCATGCTAACATTACTGCACAGACAAGAGTGGGCTTGCTTACTAAAAGCAAGGTGCAAGCTGTGATTATGGTCATGCCAAAGTCCAACAATGAGTTTGTTCTCCACGCTAGCCTGTGTAGGGTGGCAGACTGGAGGCTGCACCCACGATGTTACAGTTCATAACCAGACATGACAAGGTGGTAACAATTTATACCAACAACACTCTTCCAAGGCTAAGCTTGCACGCCAACTCAGCCCAAATAAATGTTTGCAGGCATAACTAAAATATCATAGTATCCTAGATCACTTCTACTCAGTAATAATGCGTGTTTGCTTATGTACATACAGTATATGCCAGTCCATATGTTAAAATTATTCAGTCCATTCATGTATGGCTGTACCCCGACCGTCACATCCACACAGGAAAGTTGAAGCTATAGGAGAAATAATAGCCATTGATGAGGAACAGATTCCTAATCATAATAAAAAAATTGAGAAATGGCTCAATGGTGTTGGTAGATACCTCTAGATCCAGTCATGAACCTCACCTTCATGGGTCACACTTGTGGAACACCAGTGTTGCCATGGTAATAAGAACTCTGTAGCAGAGCTTTGGGTGTATGGTTATCACTGCCACTATAATGAGGGAGAGACACAACCTCAATAAACTGATGGCCATTATGAAAGGTGCAACTCCCTAAACTGAGCGAAGTAACTGATCACTTCCCCTCCAGATGTGAGATCCATTAGTATTGTGCAACTGGCAAATCATTCACCGATATGGCATGTACATTTGATGGTCGGTGTTAAAAATATAGCATGTACTTCAGAAACAACAACAAAAAATATGCCTTTCTACTCCAGAGAATGTTTTGTGTATTAATACCATCTCTAAAGATGAGGAAATCAAAGTCAAATGCCTAAAACCATACATAGCACACAGAAGGTCTACATTAGACAAAAACATTCGTAACACCTGCTATATGTTCAAACACAAGATGGATAACAATCCAAAGAATGGGGCTTGGTCTGCATCATTGCTCACATTTCTGTATCAGTTTTTCTCCAAATTAGTGTAAACAAATGCCTAACACTATGAAATCCAGATAACCCTGACTGAGCTGGTCTTCATGTTCAGATTAAATTTATGTCCTAAATATTTGAGCAATGTGTTCAGCACCTTGAATCATAGATCTGCTTCACAACCTGTCACGACATATAAATGGGAACTGTTTCCTGCAATACGTAAAAGAAACCGAAGCCACACTGATGTGATTTTATATATTAAGCAGAGTGATATGATTCTTTCATTTCTTTCACTGGAGGCACACAGATGCAGGGACTCATTTTGCTGATGTTTCATAACCTCACATTAACACTAGGTAGTTAGCAGAGCAGGAAGATGCCTGTCTTTTAAATACACCTATCTATTATGGTACATCCCTGACCGAAAACACCTAAATGGCCAGGTTTTCTGGTGGGATGGGTGGGAGGGACTATGGGGCCTGCTGACCGTAAGGGTCAAAGGTCAGGTAGATAAGCAGGACTTGAGAGTGTAGAATTAGACAAGACTATTCAAATTAAGAAAACTCGCTAAACAAATCTAAACTGCAGAACACTGGCTCAGATTAACCGTGTGGGCATTTGGGCACCTGCCTATGTAACATTTTCCCTGTGTTAGATGTATTTCTAATTCTTGTGAGCCACCAAAGTCAAACTGACAGGACCGGGGCCTGTATCACAAAGCTATATTCTTGGATTAGTTCACTTACATTTAGCAAAATACTTTCTTAAATCCAACAAGTTATTTTGCTAACGCAAGAATCCAGCTTTGTGATACAGACCCCTGAGCAGGAAAAACCAAAACATATGACTCAAAAACAGAAGCATTGACCAGAGTAAGGTTAAAGAAACTAACTATAGTGCAGCTGAGACCGTCTCACAGATTGAGACCATTTGGAGGCGGTAGGAACGTGCAAGATGACCATGTCTGTGGTGGATATCTGGTGAAATCCGGTGACCAGATGTGACATCATCATTCTTGTGATGCTGGAGAGCATCAGGGCAGAGAATGTGATCATTGCTTTGCCTTTGAATGTTAAAGAGGCCTGCTCCTGCTTCTCTGACTCAATTATCACACATTGTAATACATATTTTACACACATTATAGTTTTTCTGTGCAAATTACTTTAATACTGCAATTTCATGCCATAATGCAAATACAATTTTGCAATGTCATGAAGCAAATATAGTGCAAATAAATGTTATTTACATTTAAGCAAATGTTATGTTACATCATTGTTCAACCATCCATCCACCTGAGTGACACTCAACAATCAAAAAAACTTGCAAAGATCATTATTTCATCTATGTGTTAAATTTCAGTTTTAAAAATTTAAAACTTATAGACTCCTTGATTGTCTTTTGTGCACATTTTCATGTTGAGTCCTTATTTTAGTCCCTCTAACCTTGCCTTGCCATGACTCCATGCAGGGATTCAGGCTTGCTACCCCCTCCTGTAGAAAACAGGGGTAATGGAATCTAAAGCAAATAATACCAGCGGGTGGTTAATTTAATGTAATTAAAAAGAAACACTAATCAATGGTGTAGGTGGTATGGGATGGGAGTGGAGTACACATATTGCATTTTATCTATTTAATTTTTTTATTTAATCTTGCCAGTAATGCTCGCTCTACCCAAGGACACCAACGTCTGTGGGGTTAGGATGCTGTTATCTGAGAAGAACAAATGAGAATATGGGTATAGAAAAGTTTTGTGTTTCACAGAGAACACCAAGGACCCCAAGCATTGCTCTTAACTGTATATATGTGCATGTCTCCAAGAACAGCAAGATGGGACATGTGGAAGAAAAGCATTCCAATGTACCAGTACTTGTGCAAAAGACAAATAAAGGATAATTTCATTCCACAGTTTGTGAGAAGGGAATTGTTACCCTTTATACTAGTTGAATGAACTTTTTGTTCTCGTTTGTGAAGATAGACCAATTTTGCACATTCAACAGCAAGGGCTGCCTCACACTCAGCTGCAAACCGCCCCATTGCATGCTGCAGGTCACAGCCCAATGAAGCCAACAGATCCACATCATCTGCAAAAAGCAAAGACGTGACTCTGAGGTCACTGAACCAGATCTCCTCCACCCCTTGGCTACACCTATAAATTCTCATTATAAAACCAAAACTATAAAGACTGTAAAATAACATATTAATATACAAATTCCGTGGCCAGCAGAGTCTTCTCACCATTGGGCCCTTGAGCAAGGCCCTTAACCCCAATTGCTCCAGGGTCTGGCTGACCCGATTTTCTCCTCTATTCTTAAGGTGGCCTTCTGGGATGCTTTTCCAGCTGTCCTGAAGGAGGTCCCACATATATACTGAGCACTCATTGGCTGCTTTTCCTTCACTCTTTGGTCAAGCTACTCCAAAACCATGTCTACTGTGTTTAGGTGAGGTGCTCAGGTCATGTGATACAACACTACCACTCTCCTTTGTAGGTGGCTTGACATGTCCAAACTTTTGACTGGTACTGCATTGACCAATACTACAGCACCTGTAACAAGAATCGCAAGTATATGTACTGTATTTAGCTAAAATACTTATCTGCTCCACATATACATGTTAGCATGCTTATGTTAATCAATATTGGCTTGTCCTAGCATTTCCGAGCCATACATTAACCTGCTTATGTTAATCCATTTTGACTTATCCTTACATATCCTAGCAATACACATTAGCTAAGTTAGGTTAATCAATTTTGCCTTGTTATAGCTTTACATGTTAGCCTGCTCACGTTAATCAATTTTGCCTTGCGCTAGCATGATGCTCAAGCCATCTCACCAGCGTGACTCCAAGCTGGAAGATGCGAGTGTGGAAAGGGACCCTTCCATCACTCGTTCTCAGCATGACTCATTTGAGTCTATCTGTCGGAGTAGCTTCAGGCTGCCACCTGCATATGGAAAAGAGGCACAGGGGAATGCTAACATTAGTAAATGCCATTGGACTGTCATCCAGGCCGATCCTCCCCACTGCTCATGCTTAATTGCAGATTGAAATGACCCATCTCCTAATGGATAATAGCACCTTTCTGTCTGCGGTGAGGCAGCCCTCACTCCTCAGACATCTGGATTTATTCATAGGAGCAATCTCCTGTTTGCAAAGAAATGTTGTTTGTGCAAGTAAAATGATCCTATTTTGTGTACCAATGTCCTTAGCTGCCAGTGTCTGCGGTGGGTCACTGTGACAGTTTTTGGTTGATTATACTTGGGAAATCCATCTGAAAGCTCATTAAAGCTGAAGAACACAGAACAGCTCATCTGTAAAGCTTTGTGGCAATAGAGCATCCAGACCGAGATGCTTAATTGAGCGGAACAAGGATAAATAATCTGTATGTCAATAAAATCCATTTTGACGTGGGGTCCAGAGAATTTGCAGGGCAAAGTCATGCATAGAAGACAGGCTTTCAAGACCATCATAGGTGATTTTGAGAGGGCATCGGTGATCAGAAGGAATAACTATGGCAAGATGGCTGTAGTACATCTCCCCCCTTATCTCCTTGAAGCAAAATCTTCCCCAGGATTGAAAGAAAATGATCTGGAGCACAAAAATCAAAGAGCTGGTGTCAATAATAGCAGCTTTTAAAATATAATATGAAGAGCACAGCTTGAAGGAATGATTCATTTAGCTAATGAACCCAACTGAACACAATGCCCAAACTGGAATCTGAAGGTCGGGAAACAGGACAATTTAATGTCCCTGACAATTGATTTGTGTACAAAAAGTTCCATAGGAGATGCTATCATTAACATACATGAGTCAATTAAAGGAGAGCTGGGTATTATTAAAATATGTTTAGACAAAGTGTAAAAGAACATTTATTAATTATTTACCATTTTAAATGGCCACTTTGCAACCTTAGACCTGCCTCTGCACATCTATTAGTTAGGCGTAAGTGCAACCGCACAATTAAGCTTTCTCAGGAGATCTTCTTTCTAATTAGAGAGTAATTGCTGAAGGCAATGTTCTGTATCGATTGAAATCCCTCACTTCACATTTAAATATCAAGCAGGAAGCTTAAGATATGCGAACTCCATAGCTTGCCGGTTCAAATGTTCATTTTGCTAAATTATTTCTCTTTAATTTTATGCTGGTAAATAGCCCTTTCACGGTCACACTTTAGAATCCTATCATGTAAAATTATACAAATGAGTATTATAAGAATAATAAGGAAGGTGCAGCTGTCTCGGATGTAATATCTATTAGTCTCTGTCATGACATACGGGACGAAGGACTCGAGGGCAGGCATTGTGGCGAAACAAAAGGGGTTTTATTGAACTCAGTAAACAGACCCTGGAAATAAACAGGATTGTGAGGAATCAACACGGGAGGACTGGAACAAGGGAGGGCACAGGCAACAAGAAGGTTCGACGTCAATGACCGGATTGGGGATGACAAACAAGTCCTTAAGTACAAAGACTAACCAGTGGCTAACGAGAGGCATTCAATGATTTCCACATGAGGGATAGAAATGAGAGACAAGACAAGAGGGATAAACGAGTAACAGGCATGGCTTGTTATGGCAATGACAGGGAGGAGACAGGCAGGGGTGTGACAGTTTTACCTGTAGAAGGTACTTATCTGCGTTGGGTCAGGGTCACAGGGATGCTAGAGCCTATCCCAGGCAGAATAGGTTAGGGTACACTCTGGATGGGGTGACAGATACATTTTTCATAAGGAGTGGAATGGTGTCATTTCCCTGGTTTTTGTTTAGAAGCTTAGATGGACTAAACATCCCAAGAACCGATAAACCAAGTAACCATATCTTCAAAACATCAATCAGAAATGTATGTGTACATGTAAGACTTGCTATGCAAGTGATGACAGAACCACATCATTTACGTTTATTTTTATTTAACGGACATTTTTGTCTGAATTGACATACAAGTGAGACAAATAGCACACTACGAACATACAGTTTGAGGAGCCAACTAGGT
This sequence comes from Mormyrus iriodes, assembly GCA_011763525.2. Classification (NCBI taxonomy): domain Eukaryota; kingdom Metazoa; phylum Chordata; class Actinopteri; order Osteoglossiformes; family Mormyridae; genus Mormyrus; species Mormyrus iriodes. The sequence goes on from JAAGVU020000035.1 coordinate 5,811,257, forward strand.
GTAAGTGCAGCTAGACTGAGCTTTTGAATGCCTAGGTACAGTACAAGTGTACGCAATTTTGGAGTAGGAGCTACACAACATTTTCCAAATAAAGCAAGAACCTAATAAGACAATTCCATGACAAGAAGTGCAACATTTAGAACATTCAGAGAACATAAAGATACTAACAGAGGAATTCCTGGAACACACAGGTCTTGGAGGTGAAGAGGAAATGTGTTGACTGGATGTGGTTCGGCAGCTAAATCCACCACTGAGGAACCACACAAGAGAACCATCTGAAGTGACACTTCTCACGTGGTGGAGGGATCTCCAAGCAGTATTGGCTTACTGATCAAAGAGGACGAGGTCTTACGGAGCCTCATGAAGGTGGTTGCCTGTTCACTGATGGACTAATAAGCCCGCACCAAGGAGTTGAACTTTCGAGTTCAAGCGAGTGCCCATAGGGAGCCAATGGAGAGAGACAAGGAGTATAACATGAGAGTATTTAGGCTGATTGAATACCAGGTGTGCTGGCACATTTTGAATTATTTGCATGGGTGTGATAATAGATAATAGAATCTTGGAAAATTCAGTAGAAAAAGTAGTCAAGAGTTGCAGTAGTCAAGTCACTAGGTAATAAGTGCCTGAACTAAAAGGGGTGCTGCAAACTGAGACAGAAAAGGTCAGATCTTTCTGATGTTATACAGGCTGAATCTACAAGATTGGGAGAGCACTTTGCTTCAAGATGGCAGCGTGTTAAGTTACAACCGCCTCTCTAGGTCCAAACTTTGCTGCTAAAGTGTGGGTCTAGTCAACTTTCACACCAAACATATGCTCACATGGATACCAGAACAACTGGTGCACATGTCTATCACCGCCACACCCTGCTAAACCTAAAACACTGATAAGAAAATACCCTTAAGGATAGACTGCTGGACAAGCTACATGATTTCAGCTTGCTACGGAGACCAGGCCCTCAGACAGTGGTGTCTCCTGATGTCGCTGGCTGGAGGAGAAGATATCACAAGTGGTGCGCGAGGGAGTAGAAACATGGAAAGTGGGCTGGGGTCCATGCTAGGCTAAAAGCTAATGCAACCTGGCCAGCAATCCTGTCCATCTTACTCGTTTGCAGATGTTGCAATGTTTGCACATGGTCATAAACAGATCCTGGACTTCCTCTACACTTCAGGACTGTTTAGAGTACACTGACTGGGACATGATTAGGGAAGCCGCAACCTACGGCAGCTCTACCAACCCGGTGGAGTACACGGCATCAGTGACCAGGTACATCAGCAAGTACATTGATGATGTTACTGTCTCCAAAATCATTGTCACATGCACCAACCAGAAACCATGGATGATTGCAGAGGTGCACACTGCTGAGAGCCGAAGACACTGCCTTCAGGTCTAATGATAAGGCTGCCCTGAGAACAGCAAGGGCCAACCTGTCCCGGGCCATCAGAAAAAGTATGCACATACTCAGAGAATCCACAGTCACTTCCAAGACACTGGGGATGTACGATGCATGTGGCAGGCCATCCAGGCTATCACCAACTACAGGACATCTCCACCTGCCTATGACAGTGAGGCCTCCCTTCCAGATGAGCTGAATCACTTCGATGCATGGTTTGAAGCACAGAATGACACAGCAGTGATGAAGACCACCCCGTCCCCCACTGAACAGATGTTCTGCCTAGCCACGGCTGATGTGAGGAGAACTCTGATCAGAGGTAACCGATGGAAGGCCACCGGACCAGACAACATTCATGGTCATGTGCATGTGTGTGGGGATGTGCAGAGCAGCTGGTAGATGTCCTCAGACATCTTCAATATTTAAATTATTATATAATAACAATATTATTAATATTATAATATTATTATATAAATTATAATATAACAATTATTCCTCAGCATCTGATAGGAAAGCTGAGACTACTGGGCCTGAACACCTCCCTCTGCAACTGGATCCTGGACTTCCTGATTGAGAGACCTCAGTCAGTCAGGATCGGCAGGAATATTTTTAGTACCACCACTCTGAGCACAGGGGGCCCCCAGGGCTGTATGCTCAGCCCTCTGCTGCTCATGCTGATATCCCACGATTGTGCAGCAATGCACAGCTCAAACCACATCATGCAATGGCTAACAGACTGGTGTAGAACCAATAACCTTTCTCTGAATGTGAACAAGACAAAGGAGATGGTTGTTGACTTCAGGAGGGTATACTGTGACCACTCTCTGCTGAACATCAACGGATCCCCAGTGGAAATCATCCAGAGCACCAAGTTCCTTGGTGTTCACATCACGGAGATGTGGACCCTCAACACCAGCTCCGTCACCAAGAAAGCCCAGCAGCGTCTTTATTTCCTGTGGACATTGAGGACCGCACCCCCGCCACCAATCTGCACCACATTCTACAAAGGGACTGTAGGGAGTACCCTGTGTAGCTGCATCACGGCTTGGTACGGAAATTTCTGCGCTTTGTACCGCAAGACCCCACAGAGGATAGTGAGGACAGCGGAAAAGATCATCGGGGTCGATATCCTCTCTGTTGTAGACATTGACACCTCACGCTGGATCTGAAAAGCCACCAGCATTGTGGACGACCCCACACACCCCTCCCACACCCTGTTCTCCCTTCTTCCATCTGGCAAACAAGCCTTCACTGCCAGGATGGGAAACAGTTTCTTCCCTCAGGCCGTCGGACTCTTGAATCAGAAATGAATCAGAAACTGTATTTCATATACAATTTATTATAGACTGCACATTCTCTGTCCTGTTGCTGCTATTGTTTGCACTTTTATTTATTTACTATTCATTGCTGTCTTGCTGCTAAAACACAATATATGTCATAATACTGTATCTGCAATAATACTCTTTATTCAAATACCCATTCAGACCAACGCGGTTACTACTGTCGACTGCACTGTATGTCGTCTTGTCCTGTAAATTGTACTTGGGTGGTCCTGTGTTGTTTCTGCCCTTTTATTTTTTGTGCACCCTGGTCCTGGAGGAGCAATGTTTCATTTCACTCTGTACTATGTATATGGTTGAAATGACAAATAAACCTAATTGATATGCTCAGCAAAGGACAGCTGGTCATCTATCATTACTCCTAGGTTCCTAGCAGACCTTGATGGTGACAGTCAGGGGAGTTTCTAGCAATTGAAAAGATCAGGGGCTAAATCAAGTTTATCTGAGGTTTGATTTTTTTTTTTTGAAGGAAGACTGGCATCGGGGCTAAAATACTAGGGGCTAGGGTTAAAATCTCGGGGCTATAGCCCCGAGTGATCGGCCCTAACGACGCCCACGGTGACAGTGTGGATGATCCAAGCTGAACAGTGATGTCATGATGGATGGTAGGGCTGGCAGGGAAGACAGGAAACTTGGAAAGGTTAAGGTGGAGGTGATGGTCTCTCATCCAGGCTGTGATGTTAACCAGGCATGCAGAGATCTGAGCAGAGACGTGGCGCCATCAGGAGATAAATTAGATATATCTGGATGTTCAGTGCAATAACAGAGAAGCACTCCTGATATTCCGTATCCAAGATGACTTATTTGATGATGACAGCGGAGATGAGTCTAAAAAAAGCAGCGGTAAGAACCGAAACACATGACGACAAACTTGGCATCAGCAGGGGGAAAAGAAATGGCTATGGAAGGGCCAAAAGTGCATAATCACATATGTTCATTACATATACTGAAGAATATAGGATTTTTAAACATGACACTGAACCAAATTCCCACTTAATTGTAAAGTGGAAAATTTTAAAGCAAGTTATAAAGTGACTTAATTACATGGAACTGGTTTCTGGTGAGTGTAACTATCCTCTGCCCTATCGTGACTGACTTTTCCAGTTGTTTTCAGCTTATGCAAGAAGAAGAAATAGACCATGCAATTAATATTAGTCAAGCAGTCTTCAAATATTATTTCTTAGAAATACAAATCTTATGAAAAACACACAGGTGACTTTAGTAGAGCGATGTGTCATATAAATGTCCATCAACCCTTCATCCAGCCACGTTTCCATAATGGGGTTGTCTGGTAAATGAGTGTACACTTGCTAATATACGTAAAACGTCAAATACGTTCAATTATTTTACATATTCAGACGATAACCCAAATGATATATAATCTGTTGCAACCTTTGCCTCATTTTTCTATCAGATGTATTCATTTGAATAAAAAATATTTTTTATTTTCCCTCAAGGTACCAGAGATTCAAAGCTATCATTAACTTATCCTCTCAGGACAAAGAAAAAGGTTCAGAATAGCATGTCATTCAAAAGGAGGAGTTGGCAAGCTATATATTTCTCAGATAGGATTGTTTGGCTGTCCCCACAATGTGTTAAAACCCTGTTATTTTGATGTTATGGGGAATATTTTTTGGGTTCCCAGAAGGGGAAAGTCAGTTTTATAAAGTTTTATATAAATCAGTGACCGCAATCAAAAAACAAAAAATGCCAAACATCTTGTATTTTGTTTGGTTACTTATGGTTAAGGTTGGGTAAGGGATAAGGTCATCATTGTATGGATTAGGGTTTTTCCCATAGAAATAAGTGGATGGTTCCCACAACGATATATATTAAAATCTGTTTGTGTGTGTGTGTGCGTGTGTGTGTGTGTGTCTGTCTGTCTGTCTATGTTTGTAAGCTGAATCAGCTGAATATCCTATTGGACCTGCAGGCAGAGGTGGGGACTCGAATCACTGACTCGCATCTTGCCTCGGACTCGAGTCACAAATATTATGACTTGTGATTCGGCAAAACTGATGGAAACACTTGGATTCAACTTGGACTTAAGGGTAGATGACTCAAGACTAGGACCCGAGTTGTACTCTATGACTTGACAATACTTGAGGTTATAGTCTCCCCTCTGGACACCATGACATTATTTTTTAAATTTTAGCGTATATTAATTCCCTGTTGTTTGCATTAAAATCTGGAGGAATGCAAGGTCCTGATATTATTTTGGAAATATGCATTACTCCCTTTATAATGATATAAAAACTGTGTGAGGACAATCATGACAGAGTGGAGACTCTCTTTTCAATCTATCTCTGCCTTTGAAAAACTTAACCTACAACATATTGTGGCAGATTTTTGCTGAAGAAAGTTTTAATCACTAAAGGTAAGAAAACTGACATAGGTAGGGACTCAAGTTACATGAATAACAATTCGACTTGGACTTGAGTCACAAATATGATGACTTGCGCAAAAATAATGGAACGACTTAGACTTGAGGGCACATGACCTGATTGAGACTTAATTCGAACTCGCCAAGGAGTGACTTATTCCCATCCTTAATTAGTAGCAAATTAAGCACCAAAGAAGAAAACTTAGTATCCAACTGAGCACTAAGCAATTAAAAGCTGAAATATAAAAATAAAGCACGCCCTTCTTTACCAGGGGAACACCAGGGTTCACCACAACTGAAGTGCAGGGGCATTTAGAGGCTGAAGTGTAAAGAAAACCAAAAATTCCTAGGAGAATATCGGGAACCTTGTTATGCATTATTCAATGTTATTCTTTAGCACAGGGTATTGAGTCTGTTGACAAAACTTGGCTAGATGCACTCTGTTGTACATAGTGTAGTTAATACAAACTATTCAAACACCATGATAAGCAATTACATCAGCGTGAGCAATGCAGCACTGTTTTTTAACCATTTAAGTTAACCAGTTCAAGACTATGGCTCAAAAAATAGTGGTCGGCTTCACAGCAAAAAGCATTTACATTACATTTAGATCCAGTAATGAATGAATATCATATTATGTAAGAAGTTTATTGCAGCTGTTTCTTCAAATTTAATGAATCTTTGTTCTGCATAATGTTGGAATTTAACAGACACAAGTTTACACAGTTTGAGTGGACCTTTGTAGGGTTAGCGCTAGATGTAGGGTGTTTTTTAATACCAAGAATGCAAAGACCGTACTTGTGGTCTTGGAAAGACTGGGCTTGCTAATGTGTCTCCCAAGAACGAACTTGCTGTGCAATGAATCATGGGATTGGTCTCGTTTGGTGAAGATGTAACTGATCCTATGTATCCTTGACATTTGGGGCGGGACAAGAACGACATCCCAGGATTTTTACCGCCCCCTGTTGCTGAGTATTGGAACTGGTATTCAGCAATGGAGGATGACGTAAATCGGGTACACGAAAACACAAGTATGGTCAGTGATGCATATTGAGAAACACCCATACTCATTACACTCGCCATAAGATGACCATGTGACTAGACTTCCTTATCATGTGATAATTATTACAGCTAAATCTGGACACAGTTTATCTTTCAGAAAATGCATCACTCATTCCAAACTGTGATAAAATGATATTCCTATACTGAAGCAAAAAACATAAACTGGGCCGGTATGAATACCCACTTTTCTCTTCTGGTCACTCTAATGCCAGTAAAAAGAAAAATCATGCATGACAGTATTTTCTTTTTTTTCTTGAAATATGTCTCCATTTTGATACTTTCCTATTGGCTTGTTTATCACTGTGATTTATTTCATGAAAATGTTGAATCCATGAACCTAAAGTAACTTAGAAGATGCATATATATCCGATGACAAAAAGACAGGAGAGAAATAGATATGGTGTCACAATGTGGGAGTGAGATTATTCAGGTCAGCACTTCATCATAATTTAGTCAGTGAAAAGGCGGTTCCTTTCACTCCACGGTGGAAACTTCTCATCGAACTTCTCCCATAATTCTGCTATGATAAATGTGCAAAGACAAAACGAGTGTGCTAAGCAAAATTATAAGCTTAAAACTTACTGGAAAGTCAGAAATACATCAAATATTTTACCATCTCCATCTATCCATCTATTTTCTGCCGCTTATCCAGGGTCGGGTTGCGGGGGCAGCAGTCTAAGGAGGGGGAGCCGGTTGGGGTGGGTGCAATGTAGATCGGGTATTTTACCATTTATTAAATTATAATAAGCTTATATAATATGGTCATCGTGACCATATGTGTTTGTTTTTAAAGACGAATATATCGTAGCAGGAGCACCACAAGGATGTGGCTGCATCATTTCTCTGCATGCTGTACATCAATGACTGCACAGCCCCTCACTCACCACCACTTACCTCAAATAACAGATAAATGTTCTGTTCTGGACTATTATAACATTGTAACATTGTAACTACCTCTAGTTCAATGTCAGGAAAACAAAAAAAATTGTAAAAGGGATTCCATCATTCTAGCACCACATCCAGAAGAGTTGAAGCTTCAGGGACCTTGGAATTACACTGGACAGTAAACTCAGCTTTGATCAGCATATAATGGACATTCAAAAAAGGAGCCATCAAAGACGATCAGGTATCCGGAAACTTAAAGGACTCCATGTCGCCCCCTATCTTATCCTATTGTTGTACCAGAGTATTATCCAGCCCATCCTGCTCTGCTATCACAAACGGTGCCAAATTTACTGGATAACCAACACTGCTACCAAGATTTAACAGGTCTCCCCACACCCAGCCTCTCAGATTAACTGTAGTGCCATCATTTACAAAACCACAGCACAAAACACGTCCACTCAACTGCAATTTCACTATACTGCCCTCTGAGCACAGGTGCAGGACCATGAGGTGCAGAAGGGCTTGTTTTGGCAAAAGTCTGGCACCCACAGCCGTAGCAGCCCTAAATGGAAGGACTTTCTGACTGAATTTGGAGTGTTGGTTCTTCTCAAGTTTTTCTCTTGCCTTCCATGACATGCTGCTTATATTGTTTCCTATATTGTTGTTGTATGATAATGGAGTTTGTGATATATGTTCTGTTGTGTAACGACAGGTGTTAAATGTGATGTTAATTCTTTTGGAATCTACAGTGCTGTGGAAAAGATTTTTTCCCCATGGGGACTATAAACCTAACTGAAAGCCACATAGCTGCATTTATTTCAGCTGAATATTATCATGACGTTCATACTGTGAAAATCAATCTCAAAGGCAACAAGGAAATTAATGGCATATTGTTTTCCTTTATATTTCAATAATAATAATAATAATAATAATAATAATTCAAAGTACATTCAATGTAAAATAAGACAACTAATTTTGCATACATACAGTGAAAAGCAGTGAAACCTATCTATTCATAGATAGATGTGGTATACATGGATGTTTTTAGTCATATGATCAACACAGTGTAGATATAGGGTTTAATCTGAAATTTCTCAAATTACTGGACTCATATGTGCTTTGCATATGTCAGAATGCCTGGCAATGGCTGATTCACTGCAGCATTAAAAAGGAAATCTAGCCATATCAGGATTATCTCATGTCTGTGATTGCCTATTACACTCAATATCCTCCTGCACTTCTGAATTGCGCATCTTCCTCTCTCCCGCTCATGTTTTCATCAAACTTCCCTCAAAATATCCCTTTGCCGGTTTTATAAAGGGCCAGATATGTGTGCATAGTGGTCCCACAGCAGAGACCTAATCCCCTAATCAAAAATTGCAAGCATTTGGGAAACTAAGAATTTAAGAAACCGCTGCGGAATGATGACCATGATGGGATCTTTCTTGGTTCACGAAATAGAAATAGGGATACGATTCAAAATATCAACTGCTCTGAATCACACCCAGGCAGACAGACTCATTCTGTCATCCAGATTGCCTGAATGGAGAATTGACATACCAGTTGTACTGTGTCCTAATTGCCTATTCTTATCTGTATGCCCCTGAAAACAAACAAACAGACAGACAGACAGACAGAGAGAGAGAGAGAGAGAGAGAGAGATAAGTGAGTAAAATGGATTTATTTAACCATCCATTTAACTTGGGTCTGGTGTTCATGTGCATGCATCTTCCTCTAGTTAACATTTGAAAGATCCATCTCTGTGCAATTTTGAATCTCTGAAAAACTGCAAAACATGTCCATCTATAAAAATTCACATTTTTAAAAGTGTCCTGCTAACCAGCCCAATAACTAGTAACTAGATTCAGGATGTTACTGACAGATAACAAGGGTACGGAATATCAGGGGTGCTTCTTCTTTATTGCACTGGGCAACATTTTTACCCTCAGAATAGTCTGAGTCTTTTGGGGCATGAAGTCAATAAGGCATTGAACACGTTCCAGTGGAATACTGGCCCATGATGATGCCAACACGTCCCAAAGTTGTATTGAGCTGGCTGGCAGTGAAGCTCTATTCTGAACATTTTCCATATCACCCCACAGATGTGCAATTGAATTAAGATTTGGTGAGTGAGCAGACAACTGCATTAAGCTAAATTCATTGTCACTTCAGGGAACTATTTCCTGCTAATTTTAGGCCTGTGACACAGGTGTTTATCTTGCTGAAAAAAAGTCAATTTTCAGATGGATAAACTGCTGTCATGAGCAGATGCACCTGATTGGAAATGATGTTCACATATCCTGTGACATTCACATATTATTCAGCCTGCAGTGTTGACACTCGACATGATGGATGCATGGACTCGTGTGGTTATATCCGCACTGGGTGCCCCCATCAGCATGCAACAGGACGAACTAGAATGCATCTGGCAGGGGATGTTTTTCCTAGCCCTCCAGTGTCCATTGTTTTTTTTTTCTTTAACCCACTGCTTTGGAATTCCAAGCAGAAATATGAACTTCGACATGTATGTCCATTTAATAAGGAATATTGGAAAGTATGAAAAATGTATGAAAGCAATATATCAATAACCTATTTTTCCCATATTATTAAATACTGTATGTCCATGCACACAGACATTGGAATAATGCAGCCCATATAGTAAATATGTGATCTACTCAAAAACAATTCAGGGAATGGGTCCAGATAACTGATCATAAATGAGCAAAGACAAATATTCTCAGTAATATAATTTCATGTCACTTCAGTGAGTGGGCTTGTGAAATTTGTATGATTTGTGCCACATTGTTTGCAGTAGGTGGAACGTCCCTGGCAGTGAGGTACAGCTTGTGCTCCCAAAATGAGTTCCAGTTTCTAATTCCCCTGCAAAATGCATTCAAGACACTCCAATTCTTCAAGAAAAAAAATGAGTCCGCATTTACATAATAATGGACATACCATGTTACTTGTGTTTTTTTATACTCGTGTAGAATGCCAGACATGTACCTTGTGGTGTTAACACAAGCAAACCATGATCAATGTGAACTAAATGTTTATTATGGTGGAAGATCAATGTCTTCACTTTATGGTTGCATGGAACTGTGCATTTCACATCTTTTGACTTCTGTGCTGTGAACCTCCAGGACAAAGACTGAGCAGGACAGACAATTATCACTATAAGCTGTACATTTCTGTCATTGCACCATGTAGATAGCATTTAAAGCATCATGCATCATGTCATGTAATTAGCCCTACTCATATTTTTGCCATTTGTTTCATCATTTCCAAATGTCAGGCCTTCACATAGGTCATGGCTGTCAAAACAGATATGACAGGTGAAAATAATTAGGCAGCTGAAGTTTTATGAACACATGGCATTATTTTAACTATTTTTTGCATCGCGACACTTGACAGCTGAATTCATAAAGATTATCAAGACATTAAAAAATGTGATTAAAGTGATGTGTGTAATTAAAATGAAACACCTTTACATTTTAAGGATTTTAACTTATGAGTAAACTGAGAAACGAGATTTGAGCAATCAAGAGACTATATAACTTAGTACTGTAAGTCTTATCTTTTGAATTCCTAGAAGATTATAGTCATACCCTTGACAGCTTGCCTGATACGGATTTCTCCAGGCAGAAAATCTGTTCATTGATGTATGTCATGCATGCAATAACTACCCTATATCTCACAACACATTGCTCATGTAATTATTTGGAAGAGACTGGGACTTACATCAAGCTTGACCACTCTTTAGCATCCTGGACACCATCTTTAGTAATCTAAATAGGCTAAACTCTGGTGAGCTAATTATAAAAGAAATCATTATAAACACAGGATTAACATTAACTAACACAGAATAAACTAGATATCTATAACCATAAATGCATCCACTATACCCTTAAACTAAAATATGATTGTTTACAAATAAAACTTGAAATCTGAACATCTAGTACATGTTTTGTTCTCTTTATGGAATCCATCCATCCATCCATCCATCCATCCATCCATTATCTTCCGCTTGATCCGAGGTCGGGTCGCGGGGGCAGCTGTCTCAGCAGGG
>JAAGVU020000035.1:5863894-5897056 GCA_011763525.2 Mormyrus iriodes
TTGTGGGGGATGACCGTGTTGAAGGCGGAGCTGTAATCAACAAAGAGCATCCTGATGTAGGAGTCTTTGTTTTCCAGATGGGAGAGGGAATAGTGAACGGCAGCAGTGATGGCATTCGATGTGGACCTGTTGGGCAGGTAGGTATACTGCAGGGGGTCCAGAGTGTCTGGGATGTTGCTCTGGATGTGGGCCAGCACCACTCTCTCAAAACACTTTGCGACAAATGGAGTGAGTGCTACTGGTCTGTAGTCATTCATTGGTGTTAGCTAATTAGGGAAGTAAACAGTAGCTAAGATAAAAATGACCTCCGGATCTAGGCCACACACGCTCTTTACCATAGAGATGAAGTTCATCTGTACTGATATATGCCCGTTTAGTATAAAAATAAATCTTCTTTAAGACAATAAATCAACTTTCAACTCCTGAATGCTGAGCAACAAATCAAAATACAAAGATTAGTTTACAATAGTTAAAAGAAAAAGAATATTAAATGATTGTTTCAATATATAAGTGAGCTTATTATATTTAATTAATAAAGGTTTGGAAGGCATGGAAAATTCAGAGGAGAGAATCATTCTAGGGGAAACACGTTTCTGTATTTGAGGTTCAGGTCAGTCCTGTTGAACACATTGAATACATTAAACCACTACTGCTGTGCTGAAGAGGTGCCATGAAGTCCTTTCATTCTTGTGTGACTGGTGTTTTGTAGCTGGAAGGATGCGATTCGCTGTATTAAACTCAGGATTATGCGAAATAAACACCTGGAGACAGATCCCTTGTCCTATTTAAAAAAGAACACTCAAAGAGTGAGATTCATACAGTCTGTCTATAGAGTGTCCTTAACAATTTTATTACATTTCAGGTCCACAAGGTAAGATGTACGTTACATTTTCGTGGGGAGTATTCTCTTTCGTGTGCCAATTAATGACATTTAAGGACGATATTGTTTCTACAGATATTTTTCTTGGAATTCCCAACATCATTCAGAGGAAAGGCAGTAAATAGCAATCAATCTTAAAGGAGGGAAGCAACGTTTTTTTTGTTTTTTCTTGCCTGCTGGTGGCATATATGGACATCCTAAAAGTGAAATACATTTTTTAAAAGAGATGAGAGTAAGATATTTAGTTGCATGACAGCTGGATGCTGCATCCATACAGGCAGTCATCTATGCTTGTTTATGTTTGCCTTATTTAGCAAATGCTTTTGTCCAAGGTGATGTACAAGTGAGGCAAACGGTGTTTAATTTGTGCCGAAGCCCACTGCCGGGAGCCCTGGCTCAGAGCAGTCTGTCCTCCAGCACCTCAAACACTATACCCAATATACAATGGCAAAAGTTTGGGCACCCTTGTTTAAAATGTCTATTACTTTGAATAGTTAAGTCAGCAGACGATCACCGAAAGGCATAAAGACAACACATTTCTTTAATATTTCAAGGAAGATTACAGTTTTATTTCCATCATTCACAGGTATAAAATACCAAAACAATAAAAAGGCCCTGTAGTGAAAATTTGGGCACCCGACATGATCAGTACACAGTAACACCCCCTTTGCGAGTATCACAGCTTGTAAATGTTTTTTGTAGCCAGTAGTTTGAGTTCTTGCTTGGGGAATTTTCACCCATTCGTCCTTGCAAAAGACTTCCGATTCTGCAATGTTCTTGGGCTATGTTGCATGCACTGTTCTTTTGAGATATCCACAGATTTTCAATGATGTTTAGATCGGGGACTGTGAGTGCCATGACCAAACCTTCAGCTTGTGCTTCTTGAGGCTGTCCATTGTCCAGATTTTGAGGTTGTCCAGATTTTGAGGTGTTTCGGATCATTATCTTGTTATAGGTAGGACCCATCCTACATTTACCTTCAACTCATTTACAAATGGTGTGATGTTTGCTGCCAGAATTTGTTGGTACGTATTGGAGTCCATTCTTCCCCCTACCAATGACATGTTCCCTGTGTCACTAGTTGCACCACATGCCCAAAGCATGATCGATCCACCCCCATGCTTGATAGTTTGAGAGGTGTTCTTGTCTTGGAATTCGACACCCTTTTTTCTCCAAACATGCCTTTGCATATTGTGGACAAAAAGTTATATTTTGACTTCATCAATCCACAGGACTTGTTTCCAAAATGCATCAGGCTTGTTTAGATGTTTACTTCAGATGCTGAATTTTGTGGTTAGGATGCAGGAAAGGTTTTCTTCTGCTGACTCTGCCATGAAGGCCATATTTGTTCCGGTGTTGCTGCACAGTAGAACGGTACACCACCACTCCACAGTCTGTTAAACCTTCCTGGAGGTCTTCTGCAGTCAAAAGGGGGTTTTACTTGCCTTTCTGGCAATCCAAAGAGCAGTCCTTTCACAAAGTTTTCTTTGTTTTCCAGACCTCAACTTGACCTCCACCATACCTGTTAACTGCCAGTTCTTAATAGTATTACGAAATGAGGAAAAAGCTACCTGGAAAAACTTTGCTATCTTCTTGTAGCCTTGCGCCCGTAGTGCGTAGAACAGTGCGTGCGCTCTTTATAGCTCCAGAACTTCAGAGATGTACACCTACAAATTAAGCACAGGAGGCAAATAGCACATTACAAACATATGGCTGTTAAGGAGTCGACTAGGTATAAATGCGGGTGGGCTAAGCTTCTAGTGAATGTCCAGGTAAAAGTGTTAGCAGTACTGGAGCTGGAGCTACACAACATCTTTCAAACAAAGCAAGAACCTAATAAGACAAAATGACAGAGAGTGCAACATTAAGAGAATTCAAGGAACACAGAGTGATACATAATCATCAGTGCTGAGAGTGTAAATAATAATGTGAAATGAGCCTTTCATGTGTTTCAGAAGGAGACATGGAGGTTAAAGCTCAATGCAGGGATGCTTTTCTGCCAGTGCAAGAATAATTATCCTTCCCAGCTCTGGTGGGGGGTGGGGGACTGTCCTGCTGAGGCACTGTCGCATCACGCTGGATTTCTGTGCTTTCTGCGTAGAGAGGAGGTACAGGGTGAGGAATGAATGGGGAATGGGCAGATATTATACACGATTTATAGAGGTTAAAAAACTTAGGTCTGGTGACAACTTTATGGTACCTGAAGTCCCTGTTTTATATGATTTTTTTCTGGGTTAAAAGGCACATGTTAAAGCTTTGCAAACATTTGCTCATTTTTAACTTCAACAAAAACAGCTAAACTTGAAAAAAATGCATCTGATTCTTTTTTTTAATTTATTCCATCCATCCATCCATCCATTCATCGATTTTCCATACCCCAATGTCCTATGCAGGATCGAGCGGGTCCGGAGCCTACCCCCGAAGCTACGGGCGCAAGGCAGGCACTGAAAAAGGACAGGGTACCAATCCATTGCAGTTTATTATCTTTCTTTTAACCTTTTTAACTTTTTCCCTTACTAACATTTTGTTAAGTGTCAATGGGAATATCCTACAAAGATGAAAATGCAAAAAAATCAGTAAATTATATGGACTATAGCAAAAATAAGGCAATACCCACCTAATCACAAATCCTATAATTACTGGTTAGCTCAAGGTAGTGTCATTTATTTACACATGCCTCAGAACTATTTGATTTTATTAGATGCTGTTTTCTCATTATGAACCAAAACATCTAATCAATGATCTGGTGATCAATCTAAAGTTCAAATGTCACTTTATAATAGCAGTGCCATTTGTGAAGTATCCCACAATGAAATTTAACAACATGGATTGAGCCAGCTGTACTTGAGGGTTCAGTTAAATTTATCCAATGGTGTAATTACAACAAGGTTCATTTCAAATGAGCCAATTTCTGGCCAACCCTCTTTGGAAGAGCCCTGCTGGCAAAAGACAGTTGCTAAAACAAACTAAATACTGTATTGATTAAAACGTTCCATATTTCTGAGATACTGAATCAATATGTTCTGCTAACCAACTATCTAGCTATGATCTTCTGAGTGATATTTTATTTAGTTATTGAAACCACTTGGCCGGGGGGGACTTTCTGTTTGGGGCCCCAGAAACAATAAACTCACCCCTCATCAACAATAATCACTCTTCGTTACTTAGGCACACATATTGCTGATGAATAAGTGTGGAGTTGGAATGTATAGTAGAACCTTGGAACTGGAATGCCTCTTAACTCAACTAACTCGGATGTCGAATGAATCTGTCAAATTTTTTTCCGGCTTTAACCTCGACCGAAATCTTGGAACTCGACCGTTCATGCTAAAACTTGTCTGGGTCGAGATGTGTTCGGCTCTACCAATTTGGTCCTCGCATGGGTCGGTCGAAAAAAATCAAGCTGCAACTCAACCGAAAACTCGGAACATGACAAAACAAAACAGACCTGCTAAATCTTGTACGGATGGAGAAGCATCTCCCCTTCCAAACAATAACCTCCATCCCTCCTCTTCTCCACCTGCCACTTCCAGTATGCCATCAGCTCACCCCAATACAGGCAAAGTGCTCATAAATGATCATTTATTTCATGTTTATTGTTTTTGTATGTGTGCTTTTTCATGCGTGTATTAGTTTTACATCGATTGTTAATGCTTTTTATCATTGGTTAGGTAGGTAGATAGTTTTAAATAGGTAATAATTTGGGGGTCTGGAACAGATTAAATTCATTTATATTATTTCCTATGGGGAAATTCGACTTGGACCTCGATCAAATCACTCAACCAGTCTTCTGGAATGAATTAAGTTCGTGTTCCAAGGTACCACTGTATTTCAGAGTCCCACAGCTGCCATTTTGGAATAATTATTCATCATGTGTGACTTTTGAAGTGGGGCCCCAGAAACAACAAACCGGTCCCTGTCTGTATCCACTGTAAACTGATCATCAGAATACTAATCTGTAATATAAGATAACATTATCAAAAAGCAGAGGTTCATAGCATATGTATGCAGAGATCGGAAAAGAGCAATTTTATTATTTTTCAAAGAATGGCTATATGTTAGAAGTTAGGAAGGTTAAATTGAAGATGCAAGAATGTTTTCTTAAAATGAAAAAAAAAATGCACCTAAATGAAGACCATAAATGCCATAAGACAGATAAGCCAACAGCTCTATCTAGGCTAATTAATTAAGTGTTCAGTGGGGGCACAAAGCAGGAGACTGTGGGTCTGCATTTCCCAGCCCTGAGGAATCCAGCACTCAGCTGCATTCTGATTATGCTTCCAAAGTGCTTTGAAGAATTTTCATTAGGGCTCACTCAGCTCAGTCGTTATCAGGGTTCTCCTAATTTAAAGCAAACACATACCTTTTATACTATTTACAGCTGAAATAGTCATTAGGATGACCTTCTATTCGATGGACCACATTAATCACAGCTATAGCTGGAATTTACACTATAATTTCATTACTGGTCAGTCAGCCTTTGAATTTTTCTTCCAGGAGTAGAACTGCTTGTGAGATTTACGATATATTTGAAATCGTCAAGTGTGTTCATTGATAGTTTGAGATTCATAAAACCTCTGCAATTTAGAGGAAACCTATAATTGGAGCAAGTACAACATCTGTCAGAAAAAAAAGAAAAATCTCAATCTATTGCCACCACAGACCACAAGACCGCAAAAAAAAAACAAAAAAAAAACAAAACAGTTGGCAACGGTTGTCGAATAGCTTATGGTGCACATATGTTTACATTCTGGATGCGAGCATAAAGATAATGTCTAATATGCTATAAGACTAGCAAAAGGACAGCATTGTAAAAAAATCCAATAACTAGAACAGCTTCAACAGCAACCAAAAAAAAATTCTAAATAATCACATGCACATAATGCCACAATAATTTTGCTTTCCTACTTTTGGCAAGACTATCTTATAAAAAGCTAATATTCCACAGTTCAATATTAGTCAATTTTCCCTAAAAGAAAAACTAATCGAAGTATTAATAGCCACAAATTATGCAAATAAAACAAAAAAAAAGTGTGGCATATTTAAATTAGTCATTAGAGAAGGGTATTTGGAAAATTAGTGTGTAATATATCCATCTTTTGTGATGATCTGCAACACCATGAGTCCAGTGTCCCACATATGGGAGCACTACAAAAATGGGGCTTCAAATTGATAAATAAGGATTCGGTTAGTAAAGGATTAACCATTTTAGCTAATTATTGGCTGTTTTGGAGTTGCCAATCCAAATCCAAAATAATAATAATAATGATAATAGTAATAATTGTCATGTGTAGGGTGAAATGTAAAACAGTGAATTAATTCTTTCCATAACGTCGAATGTGTAGCATAGAGGCTCAACAAATTTCACTGGGGATCCAGCAACCCTATCAACAGGTCCCTCTTGGTAGATTCCACTGCCTGTGGAGAGGGTCCTCCGTAATAGATTTTGCCGACCAGGGGTCTGAAGCAAATTTCAAGGGGGTCCAAATTCTTAATTTTACTACCAGGCTAAGAGCCCGATTCGCTGGAGGGGGGGTGTTTGTACGTGGTTATGTGCCTGATAGCATATTCATGCATGGTACAGGTTAATGCCAGTTTAATGCCAAAGTTTGTAGAGCTTCTCACATGAAGGAACAGTCTTAGCTAATTTCCTGGATAAATAAAACTGCAACTGCCCGTCCAAAATATTTTACCCTGGGGCCCGATTAAGCCTCAGCCCTGGAGCTGTAAGTCAATGTAGCCAAATTACTTTGTAATCTAGGATTACAATTAAACAACGAGAATGAATTTCCAATTTATTCAGTAAATTTAAAATGTATTATTATTTTAGTAATAAGGGTCAATAATTTTAAGATCTATTTTGGTTCGGTGTAATGCATTCTATGTAACAGAATATCATTATCACAGGCCTCAGAACAATATCAGTATTAGAGGACAGGAGGATGTACTACTGGTGAATTCAATGCATCCAAAGATTTTCAACATTCACATAAAAGTGAAATTCAAATGTATTGTTTGGCAAGTTTAACCTTATTGTCAGAAATTAGCTGAAAAGCAAATAGTGAAGAAAAATGTTTGTCATCTCAGTGATGGGTTGTAAAATACATTCACAGGTCTCAGAACAGTTTAATGGAAATTATTTGCATATATATTGTTTTCTTGCTGTCTGCACGAGCTGACACCTTTAATCAGAGATCCAATAATATCTCTTTAGTGTTAATGTCACTCAGCATTTACAAAGCCTTTGACCCTTTGAGGTGTGGGCTGTTAATAAGATTCAAGCACCTTATTTGAGCAAAGTATGGAAGAAAGAGATTTCTTTTTAGCCATGATTGCTTTCAGGCTCACTTCAGTGTGGACTGATTGTTCTCGCTGAGCCCTCAGAAGATATAAGATTTACAGGGCTTGATTTTTCAACACAATTTCCCTTTAAACATAAGTTTACATGGAGTTAAAAGTTCTGAACAAATTTTCTATATCATACAACCTCCAAATGTTTCAGCTCTCAAAGCTAAAGAAGAATGTACATATACATCTATATAGACATACAGTATAACAATTGTAATAATTACTACAACAAAAGATAAAAAACACTCTAGACATTTTAGAATAAAACAACAGCCTAATACTCCAAAAATATTTAAGATACATTTCAATCTAATTTTGAGCTCTAAAAATCAAGGTGACCAAATCTAATTTCTGATCATTTTTAAAATATTATTTCAATGCTTTGTTTGTTTGTTTTGTTCAATTACTTGTTTTTGCATCCCTGCTTCTTATTACCTTCTGATAAGTAAATAGATAATCGCATAAATTGTAGAGAATTACCATTCTTTACAGTCGATAATTCTGCTTGTTTATGTTGTGCACTGTAAACATTTTTACATTTCAGTATTATTCCGATTGAAAGGCATCAACTGTCCTATTTTGAAATTAATTTAAAAGCTCGTTGCATGGCCCCTTCTGTTGCACCCAGCGATGGCGAAATCCCTTTGTCATAAATCCAGGAAAGAGGGCCCTTCATGACCAAGCCAGCCTGAGCTGAGCATTAATGAGCAGCTGCTATTGTCTGATCATCACGGCCAGGCTGCAGCACAGCCGCTTGCCAGGGATCCTCAAAGTGCAGAGGCTAATGCCAGGACTGTTCAGAATACAGCTTAAAGGTCCGTTTAGAAAATTTCCTAGAAGAAGATGAGGTATAACTAAGGATTTACCAGCATGAAAACATTGTCATAAGTACAAATAACCTCAATATAGGTATAAGCTAATACTGAATAAATTCTGAATGAACCAGAGTATCAATAAGTCATACACACTTATAATCCTTCATAATTTATCTTGTTCTCTGATGTTTTACTAAGTAATATAATCAAAAGGCTTGTGATCAATACAATCATTATGTTACATAAATATTCTGTGTGGCTATGAAAGGCAATTACTTTTATTCACATTAAATATTAATCCATAAAATAGTTTTTCTTCTATTACCTTGTAAACGGCAATTACATTAATTATGTTCTGATGCGTAAAAGTGCATCAAATTTCATTCATCATTTGTTGAGTCAGCATTTTGTTGCATCTGCAGTTCATCTATGCATTTCTGAATTAGCATAACCTTGCTCTCAGTCGTGATCAAAATCATATTCAAAACAGCATGTTTTGAATATGACAGCTAAAATGAAACGTCACATATTAATAGCGAATATGTTGCATTTAAATCCTCCTTTGAGCTTAAAACGCAGTTACATGCACGTATAGACAGAAAATGAGAACGATATCATCCATGACCGCAAGTAATTGTACCAAAATCAAAGTGTACTTTAGCTGCCAGCTATAATGTCCCTTTCTGCAGTGTTTCAGTGCTGTTGTAAAGCCAGTGCTTAACTATCATGCCTGGCTGCTTTACCTTATAGCAATGGTTGCTAAGAACAAATTGTACCCAAGAATATTGTAAACATAGTAAAAAATGCATGCTTTAAGTATTAAAGACTGGTCTGATTTCATTTTAAAGGAGAGGGTATAATATTATGGTATATCTGTTTTTCAACAAATATGTTTCACAGTTGTATTTCCTACTTGTTTCTTTGTTAAATATTAAATCTGTAGGACAGTAGTGGGATTCTGAAGATGTGTGTGTCTGAGGGGTATGGACACCTAGGACCCAGCACTGTAAAAGGGCCCCAAATTCTACTCTTCCCTCCCCACACACATTCTATTGGGGGCGGCATACTTCTTCACATCAAAAGTGAGGGGACCAAAATTTTGTTAGGAGGTCCAGAATTTCTAGAGATGCCCCTAGTGTTCTTTGTCCTGAAATATATTACAGATTGTCATGATGAAATGAGAGTAAGCAAAGAAATATACCTGCAATCCATTTCAGAATCATCCTGCATATTTAAAAAGCTATTGCTTTTACCTTGCTACTTTCACCAAATCCAGTTTCTCCAAAAGCTGACAGGCGGGATGAGAAATCAAGAGTCATAATGCATCTATTAGCATTAGCAGCCCTCACTCTGAAATTGCAGTGTATGACAATGCCAGGATTTGCATTACATTTCTAAAATTACGGAGATTAGGTCCTTGCCATGCTAAGAAATTTATTTTTCAAGCCTTATCCTCTGCAAACTCAAATCCTAAGATTACTCCGTTAACTTTGATAAAGGACAACTGCTCAATATTGACATACACCATAGGGTCTGCAGCAGCCACTTCTAACCAGGGCTGTGCTCATCTGTCTGAAACGGGATCATTGACACCCAAAAAGAAGATGGGAAAAGCAATCTCTTTAGGTCTGTTAAGCAGAAGAGGGTGGTTACAGGTTGACATCACTCAGCGTATAACTCAGAGTAGAATTAAACCTGAATGGTATGTCAGACAGTTCCATTATGCATATAGTTTAATAAAGGCTGGAATTCACAAATGACTTGTATAACCAGAAAGTATTATGAAAAACATAAATCCCACACTTTTAATAATTCTATATTTCTGCTGATTTACTCAGCAGTATTCTTGTGGTGAACAAATCAATGCAAAATAAATCTTGCGAGTGGAGTTTCATGTATGAAATACATATTATCTGATATGTATTGATTGACAACCATGATTCAAATAGCCAAAGAATTAAATAAGACTTGCATTCAGAAATGTACTTATCAGGCTTATAATCTGTTGCATGAATGCCTTATTGTGTCTGTTTACTTTTTCAAAACAAAACAACAGGTATATCGGTTGACAAGGAGACTGTAGAACTTTTAGCTGTAGTTTTGGGCTTTACTGGAAATTATTACATGGCTTTGATGATGGCTTTTTATTTTAGGGAAGTTGTAGGGACATGTCTATGTCACTCTTCTGGTGGGTCTAAGGTCAGTTGTCTACTTGTGGGAGCTTCTCACGGCTTCATGTGTTATGTCTCTTGAGTGGGGAGTTGTACTCAGGGATTGTCAGCAACAGATCCTTTGTTATCTGACAAGACAGACATTGCAGGTCTTAGCTGACGCCAGACCCTGGTGAAGGCTGGATGTTTAGTAGACAGTGCACAGGATCTATACTGTCAGGTCGAACTAAGGGTCTATTACATTTAATATTAAGAGTAGGAGTACCTCTCTGTCAGTACTCCAAAAGTATTCATCGCTTGTGAATATTTTGGAAATGGCCTTTTGCAATAGAAGCAATGAAAAAGAAAATCACTCCTGTTAAAACCAGCAAGCTTCTAAATTAAGATGCATGTTTGCAAGCATTATTCAAGAAGCCAGCACAAAAATGGACTTCCTGATGCTGAAAAGTCACATGGGACCCACTTCGCATCTGGGCTGGGCCACGTTGCCCCTTCCTCACCTTTGCCAGATCAAAGGTATCCTCATCCTGGTTACTTAGCTAATAAAAACACACTAATAAGGATTCAGATGTTGAGGGGAACAATGCCTCATTATAAGACATCCAGCTGAAACATCAAAGATATTTTTGACTGGTTAGGGGAATTCTTGTCTCATCATGAGTAAAGAGGAGTGCATGTTAATTGCCATGTCAGGAGGGTTCTAATGAAGGAGGCAGTTAATAATTCCAATACGGCTACGAGTTTTACTCATGGAGTTGCCTTCTGCTTTGGGCAGACACTAACATGCAAAATCAGAATTCACCTTGTTGGCCAGCTACACCAACATGTGATTTTGTCTTGGCAGTATATTGGCGCATACATTCAAAAACAACACAGAAAATACATTAAAAACGAGTGAAATAGATTTTAAATATATGCAGTAGTGCAAATCAGTACAGATTACAGTCAGTATATTGGTTTTTACAAACTGTTCAATGTGCACACGTGTTTAACTACATATGCAAGTTTAAATACTGATTAGAACCAAACTCCTAAATAAATTCAAATAAATACGATTATGCATTAAGAGCAGATGTGCATGGTTATGTGCAAAAGCAGTCGTTTTGGGCTTCTGAACTTTAAAATGTCAGGAACGCCCCCCATCTTGCCCCATGCTGTTCATCATTCCTTGTTTGGCCAGCAGGTGTCGCCGGTCCACCCATTCTTTCCTCAGTGTTTCCTTTGGTTTAGCACCTTCTTAGTTTTTATGATGTTCACCCCGTTCCCCAGGCTGCCACCTGGCTGAATGGGCTGAGCATGCAATAGAAAACTGTAAATTCTTACCATCATGGCTAAAGGCCAGCCTCAACTATGCTGGACATTTTGAGATTTGTTTTCCCACTTGTTAATTATCTGGCATTCATGTTATTAAGTAATTGGTCCTTGTCGTGTGCTTTAGTTCTTGGTCATCCCTCTTTCCCTTGTGTTAGTATTTCACAGTGGTTGAGTTTTTAGTCCGTGTTAATTGTTAATGACCCGCACCTGTTCCTTGTTGCCTCTAGTCTTTAGTGTTTGGTTGATTGGTTACAGCTCACACCTGTCTCTTGTTCAGACCTTGTCATCTCTGTGTATATGTAGCTGTCCCTGCCCTGTTCCTCTTGTCAATCCTTGTATTTGTTCCTGCATGGTACCTGAATGTGTAGATGTCATGGGTGTTGAATGTGTTTCCTATCCATACCCATCTTTCTTCCTTTGTTTTGACCCCTAGTGATATCTTTAATTTTGTCTTTTTAGTGTTTGGTTTTTATAATAAAGTTACCCTTTTTATCCATGCCCCAGCATTACATAAAGAGTGTCAGAATCCAGTCCCCATTAGAACACTGGGGTTTGTTTATTGTCCTATAATAGATATTCTAGTTTATTGGTGACTATCACTCCAGCACTTCAAATTTACAGTAAAATTGAAAAGTTAGTAAAACAGAAAGCTAATGCAGTGTCATATTTTCTGGCTTCTAAATCTTCGAAAGTATAGGGTAGAGGGTGGTTAATGTGTTTTCCTGCCATTGACCCCGACCAGGATAAGCAGTTAGTAGATGAAGGGATGGATAAATGCACTGTATTTCAAATGTAATTGCATGTCACAATTTTTAAAATTATACTGAAAGGCTTTCTTTTTTAAAAGCTCAGAATAGAAATTGAGAGTTAAGGAGGTAAAACAGAGTGCTTTAACCATGCACTTGTATATATAGTTGAGACCCAAAAATACGAAGAGAGAATGACAATGTTAAACAATAAAATGTCAAACGATAAACCCATTCAAATGAACAAATATAATTTATCCTTAAGTGCAGTAATTGTGTTGAAAAGGGGACATGAAAGATAGATGAATGTATGAATAATAATGCATAGACATGCTTTTATATGGATAAACTGCCAGTCAAAGTGAAATTTGGAGTTACTTCTCTTCTATTATAAGCACTATCAGTGCCACATACAAAGAATTAAAAAATGGTACAGAATGGTAATTAAGAGAAAACGTTTAGTGATGGACACTACCTTTATGTGATCAAGACTAATAAAGATAGCCTAATTCCTAAGGTCATGATACATGGGGCAACTTTTTGAGCAGTACCACCAGGAAATGTTGCTTACTAATGTTGCTTGAGTACTTTCCCATTGATATTGGGTAGCAAATCTATATAAAATTTTTGTTGCGGTGGGCAACTTTTCGTGATCATGCAGATGAGTTGCCTTTTGCCTGGTTGATAATTGCTTGGCAACATTGCTCAAAGAGTTGCCCTGCGCATCAAAATAGCCAGATTTTACAGTGATTAGAGCTGAACAAACTCTAGACCTGATTAAAAGTCGACAGTATTTTTACTCAAAGTTCTCACCAAGTGTCGGAGAAGTGCTCACAAATGATCTGCACTCGCTGGCTATGTAGCCTTGACCTTTCTATCCATTTCATCCCAGATCAGCTTTATGGGGTTAAGGCTAGGTGATTTTGCAGGCCATTTAATCACTTTCAACTTTCCTTCATCTTCAAGTAGTTATGACAGGACATTTACACTGATCACATTGCTTGAAGCTTAACCAAAAATGGCAGAATATAGGCTGTTCAAAAACTTCTAACTGGCAGGGTATATGTAAGTTGAGTTGGTTAGGGTGCCTATATTTTTGCTTTGCGAGAGGCATCCTTGCAACACAAATATGCACAGAGAAAATATTCTTACTGTAGAAAAGCAAATGTCAACATGAAACAAAGCAAAATCTTGTGCAGTTCATGCCAGGATCAGTCCTTGCCTTGTCGTTTCCCTGCCTGACCAGCAGGCGTGGCTGGTCACCGGTTTCCTAGTGCTTGAGTCCTTTTTGATTATGGTCTGAACCTTGGTGGTCCTATCCGTAGTGTTTGAGTTGTTGATGACACACACCTGTGCCTTGTTGCCACTATTCTTTAGTGTTTGGTTACTTGTCAATGCCCACGCCTGTTGCTTCTCCAGCTTCATCATCAGTGTATATCTGTGCTTGCCCTTGCTCTATTCTACAGTTGGTCATTGTGGAGTTTGTATATGGTTTCTTGTTACTAGCCAGTGTCTTTGTTTCCTATATGTGCTCACTGTTGAATGTTGTACCCTGGACCAGCACGCTGGTTATTACCCTATTCTGAGTCTATGTGTCACCGTAGCATTTCTTTGTGTTTAGTTGAGTCTTTGTTAATTCTTGTTTTGCTTTCCTGCCCTTTTGTTTAGACTCCTCATGGTCTCTTCAGGTTTCTGATTCTGTGAGTTCTGTTAATAAAATCCCCTTTTGTTAGTAAGTTGCTGCCCAAAGCAGACTGTCCTTCCACCATGCGTCGCCATAACATTTCAGGCATTTTATGTCCCAAAAAAGAGGACAAGTCCAACATAATTGTTCTAAGTTAGTAGAACAATTATGTTGAAAACAGTTGTTAAATGTTCTCATTTCAGATAAATCCTCTATACAATGAAGTCAATCCATGTGCATTTCTCTTAAACAAATAGACATGAAATTCCTATTTGGGTCGGATCTACTGTCTAGAGGAGTTAAATGAGTGTTACATGAGTTACAGAAATCGTTTAATACATCACATTTATGTTCTGTGTTACGTTGGGGCATGACTGACGGTCCACTAGGCAGCTTTTAATTTCAGGATTTTATTTTATCTTGAAACAAACCAAGAAACCCACTCAGAAAATGAGAGACCATGAAACAAAGGCAGGTAGCTAACATTAGAACTAACTAAGGTTTAACTAAAGAGGAGGTTTACAACTGGGAACATCTAACAGCAAAAACATGCGATAGCAGGCAAAGGAACAGAGAATGGGCAGGGATGTATCTATCTATATATATATATATATATATATATACACACACACACACACACACACACACACACACACACACAGGTAAGGAGAGCTGGCTGAACCAGGGACAGATCATGGTCATCAACAAGCATTAATACGCTAAGGACTAAGACACCAGGAGATATCAGAACATAGGGCATAGATACAAAATTGAGACAGACCAAATAAATGATAACACTAAAGGCATGGATCAAACTGGTGTACACAGACACAAGGAATTTGATTAACATAAGGCTTACAAAAAAAAATCTGGGCCACAAATTCCCAAAAACTCCAAAGTTGTTGATGTTTGCATGCTGGTAAGGCTCAGGATGAATGGCCAATGAGCCATATGCTCATATGCTCAGCCCACTCAGCTACACAGTGGCCCAGGGAACAGGGAGAACTAGGGGCACTGTGAGTGGGAATAGACCTAGGGGAACACGGGGAGCAGAACTGAAAGTCCAGTGACACCCGCTGGCCAAACAGGGTACTTAGGAAAACGACAGACAATACAGAAAATGGCAAAGATTTATCCTGACATTCACACTTAAGTCCAAACTACATATGTCTTCCTCACTACTTTACCAGTCAAAAGTTTGGACACATCTACTCATATAAAGGTTTATTTGTACTATTCTCCACATTTTAGAATTGGAATGTACAGACATCAAAACTTCAAAATAGCATATAAGTAATTATGCATTAACAAAAAAAAATGTTGAGGGGGTGGGCAGCTCTCTGGTTTGGAACTGCTGGGTTGAAATCCCTAGGTCGGCAGAGTCATCCCACCATTAGGCCCTTGAACACAGCTCTCAACCCAAATTTCTCCAGGGATTGGCTGATCTTACTGTCCGTTCTACACCGGTTTAATGAGGTGGCCTCATGGGATGCTTCTCCAGCTGTCCTGAAGGAGTTCCCACATATTCTGAGCACTTATTTGCTGCTTTTCCCTCACTCTCTGGTCAAGGTACTCCAAAACCATTTGTACTATATTTAGGTCAGATGGCCAGCTCATGTGATGCAACGCTCTCCTTTGTAGGCAGCTTGGCATTTTTGGCAGATTTTTGACTGGTACTGTATATGCAATGTGATATATGATCTGATCAGGCAAGCGATAGATCACTTTATTAGTAGATGCTGGGGACATTTACATGCGCAGCAATACAAAAATTTTTTAAATTATTTTTTCTCTGGACACTGACTAAGTCATTTGGTTAACAAGGAGCAGAAAGAGGAGGATAGATTGCTGTTTGTCTTCGATTTTAGAAAACACAATTATCTATCCTATAAACAAAATAAAACTAAGCATGATTTTAAAATGCTGGAAAATATTTCTGCACATGTCAAAGGAATTCATTAGTTAAATTCATTGCTTTGAGACATTCCCTTCCAGCTCAGGAAGTGACTGTAATTCTGTTGAAATTCTTGATTAAAATTAACGTCTCTGCCCATTCAAAGCATTTTACACAGAATATGCCTAAATACATGACTATTTTTATTATATGTTATACTATTTGATTCCTTCACAAAATGTACACAATATTCATGTAGAATAGCTTTATACAGTAATTACAGTTACTCCTGTTGTAGTATATTTCATTAACTACATTTTCTATTTTGCAGATGCATTGCTTATCAGTGTAGAAATGCTGTGAAAACACTGAGCTAAACCTAGACAATTAAAGTCAAGGTTATGTCCAGATTGAGGCGGTGGCCCTGAAGCTCAGAGACATCAAGTTGATGCCCATTTCCTGCAGCTATGACTCACCCCACAGTCACAGTGTGTTTTTTCCATTGACAGGATGAAACTATTTACCTGCTTCCCTGATGACTGTGCCTAATGGCAAGTCGGATGTTTTCACATGGCCTCTTTCGCATGTTTGGCTGTTAGTACAGCTACCTGTATTAACTCAATAGCTGTAAACATGTTGCACTTTAATTATGGTGTATTTCATGATCATGTTGTATTTGTAAGTGGACATGAAGCATTTGGACATGCCTGAAATTTGTTCTGTGAAATTGAAAGTAGCTTGATTTAACAATCAATTTGTTTTTAATTATAAACAGTTGAACATTAAGGGTCATAGGTGGGTTGATATATGCCCTAGGTAGTGTAAAATATAACAAGATGAAAAAAGAGAGGAGAGTGAAAGAGAGAGTGAGAGACAGAGAGAGACAGACCTTCCTGGACACTGTGGCATTTTGTTTCTTTGCCTATGACATTCAGCGGTGTGTATTTTGAATACATTTGTAGGCTAGAGCAGGTACGCAGGAAACCGGAGGCAGCTCTCCGGGCCTTTTAACATTTTCCATGAATCCATCAAGCCGCAAAGCCTTGTCAGGACCAGGATGTGTCCGCTCCGATCACCATTACCGCCGCTCGCCCATGTCAGGGTGGTACAGGGTGCTTAATCATGCGACAGACGGACGGAGAGTAGCTTTCGCGAGGTTCGAAATTACTCCTGTACCATGTGGCATTACTTTAAAATGTTTTCACAAGATACTGGGGAGTCCGCTGTCCGCAGCTTTAAAAAAGAGTGTCCTCATCAAATTAAAAATCCCTTTTAATAATAATTATTGATTTATATATGTGAACTCATTCAAAATATAAACGCACTCCTAAATAATTAATGATTTTCATCTGATTATTCAACTAATGAATTTATCCTCCAGCATATATGGAGTACGTTAAATTATCCAGTAATAACATTGCAATATAGTTAGATTGTAGATTAAATTGTAGAAATATGAGCAAATCACTTAGGTGTGATGTTAATTTATGACTGCCTTGATGGTCTTTTCTAACATATAGAATAATATCATTAAATACGTAAACACCACAAGCCCAGGCATGAAGATCATTCAGATCGTGCCCCATAGTAGGGGGGTATCGCTATCCCAATACAGAATAGTTGCACAGCTCAAAACACGCTGACGAACAGTGTAAAGTAAGTGTCAGCATGAGCATATTTTTCAAAAAAATTACCTTAAAAGAGAAATAGGAGAAAGGAGTCATAATTATATTAGGAGACCTGAATTAAATATGTAAAGTGAACTTCCCCTTGACAGACATATAAACTGACGAAGAGGTTGGAATGGTGGAGGTTGGCTATGGTGAGGAATGCACATAATGATCTCCTTACCAGCTTCACAAGCTGCTAAGGGCATTCACACATCCAGGGTGGTAAGACAGTCGGTGCATATTCAAAGAAGATCCAGCAGCCATAGTTTTTACATGATCTGGGAAACCTCTATTTTAGCTGGAATTGTATTAGCGCCAGAAGAACTGCCATGAGGGACAGTTACAGAGCTTCTTGCACAATCCTAAAAGTGATCAATGAGCTTGGTTTCTCTGTTCCACCAAAACCCTTATAAGCTACATACAATATTGAGAAGGCAGAGAAATACTCTCAGTCATGCTGAGATAGTCTCTCCAAGCTAGTTTCTATCGATGATAAACCGGGAACCAATAAAGCACTCCTCAGTGTACTTACAGTGTGCCTTCTTAATGAAAAAGCGATACCGAACACCACTGTGAGTTATTGTAGAGGTATAGCTATGTGTCTGTTTTAGGATGAGTGGAAAGATGTGAAAATGATGTGTCAGACACAGGTCACGTGACAGTGATGATCCACGGACATCTATGCAATTCTGTATAGGTAGTGAAAAACAGTGCAGTTCTAAGTAAGATAATAAAGAATGTAACTTGGTGGGGTGGGGGGTGATTATCTGTATGGGGGAGGTGGGGTTAATGCTTTTGAGGAACAAGTAAGAGTAACAGTTTGGAAATTAACTTGAGGAAATTTGCGTCTGAGCAGCAAGCATGAAATTGAATGCCAGTTACAAAATAATGAATGTAAGGGGCTTTAGATGCCATTTATCATAACAGTAAACACTGAATACAGAGTGGAGATCAAGGCCGGATTAATGAAAAGTTACAGGTCGAATCATACAGTTTCAGAAGGGATTTTACTGCCCCTATCCTGACATTCTGCTCGGTGGCACTCAGTTAAAAATCGTAAGAGAGCAGTTCCTTAACTTTATTTAGGAGAAAAAATACAAAATTCCCAAGATCAACTGTCATCACAAGTGATTTAATTCTAGTATGTATGTACAGTGCCAGTCTAAAGTTTGGACACACCAACCCATATATGAATGATCTTCCATACTTCAGCGGTGTCCCTAGTAAATATTCCTTGGATTTCTTTCCATTTCAGTCAAACATGGTATAGAATGGAGGTACTGTTTACAAACCATTCTAACGCATGGCGCAATCGGAGGCACAATAAGAAACATCCCGACAAATGTATTTATCATGATGCTTATTGATGTACTTACTGATTTTGATTCCATTATATTTTATGATATTCTGATGTATTTTAAATAATGCTTTGCTTTGGAGAAAGTTAAAATTGATATTTTCAGTAGGAAGAAGTAGAGCGATTGATTGCTTTAGCAGACAAATGGGAGAATGAACGTGTGAGTGAGTTTGCAGCACCCTAGCTGAGAGCTACCATAGTCATACTAATTATTCACTGTGATGACAGTCAGCCTTTCTTGGATGCTGCAGTGTCAGTGATGTTCCCCACAGACAGTTCTCCATGTTTGCCATGTTATGTTATTGATGGAGACACAGAATCATGGGCAGACTAGACTGGCAGAATCACCCGGAAAGAATGGAAGGGCCAAATCGTATCGGCGCTCCTTTTCCAAATACATGATGTGCCTCCTGAAATTCCAGCTATTTCTGAGTTCATCGCAGGCACCCACGTGTTACGCCTTATGTCTGAAACTTTTGGCAACCCCAGTGGTAAATAGAAAGCAAGATGTCTCCTTCAGCGAGGATGCAGCTTGGATGCACGCCGTGCCATATAAGCCGCCTGATGCAAGGACTCCCGGGGACGGCAAGCTGCTCCGCGTTCCCGCAGGGGCGTTCCACACCTGGCTCCTCTTCCTCTCGTCGGTGCACTGGTGCCCACTGTCGATCAGGTGTATAAAGATCTCCAGATGGAATCAAGATTGAATCAAGATGGAATAAAAAAAATTATAGCATTTTCCTTCAAGCATGATCCCTTGTGTATTCTGGAAGAAAATGAGCTTGTGAGTACATATATGCGGTTGCCGAGTGGGTGGGGAAAGTACAGTAGCAGTGTGGTGACTGGGGGGGGGGGGGGCTGGGGGGGGTTGTGAGGGCATATAATGAATGTAAGGGGCTTGGAGCTTGGCGGATACCGTGAGCGTGAGCTTGGAGGGGGGGTGTGGGACTCCAACCGAAAAGACTGGGAGGTATGTGAATTAAAGAGCCAGATGTCATTCCATACACAAAGCAGCACCATGACACTACACACGTGTTTAGCCCAGGCAAGCGAAGAGAGTAAGGGAGTAAAAGCAGTGCATTATGGGAGAGCCTCAGCATCATCTAATAGACATCTTAGTCCAGGGTGAACGTGGCCTAAAACTGTTACCCTTCTGTGTGGAGCCACAAGTTCAGGCTTGATGCTTTTTAGATAATTAATGTGGAGGAAGATACGATTTCAGGGAAATGTCTTTGTGCGCTTCCATTGCTGCACATTTAAGCAATTCCAAACAAGGGCATAGGTTTGGTTTCAACATTGGTATGGACCTATTATTATTATTATTGTTATTATTAGTCATGACTTCCAGTTGAAAACTAACATGGATATCTGAAAATTCGAAATATAAATGTAAATCATGAACCTAATTAACAAGCGCAGAAATTATTGTCTGCAATCCTTTGTTAGACCCAGTGTGGGAGTAATGAATCTGTTTATTCCTGTAATTTCAGCATCATGTGTAGGGCAGAGAGGGGCAGTGCTTTGCACAACAAGTGCTGTGGTGCAGTGTCAAGCAAACTTCGAACATATGCACACAGCTTTTGGCTCTCAACACTTTTCCTTGTGGTGAAGGTCGACATAGTTACTACTGACATGGTGGGTGTCCGGAGAGGATTATGATATTCCTGGGGAGATAAAAGAATCATAAATTCTAACTTATGGTTACAAAAACCATACACCTGATTTTCCCTTTACAAAGACTGCTTGTTGTGTATGATTAGGGACATATATTCATACAGAGCTGGCGGAATTATCGAGAAAGAAATAGACCCTTAAGAAAGACACTTACGTTGAATTGCATCAGTAAAGTATATGTTGGAAGAAAGTGGAAGAAAGAAAAAAAATGCATTCATACATACATGCATTCATCCTGAACAAGTGCTGTCTAAGTGGCTAATAACAAAAAAGGACCTTGGTAGAAATTGTAAAAAAAAAAGGGCTTTTGTGGTAATTTGTCATACTGCGAATTTGGATATGTCCTCTGCTTTGGAGAGAGTTTTTTTGCTATTAATATTGCTTTGAAATGTGACCTTCCGTCATGCCACCTTTGAAAACAAGGCACTCGTGTTTATGAGAATCAGTGTCTCAGCCCGGCTACACACCACATCTACAGCTCTTCAGAGCAAACAGTGCCACCTCTGTAACAAGGGCTGTGTCTGAAACTGAGAGATGCCTTTTTGATAAAATCCAAATCGCTTTATGCTCCTTTCAAACGGTGGAACTGGTAATGCTGTATCTCACATGAGTTCATATTTAGCATCAGGTGCTTATCTTATTAATTGAAGTAAAGGAAGACTTATTGTAAAAGTGACTGAGCACTGAGGAGATTTCAGTTTAATTTATTTTTAATTTATTATTTTAAACACACTGTATGGGGCGGTGTGATGTTCAGTGGGTTAGGGTGCTGTGCTTGTGATCAGAACATTGCTGGTTCAAATCCCAGAGTTGACAGGGTGATTTAGGCCCTTGGGGAAGGCCCTTAACCCTTGTGTATTTTACTTCTTCCGTTCTAAATTCTGGATTCTATAGAATATAACCTCATTTTGAAAATGGACTGGGGTAACTTCAACCCCCCAAAAAAACACAGGGGTTAACTCCCAGTTGGTCCAGGGATGGGCTGACCCTACTTTCTCTTTCTCACAAAAAATGTACTTTGCTGTGGATAAAAGGGCCTGAAAAATAAATAAAAAACAATGTTGACTCAAGCCTCCCGGGTTGGGGTTCAAATCCCACTGGCCTGCATTTAGATTAAATTCTACTCTATTGTCATTCTACAGGTACAATCTAATGCAGTTTAGCATCTAACCAGAAAGTGCATATAGTAGAGTAAGGTGCAATAGACAGTAAGGGGCAACAAGTCAGAATATCAGCATACAAATGAGAAAAAAAATAAAATAAATATATATATATATATAGGGAATTTGAATTTACAGGCAGTAGTACATTATAGATAGACATATGATATATGAATTATAGATATATGTGAACCAGTGAAATGTACATAAGGTGCAGGTAAGGTACATACAGTACTGTAAGGTCCAAAGTTGTAGATATATTGTTAAGAGTTCAGAATGATGATGGTGTCATGAAAGAAATTGTTTCTGAGCCTGCTGCTGTGGGACCTCAGGCTCCTGTAGCGCCTCGCTGATAGGAGGATGGTAAACAGTCCATAGATGGGGTGCGAGGCACTTTTGATAATGCTGCAGGTCAGCGATGGTTGGCAGCGGGATGCCAGCAATGTGCTGAGCAGTTTTCACCACCCGAGGCAGGGTCTTCCTGTTAGCTACGGAGCAATTGCCATAACATACCGTAATGCAGTTCTCCCATGTCACACGTGCTCCAGTTCCCTCCTGCGGTTAGGCTAATTGCTCCTAGTGGGTATGCCTTCTGATAAACTGGCATGCTGTCCAGGCTGTCCCCCTGCCTTGTACCCTCTGCTGCCTAGAAAAGGCTCCAAGCCCATGTGACTCTGTCCAGGAAGATGGATGGATGAAACTGAAATATATACTGAAATCCAATTTTATCACCTTATAGCTTTTATTTAAAAAAAAAAACTGTAAGAGGAAAGCACAAAAAGAAAATCAGATATTTTTATATAAAAAAACAAACCTGTCAAATTTATTAAAAATCCCTTGATCAGAGGATACAGTCTAGCGAAACACTGTTGCCAAGCCACACAGAGTTGAGCTAGTTTATCAAAGTAGGCTAACAAGCTACTTTTGGTTTAGCCTAGTTTAATGCTAGAGACATGATATGTAATTAAGTTACTGGGTGTTGGGTTATTGATTTTAGGCGCTGAGAGCAGCTCAACAGTTTGCTGTTGTTTTAAAATGAATAGTGCTGGGTTTCCAGGTAATTAACATTAAGGATGAGAACTTGATATTTTACATAGTCATGCTTAATTTGCTGCTTTGTTGTTGTTCGGAGGTATTGACGTTTCTCAGCCTTGAGTCCAGCTTTTTCTGAAATGTCATTGCCATTTGGTGCTTTGATTAATGCTCTTCTTATCCAGCTGCCCCTTTCATGAAGACGGCGGCACTGTAAGCACATTCTGGGTGCCGCTCTGTACTTAGCTGATGCCTGTTCAATTCCTTTGAATTTTTTATTCCCTCCGAGTGTTAAAAGTTCATTCGTTCTCGGTGGTAGTACTGTAGCCTGAATATGCTCGCAGTTTGTGGGGCTACACAGAGAGGTGGTGCTTACCACCACTTAAATCATGCGTTTGCATGGGGGACACCAACAGTCACTATACTGGGGGGGTCGAGTTGGACCTCACAAACAACAAAACTGGCCATGTCTTCCCAAAGACATATATTTCAATATAAAAAAAAAAACAGATATGATCAGATTATAATCTCCAAAAGCAGTATGATTAAATTACTGTGCCAGGCACTAAAGCTATTTATTACACCGAAACATGTAAGAAACAACTGGTGAGATCTTGTGATGAAAGCAGATGGAGGACAGTGTGCACTAGCGGACGCCGGCAGGAAGTCAGGATGTCCTTACAGCTTGGTTCTGTCACTGGCTCCGCACTTCCTCCCATCTCCTCTGTAGCTTGGGATGGAATTGCTCTTTAGCCTGCGTGCTAAAAACTGATACTTTTCCTGAAATTTGAGATTTCAAATAGTAAGACCAAATGTGGCTGCAATGATTTAGCTCTGGGGGTTATTTCGTATATCATAAACATTTTGTACCATCCATCCATTTTCTGTATCAGCTTATCCAGAGCCTATCAGAACAAGGCAAGGAACAACCCAGGATGGGGCACCAACCCATCACAGAGCACACTCACACACTATTCATACCTACGGGCAATCTGGCAACTCCAAGCAGCCTTGGCATGTTTTTGAACTATGGGGGGGAAACCGGAGCACCCAGAGGAAGCCCCACGACAACACAAGGAGAACATACAAACTCCACACACATGGAACCCTGGCAGAGACTCAAACCCTCGTCCCAGAGGTGTGAGGCAACAGTGCTAACCACTGCACCACCATATCACCCCCATTCTGTTCCGTTTGAAAATAAATTGAATAGTGAAAATAACAATGTTGAAAAATACTAAATTGAGAAGTACAGAAAATAAAAGTAACTTTAGCTGTTTTTCAGCTAATAAAATGTAGAGCACTAAATGGATGCAAAGGACATCATTTGAATAGGTTGGAGCAGTAATTACTGTCTACTTTAATGTCTCCTCACCTAAAAATTTCATCATACTGGTGATAAAATGTGCTTTAGTTCACTTTCAAAAAATCGACTTGTTGCCATGAAGAATGTGTCCATTGAATCACTTGGCCTTGTTCTCAGTGTGTTACAAACCAGAGAGGGATGTTCTTATAATATTAGGTTCACTACATGTTTAGGGGTCCTTGTTCTGCTGAATGATATATTACTATTACGGTTTCAAATGTTGGAAACACTTTACTTGATGGGACACAAATACATAGTAATAGCTCAGTTACTACAGAAATACAAATTATGAACAAATCACGAACAAATTAGATTATATGAAAAATATTCATTACTTGTTTCTTCAGGAATTTCATAGTAGTTCTTTTGGTAGTTCACAAAGTTTACAAAATTAACATATATAATAACAAATACAGTAACTGCTTGAGATAAAAAATGCGTCACGATTCATTAATGATGAATTAACATGAGATCAGTATGTAACTAAGACTTAGTTTGTGGTCAGTGATTACATAAGTAATAGCATAAAACTATATTATTTGTGCCCCATCAAGTGTTACCCAAATGTTCCATGTTTTGCTCAAGGATCTGCACTGTAATTCTGATAACTCTAACTGTACCTGCAAATAAGAAATGCATTTATATTGCCACTATTAGGGTTTTGATGTCTGTTTTGTGGCAGACATAGTTTGACAATTCAGTGGACATTCATTTCCTGTTAAAGTAGGAAGTTACATTCTCTCTACAAGTAAACACATTCATGTCAACAGACTGTCTTGTGGAGTCTGATGTATGAATTCCATAATAAGAATAAGGAGCCACATATTATAATGTTGTGAGCGATTCAGGATATGTCTGCCATCAAATATTCAGATCTTCCAATATATAATATAATATATAATATATAACAGTACAGTGTTGCAGGAATGGCCATCCCAGAACTTGATTTGATACCATCCCAGATTATTGATTTGATAGTGCCCTGTGAATTTCCCATCGCCTGAGAAACATGACGATCTGTGTTCACTGTCCAACAACGGTACCTCGCGGAGTTGTTTGGCTAACTTTACAAAGACAGATGTGGAAGATCTGCAAGCCTTTTCATTGCACTCATGTGAATTCCAGTCAATATAATGTACAAATTTTGAAAGCAAGTAGTTATCGGTTGCTTGAGACAGGGTTTATTTAGCTGTTTTATTGCCAAGAGGTCAATATTGTCAATAAATCGTGTTCTTTGTTGAGTTTTTCTCAAATGTAAAGTTCTAGAAATGTAAAAATATAATAACAATAACAACAACAACAATAATAATAATAATAATTATTATTATTATTATTATTATTATTATTATTATTATTATTATTGTTATTGTTATTATTGTTATTATTATCTGCTTTTCCTGCTCAGGGTCACAGGGCAGGGACACAGCCTGGACAGGGTGCCAGTGCATCGCAGGGCACAGAGCAGGGGTTCAGCCTGGGCAGAATGCCAATGCATCACAGGGTAGGGGTACAGCCTGGACAGGGTGCCAGTGCATCGCAGGGCACAGAGCCGGGATACAGCCTGGACAGGATGACAGTGCATCACAGGGCACAGAGCAGGGCTGCAGCCTGGGCAGAATGCCAGTACATCACAGGGCAGGGGTACAGCCTAGACAGGATGCCAGTGCATCACAGGGCAGGGGTACAGCCTGGAAAGGATACCAGCGCAAGGTAGGGTACAGAGCAGGGGTACAGCCTGGACTGGATTCCAGTGCATCACAGAGCAGGAGTACAGCCTGGACAGGATACCAGTGCAAGACAGGGCACACACACGCACATACTCACAGCCATAATCATTCACTACAGGCAATTTAGAGATGCCAATTAGCCTATCAGCATGTCTTTGAACTGTGGGAGGAATCAGAGAACCCAGAGGAAACCTGCAAAGCACAGGGAGGACAGGCAAACTCTACACACAGAGCAGAAGTGCAGTTCAAGCTCCAAGAGGTTTGAGGTAACTCTGCTACCATGCCACCCCCCCCCCCAACCAATCCAACCGTAATTATTTTAAAACGAGGACAGTCAGGATTCTATTTAAGGTTGATCAGCAGTTATGTCTCTGAGGGAACTCTATTGATGAGTACTGCTGTAGGCCAATGGAGTTTATAGGTGTAATTATTTTTACAAGGTCACAAAATCCTTAGGAATTTAAATAAATGTATGTTGTATCATTTTTGAGTGTAATCTATACAAGTAATTATGGGAAATTCAATCTGCATAGCTTAAATGCTAAAGTAATATATTTCCACTCGTCATTCCTTTAAGATTCTGTGTGAATGTACAGATCATTGATAATGTTCTAATGATATAATGCTCTAAAGTGCTGTAGAGATTGTCTTGATATTATGGATGAATGTTATGAATGAGTAGAACAGAAACCCAACCAGGAAGGAGTTGGAACTTGACAATTTGCATGCATCATTACTTTATTTAAATTATCTTTCATTTATCTGTGTCACACTCATTTAAGGGCAGAATGGTTAATAGGTTTTGTCTGTTTCTACTGGGTGAAACTACTCCATTGACAGTGACTGGATTATTCTCCCCATGTCAATTAGGGAGAATGCAGACAGATCACTGTGCAGTTCAGGAAACTGCCATTGTTATGGTGCTCACAGGTATAAAGCTGCCCTTGAATGTTAATATCTCAGGGTGTGTGATACGAGCAGGATTAAAATATAAACAAAACCGGGTAAAGCGATACGTGAAACAGAAAGGAATGCAAAATGAAGCTCAACTCAAAGTGCCTAAATATTTGCAAAGTTCATGGTTTTGTTACTGCAAATAGCAATGTGCGGTTTTTATATGAAAATAAACATATACAAGAAAGCATTTTTGCAGTAAGATTTTTTTTTCTGTACTGTGTACATAAACATGTATATTTAGTTTGAGTTATGGAACTTAGATTTAAAACATGCAGTGAGTTTTGCTATTTGCAACCACTCTCCAAGTATTAGTTTTAATATCAAACACAAAATTTTTAATTTTTAAATATTTTTATAATACGTGTCCATTACAGTGGGATAATCATCTGTTTGGATTATTATAAATTAAGGTATTAACTTCTAAAGAGAATGCAGTTGTTGTCCATATTTGACTGATAATATCTTAAATTACAGTAAAATTGCACCACAGTGCTGCATATTTTATAGGGTGTTGCTTTGCTCCCATATTATAGAGTAATATTTATGCACGTCATGTGGTTAGCAGTACCCCATTAGCGTCATTGCTTATATGCACAGATATATTGTGCAGATGCTGTTTGTCTCAATGCACTTCATGCCCTGGCAAAGTAACGGTCTTTGGAGAGAAATGTAATGTGGTGCTTAATTCATGCTCATTTTCAAAATATTATCTTTAACCATCATTACTAACCTTGCTTTTTCAAGCTTAGTTTTTATGCTCTTTGAGTGTTTATATAATGAATAAAATTCATGATTAGAAAAATGCATGATGCAAGAAACAGGGGACTAATTTAGTAAATTAATGAGAGAGTTCTTAAAAGCAGGTGTGCGAGTTCACGTTCATGTTCCATAGTGTAATAAGCCAAGAAAAATAGGACGCCTGTGTTATGATTTTAGTGTAAAGTGTAATTAAGATTACACTTGTCTGTTTGGTGAATTGCTGCTATTAAATTTTTATTTCTGTAATTATTATGTTGTATTTAGGCATTAATTTTTTTTCTAGACATTGGACTGTGGGAAAGTGAAGATGCATGTGTAGGGGTGTGAGACTGATTTTAACCAGAATGCTGATGGTACCCTTATGCTATGTATCAATTTCACCTGAGTTTACATGCATTAATCAGTATATTGTGTCCCCCCGAGAGATTTAGGGGGCCCCCTGCTGACCACAAACACTCACTACATTGGGCTGGCTTTTTAAGTCGAGCCCCAGAAATAGCACACCCACTCCAACAGTGACACCAGAGACACACGGCGATCCGCAGAGCAGATGACATTCAGCAGCACAGCTCCAGACAGCAAACAGGATGCTGCTATTCGCTGATCACCGCAGAAAGTGGTGGGAGTCTCCCTCGGTGCAACTTTAAACCACGTTGCGGGTAGATAAGCTTGGGTGGACTAGGAGCCACCTGCTTCTCTTGTTACATTCAAACCACACTGGACTACCACCCTCCACCCCCCCGCTTGGGTTTTATTTTAATTCACATTTATATTTATTCAATCTGAAACCTGTATATGTACAGTACATTGTGATCATTTTGCCATGTTTGTTGTTGGCAATTTAACGTAGGTTAGATTGTACTGAAATGAAAATATTTCTGGAATTACTTATTGACAGTTATGAAGGACTGCAAGCACCACACAGTAACAGCATTTGACACGATTATTCTTATAGAATAATAGAGATGTAAAAATCCATTTTAAAGGAGCGTCTCTGAGCTCACAGGGACCGGAACTTTGACACTGTATAGCAGCACTGAGAGTTTCTGTTCTTCAAATTTTTCTGTGTCAGTCTTAGCAGAATGGAGCACTAATAGGCAAGGATGGCTGCCTGGAGGACTGAGAGGGCCCCTTTTCGGTAAGCCCTCGAAAAGTCCCTGCATGGCCCTGTAAATAAGTATATCTGATCTTAAGGGTGTTCCTTGTGTTTGTGTGGCGTTTCCTCCCAGTATTCCAGTTTCATACAATCCATATCCAATATGTGCAGAAATAGTCAGTATTTCAATGAAATGTGTTTGAAACATGCATTTAATTACTTTAGAGTACTATGTAATTTGTATTCTACTGGACGGAAAAAAAATCTAAAGTAATTTTTAACAAAATACTTTGAGAGATTGTATTTTATGTATTTAAAATATTTAAAATACTTCATATAATATGTCATTTTATTAATTAATTTATTTATTATCTGTCATTTTAAGAACCTTCATCACTGGGCTTACAGACATTTAAATATAGCCTACCGTCTTCGGCTAGACGCAAGTAAATCTCGTGGCCCATCCTGTTGGGCCCAGCTTGCTCGTTGTGAACTTCAGTTTTTCATGACCAGTAATCCAAAGAAAGAAGCTGCTTTGGTGCTTGGTGCAAACTACCTTAAGATAAAGTATTTAGTAAAATATACTTTCAGATATTTTTTACTGAACGGCAAGATTGCATTCACGTTTATGAATAAAAGGCAAAATATGTAAAATGTAGGCAAGCACACCAGTGAAGTAAATACTGTGAGATTAATCCACAGTATACATATATGTCCTGAATGACGGCAGGTTTGTAGAAGGGAACCCGAATCGCTTGGCTGCATATGTATGTCAGAGCACTCTGCTGATTCCGTCCTGAAGGAGTGTGGTGGATGTCGGCTCATGTGAAGCTCTGCTTTCCCCTTGAATCGAACAGAATTTTTTTTCTCTGTCGTGAAAATTGCTGTGGGGATCTCTTTGATACTGCTCGCTTTGCTCATCACAATCCGCTGGAAGCTATCTCTCCCGCACATTAGTCCAGGAAAGGCAATTTGCGAAGGGGGGCAGAGACAAGTGCAAACACATGAGTGGGATAAGATGCTTCCACTCTACGGTAGCTGCGATACTTTTAGAAGCTGCGTGATACCTACAGATATGCTGCATACAATGGGAGTCCAAAAACTACTTCCATTTCCAGTCAGATTTCTGAAGGAAATTATTTTAGGCACCCTGTGTATGCTTTTCCATTCTTTAAAATAGACAGTTTTCTCACTAGTGGAAACTGGCAACCTTTAAGTGTCTAACAGGTTGTTCTTGAGACCATCAGGCACACCTTGGCTGATTTTGCCTACCATCTGCGCCAGACCCTGCCTGAGGCAAAATAAGGCAAATAATGTCCCATTGCAGAAAGCTCCTGGTCAATTGCTTAGGACACAAAGCATCTCAGCCTCAGGGGAAGTGCCTACAGCCCCCCCCCAGATAATCTGCACAGAGGATCTGCATTACCATTCTTAAATTTCAAAAACTTCCACTCTGTAACCTCCCCTCAGTGGCCCTGACCCTGCCTTGTTCCGTGACCTTTGACCTGCTTTGCTGTGGTTTTGTACTTGACATCTTGACTCTTGAAAATGTGTGCTGCATTCTAAATTGATACGTTTTCCAAGGCACTGTTGCCATACTTTCTGCTGCAGTCATAATATACTTTCAATTGATTTGCATCAACAAATATTGCATTTTGTACATGTGCTTATGTTTATACATCACTGTCAGCTATGTCTGATTTTTATTTAATAGTAGCTTTTAGTTTATATCAGCTAATCTTTTTTGAGATTGATGAAGATGATGAGGGTGATGATGCCCATGATAAGATAATGGCCACAGGTAATGATAACCAATAACAATATTTTAAAATAAAATGAATAAAAGAAGGACAGCGGAATGTGGTAAAGATCACTTACAAGTTAAAATGTTATTCATTATAGAACTAAAACGGACTAGACTAGGACATTTTCAGTTATGCAAAAACACTGACGAACGACAATGGAAAAATGGTGTGGCTTTCATAGTCAGGAAGGACAGTGGAAAGACTATATCTGGAAACAATGTGGATATCAATTTAATTTCATGGACACTCCTTCAATAGGATAGTCACATAGGTTTATGTCCTGATTTGGAAGAAGGATAAGTTCAAAAATTTCTTGACCAGGTTCAAGCAGAAATACACAATTTGCAAACAAAATATATTCCTGGTGGCTGGACACTGAGATGACAGTGTGGCCAATACACTTAGCTAGTAAGGGCGCAAAGCTGGAAAAACCTGAATATTTATGCATCCAACATTCTGTCATGGTCCGAAGACATATGGTTAGGCTAACTGGTGCCTC
This sequence comes from Mormyrus iriodes, assembly GCA_011763525.2. Classification (NCBI taxonomy): domain Eukaryota; kingdom Metazoa; phylum Chordata; class Actinopteri; order Osteoglossiformes; family Mormyridae; genus Mormyrus; species Mormyrus iriodes. The sequence goes on from JAAGVU020000035.1 coordinate 5,894,846, forward strand.
TAAATGTATTAGTGTGTGCATATGTGCTGAAATGGACTGGTGCCCTATGCTGCCTGTGATAGGCTCCAGGCATCCCCATAACCCTGAAAAGGACGGGCAGATAGAAGATGGATGGATCAATAGCCCACAGAATGGGCAATATCAATTTATATTCCAATAGCAAAGAAAGGGGACCTGACAGAGTGTGCCAGCTACAATCCAGTTTCCCCCATATCTCATGCAACTACGATTATACGAAGGATCATTCTACCCCATGTCCTGCATAGATGGATCGCTTGATTTATAAGCGGTACTCAGGAAAGTTTGTGGAACAAGAGCCATCGTTGCTGATGCAAAAGAAATACAAGGAGGAAGTCAACAAGTGCCTTATTGATTGCAAAAAAAGCCTTGATTGTTGACCGTGTCCTACTATCTTCTCAGGAATATAGGTGCCCTCTGGAAAGAATATTGAGAAACTGAGTAGTTTCTGACTAGCAAAGGATTTGGAGAAGGATTTGTACTATCGACATAAGTATTCACCTTTTAAAGGGGACACATTATTAGAGAATCTTGACTTGAAGAAGACAACTGTGAACTCCGGAAGAAATATCAACAACCTTTAATATGGTGATGATACCACATTTTCAGTGGAAAATGAAGATCCGGAAAGACTATTACAGACATTTAAAGAACTAGGTGGGAAAAGGCTAGATGTCTAGATACAATGGGAATAAAGGTTATGACCATAAATATGCTTGTGATATACTGTCTGCCTCATAAACAGCTTTGGACAAAGGCGTCCACTAAACACATAAATGTGATGGTAGTCACAGTCCCATCAGAAAGATAGATGTTGTGGGAATGTAACCATGATGCCTAGCCTACTAATACACAAGATACACGCTAATAGAAAATGACACATGCAAGTACAAGTAATGGCTCAGCGCATAAATAGCAGGTACAAGGGCTGCAACCTGAGGAGGAGGAATGTCAGAATATTCAGGGGAAGCTGGTGTTTCAGCCTCAGTGCAGGTACAGGCTGAACAGTGGGGGTGGACAGAAAAATGAAATGGGCAGGGGGCTGATTTCACGCACGGGATGAGATGATTGAGTGGCTGGCCGAGCAGGTCCTATTATTTATCAAGATGCAGATGATTCCCCCACCCACATCAACTGTGCATGCTTATTTAGATGTAGGGTAATTATATGCAATTAAATTAATGTGCTGCACACATTCGGCTTGTTTACCACTTATACATAGCATTTCAGGCAGTTGGTAATGGACAGTGCGGATGCTATGTGGCTAAAATCATATAAGATACATAATAAGGGCTTGAAACCCGGCAAACATTGCACTTTTAATTGGCTTATTTTTAACCTGCGATATGATGTAATTACTCTGCCAAGCTTTTAGAAGCATTTTCCCTGAAATCTACCAGTTGTTTTATCCTAAAAGGAGCGCAAATAACGGGTAGGCTGGTGAAAGGGCAGAGAAAGTGCCTGGTAGGGACTCTGGGATTCGGCGTCTGTCAACACATCTCCTTCCACCCTCTCCAGAAATCACCTCGCACAAGAGTTTCAAAATTGCCGCTGTCAAAAAGGCAGCTTCTGCACTATCATTGCCATTCATCTTCATCCAGGTGCCACGTCTGCCTCCCCTTTGGCACTCGGCGGGCTGCTCTTCCCTCCCGATCGCCCCCCTGCGCTATAGCTTCCGCCGCATTTTCCCTGAAACTCCAAGCTTTAAAACACATTCGCTTGTAAGTGGCCGCAACTGTGCACCGTGGCGCCACGCCAGAACGAAAGTAGGAGGGCAGGGGCAGAATGAAACGAAATTAAACGTGAACGCGGGCATGGCTTTGATTGCCAAGAAGTAAGGAAAAAAAAAACCGCAGCGCAGGACCCAGGTATCTTCTGCAGGGACCATTTCTTCTGCTTACGTCAGCAACTGTTCAGCAAAATACATATTTTATGGTCAAACAAGAAGTTCATTTCTCAGTGAAAAACTGGAACACATTTACTTTCAATCATTGTTCCTCAGAATAACATTTACTTCATCTTGCACGATCAAAATAATATTTAAAAAGAACAATATATTCAATTTAACTAGCAAAGCACACAAAAGACATATCTTTACTATATATAAATATATATATATATATATATATATATATATATATATATATATACACACTCACCTAAAGGCTTATTAGGAACACCTGTTCAATTTCT
>JAAGVU020000035.1:5904554-5922772 GCA_011763525.2 Mormyrus iriodes
AAAGTAGTAGCAAATGTACAAAGGTACAGATCAAAATGTATAAATTATTTGAAAAATTTGAATATGAATCTCATATATGTAGTTCTATAATTGCATTTACTTTTTCCAGGCATTCTGGTTTTGCGTTTGGGTAATAATTCCTTGTATATTTGCAAAAGAATTTTTGCAAAAAAGATTCTCGTTATTCCTGTTCTTATTACTTTTTCTTCTTTTTTTTCTTCTTCTTCTTCTTCTTCTTCGCAATAATAATAATAATAATAATTATAATGACAATAATAATAATAATAATAAATGCCTTTAGAACAAGTACGGATCTCCCTGTCAGTTAAAGCTCTCCTCAGATTCTTACTCACTAATCACTGGTAATGTTATCCGTATTGTATTTGCCCCGTATCTGTTTAGGAACAATAGCCCTTACAGTAATATTTTTAATATCTCCAGCACTCTGCAGCAGTTCAGTGAGAAACCTCATGTTTTTATAGATGGCCTAAAGTTAATGGCCTTCATCCGTGATTTGTCTTATGGCATCACTTCTGATTCAGAGCCATTACTCTCTCAGATAAATCTTGACATCAAAGATGCATCGCCTTCAGATCTACTTTTGTTGTGCAAAGAAAAAACAAAGATTTTGTTACGCTACAGGTCTCTCACTTAGGAGGCAAGAGACATCCAAATTGGCATAAATAGGTGTTTGGACTTACTGAGTTTAAATGCACACTCTCTTTATTTCTCATCTACAGTTTATTGGATTTATGCTTTGGATGTGCATGCAGCAATTATGTATTGAATGTGCATATACATTCACAATGCAGACATTTAATTTGCCTGTCTATTTACTGGGCCTTTACAAGTCTGAAAATCAATATAGCAGCAGGCAGAACATACTATTATGGCTTATCAGATGCAATGTGGTGCATTCAGTATAGTTTGTTTTAATTATGCTGTGCCAATTTGCCCACTGTCAAGTTGCCCATGTAATAAGATAAATAGACTAATTCTGTGCAAGAGGGACATTCATAATTCAATTTAATTAACATCTAAATATTGATGTCACATTGCTGTTCAGCTATGCTTTTCCTGTGCAATACATAAATAGGGGGAGCGAGTTAAAACGAAAAAATGAAAAATAAACAAAAAGAAAGAAATAAGTTAAAATTGCTAAATCAACACCCAAGTTTAATGCATGAATATTGAAAATATTGCCAAAAAATGGGAGGGGGGGGTGTTAAATATCTGGGTTAATGGTGACTAGTGATGTTGACTGCCAATTAAGTCATTATCAGATGTTTAAATGGTCATTAATACCAAAACTGTTGTAGCATTAAAGGGATACAAATGTGTGTCATCCATCAAGTCAATGTGAACTGGACAGTCGGAAAATCCATTTGAGAGTATTTTAGAAAATGTATTTCATAGTTGGCCGTACATGGTCGCCAATTTTTTTTTTTTTTGATTATGGAAATGGATATATTTCATGTCTGTGCACTTTACTGTGAATGAATGAGGAGAGGAGACCTCCTTATGTATTATATATCTCTAATGGGCTCTAGGAATAACTTTCCAGCCTACGAGAGCCCAAGAGCATGAAGGAAATGGGGAGCACAAATCAAGTGCAGAGAACCACAGAGAACTCCGTGCTGCACTGGAATTTTGATTTCTGTGATAGGGGTTGAATTAATCTGAGGCTGTCTGTACAGAGGCAATTTATTCGGTGAAAATTTAAGGCTGCACTCGGGGAAGAAAGCAATCAACGGCTCTCCTGCCGTTTATTCATCTTCCATTTGAAAATAAGTATCCCAAAAACACACACCTCTGTCTTGTGAACGTGCAGAAACATTTGTGTGAAAGGCAAATGGCATATTTCAGCCCTATTTAGAAAATACATGGAGGAAACACTGGATGCCATTTCTGTATTTTTTTTGTGCCTATTTGCAGAGTACATTACCCAGAGTTTAATGCTACCCTTGCCTTGCGTGCAAGGATGGAGGTTTCAGGAGGTTCCCCAGTATTCCAGATGTACTGGACACATCCGCTCAGCACAGTGACAAACAACCTGCCCTGCCCTGCAGGCATGCTTATCGTCCCAATGTGGCCGGTGTAAAGATCAGGAAAAAGCTGACATGGATTAGGACCCAGCCGAAACTGCTCCTACCCTCCCTCCCCAAGTTGCCCCTCAGGAGAAAAAGGCTGATTCAAAACACGATTTATTCATAGACCTCAACACCGGACAATATGTCTTCCTCGTCCCCAAACTGCAGCTACAGCTTCGGGGTTAGTTAAGTGTGACTGGTGTCTGATTGGGTTCTGACTGAGATGATACACAGTGATAGATAGCTAGGAGAGGAATTCATCACTGCAGGACTAAGCAGCACCTTTGCACAATATCCGGTGATGGAGGATTGCCTCAGTCACCCAAGCCTGAATATTTTGGGGCAACCATGCCACATCATGCACAGGACCTCAACCTAAAGTACTGTTGCTATGAATATAGACCAGTGGCAGTCATTTTTATCTCAACTGACCTGCATCCTGCAGGACAAATCACAATGAGCAATAAATTTCTTTTTGATATCATGGTAGCACTTTCTATGAATGCCATGTCTATAAGAATCTATGAACACATTCATAACGCAATATAATACATTCATAAAGCAATAATTATTTATAAAAAGGTATAACACATTATAGCCATGTTTATTATGCATTGTGAATGCATTATGAAGGGATCTGTACTACATTATAGATGAGATCTTTATTGGAGCTGATGAAGTATGCTATAAATTACAAAAGTATTTGGACACCTGGCCATTAAACCTACAGGAACTTTTCTGACATTGCATCCTATATCCATAGGCATCGATATTGTGTTGGGCCCCCATGGACAAAAGTATTGAGATACACCTCTCAGTCATTGAATTCAAGCGTTTCATTCAGACACATTGCCACAGGTGTATAAAGTCAAGCACCTAGCCATCCAGTCAGGTTTACAAACATTTGTAAAAAAATGGGTCATTCTGAAGAGCTCAGTGAATTCAAACGTGGTACTGTCATAGGATGCCACCTTTGCAATAAATCAGTTTGTAAAATTTCTTCCTGCTTGATATTCCACGGTCAACTATAAGTGGTATTATTGCAAAGTGGAAGCGTTTAGGGACAACAGAAACTCAGCCACCTGTGGTAGACCACATAGAGTAACAGAGCTGTGTCGCGGAGTGCTGAGGCACATAGTGCGTAAAAGTCACAAACACTCTGTTTGGAACTGCAGAGTTCCAAACCTTCACTGGCATTAACCCCAGCACAAAAACTGTGCACCGGGAGCTTCATGGAGTGAGCTTCCATGGCCGAGCAGCTGCATTCAAGCCTCACATCACCAAACACAATGCCAAGCATCAGATGGAGTGGTGTAAAGCACACCACCACTGGACTCTGGGGCAGTGGAAACGGGTTCTGTGGAGTGACGAATCACGCTTCTGTCTGACAGTCTGATGGATGAGTATGGGATTGGTTGGGTATGGTGTGGAAGAACTCGACTGGCCCACACAGAGTCCTGAACTCAACCCCATCTAACACCTTTGAAATGAACTAGAATGCAGATTGTGAGCCAGGCCTTCACATCCAACATCAATGCCTGACCTCACAAATGCTCTTCTGAATGAATGGGCAAAAATTCCTACAGACACATTCCAAAATCTTATGGAAAGCCTCTCCATACAGTAGGTGTGGCAGCTGTTATAGCTGCAAAGGGGGGGGACCAACTTCATATTGATGCCTATGGATTTGGAATGGAATGTCATAAAAGTTCCTGTAGGTGTAATGGCCAGATGTCCCAATACTTTCCTCCTTATAGTGCACATTTAGTATGTGACTTACATTTTTTGCCAGTTTATGGGGACACTTTTTTATATTTTATAAAACTATTTTACTGCAGTGCATACTTAACTGTGGGTAGCCTAATGTGAAAGGACTTAAGATTGCCTTAAGACTGCCATTTTAACTTCTAGTATGGTTCCTGGCCAAGCCCCTTAAATTACTTTAATAAATATATTCAGCTGCAAGAATGGGCAAAAAGTATAATTGGCTTTGGATAAATGCGACGGCTAAGGAACCAGATCCAGTATTTTTTTACTTAATTGAATTGTGAATCCGCAAAACAGTCACTGAGTGTGTGGGTGAGAAAGGGGTAGGAGCCAGAGTGATGGAGTTTAACATGTTTGAGAAGCGGCCACTATTTTCACATCAGCATAGAGAAAAACAACCACACACACACACACACACACACACAGAGGCCTGTACTCATATCTTTTTGGGACTCTTCATTCATTTCTATGGGTATAACCCTAATCCCAACAATTACAACCTTAACTCCTACCCAATGCTAACCTTAACCATAAGTAACCAAACAAAAGGCCAAAATGAACCTTAGAAGCAACTGTGTGCTGAGATGAGCACCAGGGTCGGGATGTTGATACACAGAACAGAAGACAAAAGTGAGAGTTATGTAGCTTTTTGGAACAAGGCTCAGGTGAATTGAATGACTGTGCCCACCGCCTGACTTTATCATGCCCTGGGACTCCAGCCACTGCCCTCCCTGCTCTAACACTGGAGTATCACTCTTTTATTTATGACCTCATGAATGAAATTCATGCAATCTGCCCACTGGCATTCTAAGTCAGAGAGAATCAGGGAGACTTTCATTTCATACTGCGGCTATCAAACAGGTTACGGTCAGCGCCGTAACCCTAGTGCCTGGTCGGCATGCTTGTCATGTCTATTAGGTCTTGCTGTATCATGGCTTCACTTTGATGGAATTGACCTTGAAAGGAGTAATAAATTCTGCCATATCAGTCTGCATGTGAATGCCCTGCGTGACCACAGCACTGACAGAAATTACAGCACAGACTAGCCGTGTGTGACGTGCCAAATTGGCACAGTTGTTGGAGAGTAATAGTTCAGTGATGACTGAGGTTCTCAAACTGCACTGGTCTTCAGGCTCAAACTCAGAGTTTAAAAGAAAAAAAAAAAAACGATGTAAAAAATAATAGCAGCTGTGCTCCTGCTTCCCCCTCAGCGGTTTGGCGAAAGTCTCAGCACCAAAACGTCCAATTTGTTGGAATATTAAAGGAAACTTGAGAGTGGGGAGAAATGGTTTGACAAGCACTCGCAGTAATGCTCAATCACTATTTTTGCTCCCATTCTTTGTGGACCTTTTGGAATTCCTGCTGGCTGGTGTCTTACCTTGGCGGGCAGGAGAAGATGGATGGGAACAATCACACTGGATCATAAATCAGTGTGGTAACAGTGCCGGGACAAAAAAGCATGATTACCAAGGAGTATTGCAAGGTGAAAGATTGCTGCATTGGCACCATTTATTTATGTTCTCCTCCCTACTCATAGTGTCTGTTATTCGTTTGTTTGTTTATACTGAGAATGCTGCTTTCAAAATTAGCAATTTCAAGGGTTAAATGTTGCCATTTCCTGTATTTCCAGATTTTTTCATAAAATATTGTTTTGTGTGAAGACCATTTCATATGCGTGTAATGCATTGAGTGCCGACGGGATGCGTTATGATGTCAGTGCATGTATTCTCTTTATCATGGGTAAAGGTTAGTTGCTGTCGATATGCAATAATTAACAAAATTGGTGATAATAAAAATGGTTCTGTTTTTCCCATTATCTGAGTGGGGTGTCTTCATCATCTGTGGTACCTGTAGGATGATGCAGAGGCTGGTGTCCCCTCTTCACCTCAGAATGATCGAAATCATTGTTATCCTGACCACAAGTCCAATAAATGACCTGGCGGTGCTGTTTGTTACTCTAAGATGTAGCTGTGGTATTTTGATGTGTCCATAGGAACACGATAATCACTCATTTTCGTAAAATGAGAGGAAGAGGTACAGAATAGATACGATCTCTGCTCATCTTTTCTCTCTTAACCTTTTCTGTCTTTCTTTCCGGTTTATATTTTTAATTTTCTGTAATTAGTGTACTAGTTTATATATCAGGCTACTTTATTCATTCCTTCATTCATTCATTTATTCATCTATTCATTATTAGTTTTTTTATCTTCATTTTCATCTTATTTTGTGTTGTCCCAGCTGATATCTTTGAAAATCACACAGCAATGACAATATGAAGCATTTTAAAATAATCATCAGATCAAAAACACCAGAATTTCTTTTAAAATATATATACGGTATGAGCTACGAATATGGATAAAATGCAGTTCTGAAGCCTTGGAATTATATTAGTTCAGCATAAAAATGCTTAAGAGGACTGAATGCCATGGTCGTCTGATGAAGGAGAGTCAGGTGAATGAACAGACTTGTTTTCATTTGTTCCACACCCAGTGTAAATCCAGCACGAGGGCACAGGGCAATGTAATAATTCCTGCCAGGCTTTGAGTTTCATCACAGGTTATCAGGGGTGGATTAATACAAAGGCTGTTCTAGGCTATAGCCCAGAGCCCCAGCAAACATCAGGGCCCCACCCGCCTCGGGAAAAATGGAACAGTTAGTTAAAGCACAACACCTGAGTTTCCATCCAGATGTCAACTTAGGGTCGCCAGATAAGTTAATCTGCCTTTGCTGGTTATCCCCCATGGACTCGCTACACTTCACCTTTATGTCTGGGTTCAAAGATATAAGATATATATAACCATAATAAGTATAATTATCATCACGGTAACCAGTGTTATTATTGCTGTTATTTACTATTTAAAGTGACTGGTGAAAGAGAAGATGGTCTCAGTCTTGATAGTTTAAACATCACTCTAAGCGTGGAACATAGAGCATGTACTCACATACACTGTTTTAAATTAAAGATATATAAGCAGGTATGCTCAGTGAGACACACACATTACATGCAGAAAAGAATCCTGCAAATTGATCAGCAGTTCACACTGAGCATCTAACCTGCCATGACACCATGGGAACAATAGCAGTTCTCTAGCATCACACGATTGCCATTGTCATGCCTCTTTAATATGTGCAGGTTTCTTCACAGGCACCATAGACATTATAACATCTTTTATACACTGTCACAGTTTATTATGTCAACATATTGCAATAAAAATTCATAATTAGGCTAATATTGGTTTTAATTTACTCTGAGACTCTACTGTGCAAATTGAATCAAGACACAGAAATTACCAGTTTAATGTGTCAGCTTACATGTGCAAATTTATTAACAAGTTTATATTTGAGTATATTTTACTTTCTACTAATAAAAAAATAAAATTATGGATAAAAGTTTCTCAAATAACACAATTTCTCATGTGCCCCGATTACTTACACATGTGCTTGATGTAGACAGATGTCTCAAGTCAACGGAAGAAAGGCTTGTCATGCCAACCATAGACAGAATACAGTGGTATGAAATTCTGTTAGATATGTCTAAAATATGAAATTTAGAAATATTATGCAAATGAAATGAAGCAATACCTGTAAACCCCAGGGACTGGCTCACCACCTTTTCTCAATTGTATTCCATTTGGATAAAAGCATCTGCTAAATCAATAAAATAAACAAGCAATTGAAATTGCACTCCTCCCATTTTGTGACCAACATCATTATCCGAGAGTGAGGGCATACAGTTGGTTTGGTTTCAACATCGGTAGGGACCAAGGGCCTGTATCACAAAGCGAGCCAGATAAATTGTTGGATTTAAGGTGCCCCAGTTTAAACGCACTTCATCTTCATTCACTTACATTTAGCCCAGACTACCTTAAATCCAAAAAATTATCTGGCTAAGCAAGAAATCCGGCTTCATGATACAGGATTGAAATAATCCCTAAACCCTGCAACCCCCTAAACACACACACAGTACTCCCACAATACTGGTACTGTAGAGACATGCCCATACCATCCATACCTAAGTTTATGCCCATGTCTTAGAGAGATGTGATCACTCAAGAACCTACAGAGTAGTAGAAACACAGGCAAGCACCAATGTGAGTGCTGGACAGTTACTGTATATCATCATGAAACAATAGGTAGTGCGTCGGCTAACAAATCATGCTGGAGTTAGGTCATTTTTCAGCAAGGAAAATAGTGGTATTTTGCCATTAAGTACAAACTGAGAAAAGGGACGTGTTAGGCAGGATGTCTTAGTTATGTCATGTGGAAGATGATTTCAGAAGGGCTTTGAATGGACCACAGTGAAGGACAAGGCAGCAGGCAGGCAGCTCTTTCCCTGGCACTTACAGTACAGCATGGCACTGTGCTGGGGTAGGAACTGTCTCAGCTTCCCAAGCAGTAAATGTGACCAAGGCAAAGTGACAGGAGAAGTTTGGAGAAGTCTGACAAAGCTTTGAAAAGATATATTCAGAAGAGCGTGGAATCACTGCCTCTAGATATTTAGATACCCCCACCGTGTGGATGCTGCACCCTCTTTTTTTTTCATATCGAGTATAAGGCCTTGCTGTAAAATACTCCTGGTGCTTAAAGGAAACAGAGGAGTGTGTCTTGGGACTGACACATGGGGTGGGAAAGAATGAAGAAGGCACATTAGATCAGAAGAAAGTGGTCCTGAGCCTGGCTAATCTTTATGCTACCTGTAATGCAGCTGATGGCTGTATACTTTCATCTACGTAATGCAACTTTTTTTATCATACAATGTTTTTTTTTTAGATGATCTCTATCTGAAATAATAATAATAATAATAATAATAATAATAATAATGAAGTATATATGTGTTCCATAACAAATGCCGCTTGTTCTTGTGTATCACTGTAAATCGGGATATACACTACTTATTTTTGTGTCCTTCTCTTCCTTCCTCGGTGTTTATATAACAGCAATAACGTTCCAAAGACCAGAAAGAAGGAACAGATTAGCAAAAAAATCCATTTTCCAGTCCCCTTTCATCAGAACGCAGTTTAAATGACAGAAAGAAGATGGTGACACATTGATAGCGAGATTTAAATAGCAAATGAGATGGATGATATGTGCATGAAGCTTACTGGCATGAGTGTGATATTAAACCTTTACCATCACAATAATTGCGTCTTTGAAACAATGATTTGCATGAAAGCTAAGAAGAGCCCAGCATTTGCTTTTCCTGGAGATTTCATTAAAACAACTATCAATGTTTTTTTGATCTAGTTTCAAGTCCAATCGTTTGACTTTTCTTTCAGTTTAAAAGCTGATATTGTACCTTCAGTAAATGTGAGAACTGTCCATGGCATAGCACTTATGTGAATCACTAGAAGTATTCCTCAAAGGAGAGGGTAAAGCTGTCTTTTTGTATATAATTATCACCTCCAGATCTGTGCAGCACTTCAAATGGTGAAAACGTTAGTACTCGGGTACATACTGCAGTACGTTTTTGCTGAAAACTGTAGAAAATTTGAATGAAGTGACATAACTCAAAAAACAACATATACTCAAAAGAATAACAAGGTTTTGTTGAATTGATGTCATAACTGAAAATATTTTATAATGCGCGTGGTTCTTTGGTCAGAGCTAAATGGTTTAGATTTTATTCCTTGCTCTTGTAGGAAATTTGGACAGACAACTGACGCCGTCTCTGATTTAAACAGTTTGACTCTAACTGGTTTGGTAAAACTCTAGTGTTTGCTCCATGTAGAAGTGCTGATTTAATTTGCACAGCATAGGGCTGAAATATTATGCCACAGTAATCATGGCACGTCATAATCAATTTATCTCCGGAAGGAAGTTGCATACTGTCACGTCGGGGCTTGGAAGGAGGCAAAGGCAGGCATAAGAACAAACAAAAATGGTCTTTATTGGATTGAACAAAGGAACAGGGCAAAACAGGGCAGACTGCGGGGGGGGGGGTCAAAAACAGGAAAACGGGTATTGGGCAGAAGGCACTATCACAAGGAAACAGGAAGTTGAGCAGGGAGTGACTTCAATGACAGGACTTGGGAGCAGAGGACGGAGAAGCACTTATCCAGGACTGACGGGGGAGCAAATGAGAGGCATCGAATAATCCACACGAGGGCTGAAATGAGAGGTAAGACAAAACAAGCAACCGGTGTGGCTCATTAGAGCCACACTAGGAAGAGAACAAGGGGGGCAGGAAATCAGGGCATGACAGTACAGCATTACATTAGGGAACAGGGTAAAGTGCTGAGTGTCACCCCAGGGATGCAAATTCATCTGGGAGTCGTACAGTTCATGGGACCAGGTGGCACTGAAGTGTCTGCAGGGCCAGGACTGAAGGGGCCCGAGGGGCCCGCAGGACCAGAGGGCACCACCGGAATAGCCAAGCAGAGCAGAGCACATCCCGGTTGTCCAGAGACAGGCAGAGAGAAACTGGAGCTTCCAGACGGGTAAGCAAAGCAAAACCAAGGCTGGCGGAGCTGGTCGCCAAGATCGATACTGGATCAGTGGGTTCGGAGGAACAAGGTTTGAATGCTAGCTGTGCCTGCCTTCTCCATCTGTACTTCCAGTGGGCAGAGATAGAAAACAGAACAGTGGATCCCTCCACCGCGGGTGGCGGGAGGCCGGCGGGCTCGTTTACCGCCAGCTGAGTGGCTTTGCGCTTGATCAGCACCTCCCGTACCTCTATCAGCAGGTCCTAGATCCTCACCACCTCCTGGGGATCCAAACCCAGGGTGAATTTCACAAGCCTCCCATCCACCTGCCAAAAAGCCACAGCTTCCGGCCTCTCCCGGACTGCAGGGTCAGGTGTCAGCTCTATAGTGGTATCCAGCAGGGAAAAGTAATCCACCGCCGTGAGCTGTCCCCAAGGCTTCGCTAACTTCCCTAGGCGAGGCACTCAGGGTATGTGGCCCATCACATACAGGGCCACCTGAAAGCTGTGATTGCCATCTGGTCATTGCATTTAACATTGAGTGTTGTCATTCTGTCAAGTCAGGGCTCGGAAAAAGGGAAAAGCAGGCGTATGCACAAACGAAAGTGGGCTTTATTGGAGTGAACACAGGAAGAGGGCAAAACAAGGCAGATTGGGGGGAGGGGTCAAAAACAGGGAACCAGGTATTGCCCAGGCGGCACTAACATGAAGTACCATGCTACAATGACAGGACTGGGGAGCAGAGGACTGGGAAGCACTTTTATCCAGGACTGACGAGGGAGCAAACGAGAGGCAGCTGGAGTGATACACATGAGGGCTGAAATAAGAGGTAAGACGGAACAAGTTACAGGTGTGTCTCATTAGATAGAGCGAGAGGAGTTGGACAGCAGGACATGACACACGCTGAATAAAGCACGTCGTATGAATGGGAGTTGTGCCCAGAAAGAAAACATATCACAGGGACCTTAGGTCCCCAAGTTGCTTTAATTTGTAGGTCAATAAGTTCACAAAAAATGCATGATTCTCAGACAAAACAAGGTCACGCATTCCTCTGTCCACGGTAAGGCTGGGACGAGCACATATCCAACGAAGCTCCTCTTTTCATACTGTGGAAAAACAATACAATTGGGTAAAACGAGTCTTCATTTAAAAAAAATTAACAAAATAGTTTTTTTTTTATTTACAGCATCGATTCATCGCTGGGCTTTGAATGTGGCTTATTCAAGCGTGACTCTGTTTGCTGCTACTGCGACGAGGCCCTCCATGTTATTGGCTCATGCTCTGCATTTCCACCTTCAGGAGGCTCACGCAGAACTTCCTCAGGGTAACCTGGCATAATTCCGAACAAGCTATAAAAACAATGGAATGTTGATAAACTCTCCAATAAATTTTATGTGTTACTGGTATTTCAGCATCTTAATTCTCCAAGGGCATAGGATTGATTTTAGGATTGGTAGTGACCTAATCAGCCCCAAACCCACCACCTCCCTAAAAACACATGGTACTCCCACAATATCTACGCCCTTGTAATTCACCAACAATGTAGAAATGTTTAGCTTTAATAAAATGAGACATATATGTGCATCTTTCTTCAAAATACCATCTACTTTTTTAATTCAGCATAGCTGGTGTTTTTTAGCTAATTTACCTAAATATAATTGCTACAGGAAATTAGCTGTAAACTGTATAATAAAAATGGTGAAACCTTTCTCGATTCATAACTTTAAACAGAACAGTGGTATTTGACTACCTCCTGCTTAGTTGGGTAACTCAGCACTGATGAGACAACTCATGCAAAAATATTTGTCTTGAATATCTTCCACAGAAAAAGTAACTAGCTAACTAAAAAACAAACAAACAAACAAACAGATGAGTGAGATTATGTAGCCAGACATTTACCTCTAGCAACTTGAGATCTCTTCTGCTGGCTTTACAATGTGCTAAAGTAGCTTTTAATAAAGGTGACCTGGCCATTAACTGAAGCACCTGTTGCTGTGGGATTTTCCATCAGTCACCATCACCATCACCTGCATTCCATTGCTTTGCCAACTCAAAAGAGATTTTAAAGAATCACATATTGCCACAAGACAATAATGGCCAGACCTTTGAAGTGAACACCGAAAACCTACAAATAAAAGATATATAAGTCCATGATCTTTTGTACCCTCTTCATAGTCCCTATCCTATTTTCACTGTTAAGCCTGAAACGGTTCACTTCAGCTCTTTGTGTTATTCTCACTACCTGTTGTACCAAGAAGCACAGAAGAATCCCTTTTCACCTTTCAATCCCCATTATACTTAGATGTTGTCCCTGGGCCAGATGAAAGCAGCTCTTGCAATAGCTTGTTTAGTGCTTGTTACAATCACAAGAAATAAACACAACAGTGCCTGCATGCGTAGGTAAATTGGTATGTCAGAAATGAATTTATCCGGGGGAGTACTTTATGTTTCAATTCCATGTGAGAATGAAAGTAATTATCCACCCTTACAAAATATCCTCTCACATGATATTGTAAATTATGTTAATTGTTATTTCTCATATTAATTGTAAATAATTGTTGATGCTCAAAGGCAATAATAAAGTTTACTCATAAGGTTATAACAGAAAGCAAAGAATAGACGTTCACATAATCTTTCAAGTGTTATTAAAAATTTTCCAGTTGAGAGGATCCCTGTATAATATAATACTAATGCTGCAGACGTAACAGAATGGACGATAGCTGTTTTAATTTAAACTGTACGTCATACCTAATCCTTTTCTATTGTACTTATTTTTCCATTCATTAAAATGAGGAATGCTCCTTTTGTTAGTACTAATTATCTGCTGACCTAAAATGACCTGGGTTCTGAAAAGGAACAAAAGAAAACGTCACTTAATATCTGAGTGCTGGCATCAGACATCAAACACCCACAAATAAGGCGCAGGCTCAAAGTGTGGCTCTTCATAAACAGCCGTTTTCTTATTGCTATTCAACAAATGCTGAACAGTTGATACATTACAAAGTTTCTAGTTACTGCAGCCTTGTTCGAATAATGTCCAAAAGTGGTTATGCATGTAGGTTATGAGAGTTTTTTTGGGGGGGGAAATGAAAAACAGAGCATGAAAAACAAAATCTGCATTATATTTCTTAGGTAATAGGTACATAGAGTAATTAATGTCAAGCATTAACTTTAAAAGTTGCCCTAATTTGTTGTAAAAAGGCTGCGGCTCCTTTGGTAATACGGCACATTTGCTTTGGTGATACGCTTGGTGCCATGTACAAGGATGCTGGACATGGCTGATATTCGGTACTGTAGTGCCTGCAATAGCAGGGCACTGTTTGGCAGCATCCTCACAGAGGCGGGTAGCTGGAGCTGCTGATGCGGCATGTAAGCGAGATGGAAAGGCGTCACCAGCAAAGGGCACCGCTGGGCTGAAGCGCAGAGTGCAGCGCGATCATAATATCTGTGCATTAATTCAAAGCGCGAGACGAAACAGGTGCGCCACCGCGGATCAATTGGCCGCAAATGTCAACCTGTCAGTTTAATCAAAAAATGGTCCATCGAGAGCCACACCAAGCGGAATATCATTGTTTCAGTGCACCGAGCGTCTATCGGGTTTCCTAATGCCTGTCCACATGACTGGCGTAAGAATGAGGACAAGCGATGGTCTAGTTGGCGGGGCGGACGGATGATATGTTCAGATAAATCTGCTTTCAAACGGGTGAATGTAATATTTAACTTACCTGCTAACAATTTAAATCGATTATAATGGATCGGATATTCCGGTAAAACGTCTGTTATTAGTGGAATTTATTTTAAACATATATCGTATAAACGTCCAGGGCATTCATATTTCTTGTCTATGTTATTATCTTGTTTATACCAATTCTTAAAAATAAATAAATAAATAAATAAATAAAAAGTTTTGGGGCGAGTTTGTTTGCTTGTTTATCTACCTATTAAAGCAACACGTGAACAAAGAATAAAATGTAACCATTTAGAATGAAAAACAGAATTCATAAATGAGGCATTTATTTAAACTTTATTGCAGAATGATTTAGTCCTTGGGGAATTCAACATGGCCAGGTTGTCAAATTAACCAGAATAACATGGCATTTAGAAAGTAAACAGCATCATCTAGCTAATTACACCCCTCCGTTTTTAACTTATCATATCACTGCCTTAATATGTCTGTTGTCATGCCCGCATCTGGGCAACCTTTACCACACCCACCTACACCTAAACCACCCTACCTCCGACGATCACTGCAATGCATCACCAGGAATTAGACTCTGAATATAAGCCCAGCGCTTCCCCTTAAGAACTCGCGAAGTATTGAATGCCTACACTTTACTGCGTGGCTCTTATGACTATCACAGCCCTTCTGTGTATGGTCTGTTTCCGGACAAATGGTTCTTGCTGGTATGTTTTCTTAGTTTTGGTTGCATTGCCAATTGCCTTTCTTTTTACCTGCCCGTTGCTTGTGCCTGCATTCTCCCCATTGGATCATATCTTTGGATTGTTTTACCTCTCTGTCTTATCGGTTTTGACCCTGCCTGTCTCTGACTACGATTTGAGCTTCCTCACTAAACATCCACATCTCCTGCCCTTGGATCCTCTCTGTTTGATCATTACATCGGTCATCAAATATAAATGGCTTAAGGAATAATACATGAAAAGTGAGGGTTTTGTTTTTCTCCGTGTTGTGCTATTCCACTGGGCATGTCCATGTCAAGAAGTACACTTATATTTCATGTGAATTTTGACGCTAGTTTAAGGATAAACCTTATGGTTTATTCCAAGCAACCACCCATCCATCTATCCATCCATCCTTCTAAATGAGCCTAGAGACTATCCCAGGACACTATGGGCAGGGTGCTAGTCCATCATAGGGTACATACTGAACTCCAGCTGGTGACAGATGTTTCACCACAGTGGCCAGGAGGAGTTACTTAAAGTGACAGGAGACTCTGGGGGGTTACGGGCAGGATGAACTGATATAAGTCTCTTGTTGTTAGAATAAGGTTACAAACTCAGGCACTAAATGTCAACTCATTTAACCATCAAATCATACAATCCAGCCGATCAACTATCCATCCATCATCCATTATTGCTTATTAGGTATGGGAACATGGAGAGTCTTAAACTATCCCAGGACAGAAAGGGCACAAGGTTGGGGACACCGGTCCAAGTTTACAGACAGTCATATGACAGGTATTCACACATATAAATAAAGAAAAATATAATACCAAGAGCATGTCTGCAGAAAGATGGGGGTGATGCAAACTCCACAGACACAGACCCAAGGACAGGTATCAAAGCCTCAAGCCTGGAGATATGATGCTGTGATGCCAGCACTGAACCACCACACTGTCCTCTCCTATAATATAATATTTATTTCTGTTTAATATCTAAGAAGGAGTTTCTCATTGTATAAATCCCTTTGCTGTTGACCTTTTCCCTAATGTGTTACCAATGAAAAGAAACAATGATGCGTATTTAAACATTAAATGCGGTTATTACTGTAGGAAAGGATTTCCCAGTGAATAATATGGTGTGCTTTCACTTACAGTTATACATAAATGAAATGAAATAAATGAAATGCCAACATTTCTAAAGGAAAAGCACAATTCTTGGTAAATATGTATATGCCTACCTGTAAAACTTAAGCCTCTCTGAGATTCTCAGCACAATATATACCAAGAAAATTTATTTTTTCGAAATGGGGACCCATTTCAAAACACTGGTATTTCTTTCCCCTCTTTATGAGAGTAATACTTTCCCATGGTGGCAAATACAAATACATGAAGTTGAGGGGCCCGTGAAAAGGGGAGAAATAAAGGAGGAGAAGAAGAAGAAATATTAAAAGGAGGAAAAGAAATTAAAGATGTGCTAGAGATGAGGAGCACTGATTTTGATGTGACTGGAGAAGGGAATTTGCATGACTTTGGAATCCATGAGAAACAGCTTCATTGTTGATACTCTTTCCCTGGAGGCAATCCAAAGAAAACTGATGAAATACAGGAGGAGGGTGCTATTGATGGAAAACCTTTTTAAAATCTTTTTTTTTTTGCTACCTAGACTAGATTAAAATTCAAATATAAAATATCTGGATTACAATGGGACATGGTGCAATGGCCGAATGACAGAAGAAGCCATTTCACTCTACCAGATACGGCAAGGCAGTAAATAGTTCATTGCAGGAACTCAGCTGCCTTGCATAGCCACAGTGCTGTGTGAGCGCCCTACTCAGAGGTCTAAAATAAAGGTTGGTTTATGATGGCGTAAGTCCACCACTCATGCCGAGTCCTTTGATGAAGCACTCATCATTCCCAATAACCAATAAATGAGAGGAAAGCTTATAAAACCGCCAATTTTATCGATTCTTGGCATAACAGGAACATCAATAGCAAATTAAAGAAGAGTCACTGTTGACTGGTGGTGGCAAATCATTGAGTGTTTATTTAAAACAATTTTCTTTGTCTGGAATGTAATAAAAATAGATTTATCAAAGATTTCTAAATGAGAGGATAATACTACTGAAATATTAGAATCTGAACATTATCTCTTTATAAAGTCCCCTTTGGTTTTAAACTACAGTATTTTTTTATTCAGTGTTATTTGTGTGTCCTTAAATGTGTGCACTTCTCTAGGGCAAACTTTTATTCCTTATGTAAGAGAAGTGAAAAAAAAACATTAAAGAGTAGTTGTTATGCAAATGGTGGCGAGCAAGTACTTTGGCTTGGGTGGTTAAACAATTACATCTTCAATTCTGAGAGAGACTCTTGGCTTAGTGAGGAACACACTGCAATAACTTTTAACAATGTGGCATAAATAAAAGTAATTTCACACATCCACATAGTATACTTTCTAGAAATGCCATTAAAAAGAATTTGTAGTACAAAGGATCAACTGTATGAACTTTCGTAGAAACATTTATGATGTTAAATGTTACTATGTATGTGTTAATTTAATGCAGAGACAGGAAACATTCAGACAGGGATAAAATGCGTATTGCATTTTACATTACAAAAACGTGTATTACCAGTGTGAGGGTGTTATTCTTAATTCTTAATTAAATTTAAATTAACATTTCAAACTTAACAATTAAGACGTGTTAAATTAGTATTTGTGGACCTAGCCATATTAATGATAATTGTTCCTTAACACATTTAGTATAAAACTTAAATTGAACTTGAATAAGCGCCTCCATGTGGACAAAACCATTCTGTCCTGAGCGTAGGCAACTTACAAAAAATGGTATTTCTACAAATTAAGGTTAATAAGATGGTGAATACTGCCTTAATCAAACCTGGGGCGGTAGAATTAAGCAATAATGATGCAGTCATCTGTTTCTGGAATGTGAATATTGCTCTCCAAAAAGTGCAGGGGCATCGATCCATCTTCCAACCGCTTATCCAATACAGGGTCCAAAGGGAACCTGGAGCCTGTCCCAGGCAGTGTGGGGCCCAAGGCAGGGGTACACCCCAGCCAGGATGCCAGCCCAGCACATGGTGCCCATGCTGTGGGTAATTCAGAGCCAGTTTTCTTAACCGCATGTTTTTGGACTGGCAGGGGAATGCCACGAGACAAGGAGAACATGCAAGTTTCACACACGCAGAGCAGGGGAGGGGAGGGACTTAAACCCACACCCTGGAGGCGTGAGGCAACGTTGCCACCCACTGAGCCAAGTGCTATCCTTGCTGTTCCATTTCCACTATGTAATTTTGGCAAATACTGGCTATGATCTGATGCTGACCATGTGTGATATGATGAACCATAAAAATAACGTTAAGAAATACATTTAAACCGCAGGATATATTATTATTATTATTATTATTATTATTATTATTATTATTATTATTATCATTGTTGTTGTTGTTGTTGTTGTTGTTATAGAAGACTGAAACTTCAATTTATCCCTTTGGGACAATCTCATCTTGTTCTCCATTATTATT
>JAAGVU020000035.1:5941878-5955133 GCA_011763525.2 Mormyrus iriodes
GAAACCCAAACAAAAAAACCTTATCCCCCCCCCCCCCCCCGCCCTAGTTCGGTCAGACCAGCTGTCCTTCAGTCATACAGCTGGGGTGGATTAACTTCTCTGGGGGCCCTAGGCTGACATGACGGAAGAGAATTAAGAACGACGCAATGTCAATAATCTGCTAATCATTATTCGGGCGAGGGAGAGTCTATTGGTGCTGGCGGTAAAAATTGCCGACTGGGGGGTGGATCGATTGACCAGATTTCAGTTCCACCACCCCATTTTTCCTAAGGCGGGGCCCCTACATTTATTGGGGCCCTAGGCTATAGCCTCGGATGGCCTGTGCATTAACTCACCCCTACATGGCTATTTGTATCTATCTTTTGTCTGTAATTGCACTTCTATGAGCCAGTGCCACCGCTGTATGGAAACCATTACAACGCACACAAATCATACTGGACTTCCCTGCCTCCACAGCAAGAGAGGACTTTCACCTTGCCTAGGGCTCTGTCTTGTCGTACCACTGGCGGGGGGGGCAGTTCAGCTCAGCTACTTCTCCACCTCACTGAACGAGAATGGAATTTCACGGGGGGTAGGGTTTGGGGGGGGGTTATTGCTGCAAGGCCCCTGGATAAAAAAAGGCTGTTTTAAAAGTTGGTTACAGATATCAGCTAGGTGATAAACACAAACCATCTGTGCTCAGAAGAGACATTTAAACTTCTAACATAATCAACCTATTATTCACGGTTAAAATATACTACTGACAACTGCATTGTAATTCTTGGTAAATGTAATGGAAATAAAAATGAAATAAAATATAGTTTATTCAAATATTTATTTCATCCACCACTTTTTTAACAATTCTTTTGGACTAATTAATTTGATTATTATATAGCAGGTATGCAATTTAAGTCCCTGGCATCTGCTAAGTGCATCTGTGTGCCTGTGCTGGCTGAGCTGATAGGGGCTGTAACAGCTGGTCATGTGCAGTGCTATGCCTGTGGAGATGTTAGCATGGCATTCTGGGAATAAAGCAAGAGCTGTCCGGAGAGACTGATGAAGCCACCTGTAAACAGCCTTAAAGGCACGCGCACACATGTGCCTTTAAGGTGAATTAAATCTATGATTGTACAAGGGGAAAAAAGGTGTTTGCATTTCCGTTACTGGCATAGACTGTCAGTAGTTATTATTCTGTCAAAGGTTAATTTTATTGCAATAAAGTGATGTAAATAAACACTCAATAAGGAATGTAATGAGGTTGGTTTGTAATCTTTCATGTGACATGTGCCCTTTCTTGCTGTAGCCATCTTCTCAGTCTGTCTTCACTTGGTGGCTATCTATCCATCTAAATCCCTAATTTAATTTAGCGTTTTAAAATTTCTCAGCAGTTGGAATATGATTAAATTGCAGTGGACGTTTCATTTACCGTCTCTGACCCAAAATTTCTATTTATTTTAGTTTCCCAGGTGTAGTTTTTGGCTCCTCATACTTTTTTTTTTTTTTTTTTTCCATGCCACTGAACTTCAGATGTATTCTGTTCGTGTTTTCCAGAAGGACTTTATTTATCCGGGGGCCCAGCGCCATCCGAGGGGAGGAAGTGGAGGTGCCGCGGTGCACGAGTACCTGGGAGTTCAGTCGAGCAGCAGACTGGAGCGGGCAGATGACACGGTGCCACGGCAACTCTGCCTTTAGAGGAGGTTCTGCACTTTCCTATCTGCTGCCATCAGACACTGCGATGGCTCTTCCTGATACTCCCGTATCTGCCCCAGCCATAACCCAGGTCAGGACACCACTAAAACTGTGTTGAAACCCTACATACATCCTTCCATTATCCATACCTGCCTGTCCTACACAGAGTCATTGGGGGTCTTGACCCTATCCCTGTAACCTTGGGCCCCTACGTGGGTGGGTGGGGGGGTCCCCCTCTTGAGTTTTTGCTGTGCAGGTCCCATGATGAATCTTCCATGCCCCTGTATGTAATATATACATCACGTATAACTACATAAAATATACAGCCCTTGCTAATCTCTCTATATCTATCTAAAACGATGAAATGCTGCTTTATTTCCATTTGCACAAGTACATTGCAATGCTTCTTTTCGCATATATCATCTTTCTCTCCTTCGAGACGCAAGCAGACATACACATGAGAGCGAAGCTTGAGGTTTGGTACCCTGGAGCACTTTTCAGGGGCTAAGGACCCTGCTCAAGGATCCAGTGGCAACGTGACTGTTCTGCTGAGCACTGACCCACCCCTGAGCCACGCAATACACTTCATTTCACAAGATTCAAAATTTTAATGTTTGCCGTGGTATCCCTGCCCACTGCAGGGCTGCCACAGATCAATTCAGTCACACTGTCACACATTAAAGGTGATTTATACTTTTTTTGAGGAACGCAGGTACACTTGTTGGTAGTCCTTGTCCCCAGCAGGAGCAACTGACAGTCCTGAAAATACTTTATTTGGTTAAATAAGTTAACTTAGTTGAACTGTCCATGATAAAAGCAGTACTCTTTGTGCTATGAAGTGGCCGATTTATTAGATACTTCTATGCAGTACTAGTAGGACGCCCTCTTGTTTCTAGAAGCTCCTTTGTTGTGTGTTGTTCACCTCTTATACTAAGCTGTTTTAAACTTCCTGTTAGCTTTAACAAGTTGTTTTGGAAAAAGAACTGTTGGGTGACTTTCTGTTTATCACACCATTCTCTATAAACTCTATAGAGTGGGCTGGGAAGGGGTTACACCCTACATGAGATGACAGGGGTCACAGGGAACCCCAGACACGTAATGATACACTATGGGAAATGCAGAGAATCCGGATCACATACCTGTACTTCTCTGGACTGCAGGAAGAAATCCGCACAGCACAACATACAGCAACGTCAAACAAACAGGTCAGGGGTGGGATTTGCACCCCCAGCCCAGCAGGTCCGGGAAATGATATCCTGCTTTGTCAGCCTAAAATGTTTCCTAGCTACCTATTCACCTTTCACCAGACTTTTGGCAGGTTTTCTCCAGGCTGTTCTAGTTTGCTGGATAACCCTTGTGCACTGCAAAATTTCTCTAATGCCATACATTTTCAGTGAGACTGAGATCAGGAATTTGAGTGGGCTACTGTAGGGCCATTTCTATGACTTTTCCTCAATCCATTTTCACTTTAAATTCTTCAGTCCCTGATGGTGAGAAGCATCCATGCCGCCTTTTATATCATACATTACTGTAGGGATGGTGTTTTTATCAAAGTATAGACAGTTTTAGGTTTGCACTACACAGCACTTTGAATTGTGGCCCAAGATCTCCATAATCATCTTATCCAACCCTGAGACCTTTCCCCCACACCTAAACTCGCTGTCTCTGACTCTCTCCAAAAAAACAGTCATTTTTTTTATATGACTCATTTTGAGTGATTTCTTTTCACACAGATCAATAATGCCTTATACTTTTATACTGGGGATTCTATCTTAAAAAAAAAAAAAGTTCATGTTAATTCAATGTTAGAGGTAGAGATCAAAAATAAGGTATTTTTTATCCATTTTTGGATTAGTTCAACGTGTATGACAACAGAAGTGAGATACTTACGAAATCAAAATAAATGAATTCTATTCTACTTTAAGAATTTATTTACTCACTGTAATATACGGTACCAGTAAAATGTTTGGACATACCCACCCATAGAAAGGTTTCTTAGTACTATTCTTTACATATTATAATAATTATAAAGACAACAAAACTATGAAATAAGATATATGGAATTATACATTGACCAATGATAATGGGGGGGGGGGCTCTGTGGGTTGGAACTCAGAAGGTTGTTGCTTCAAATCCCTTGGTCGGCAGCGTGATGCCACCACTGGGCCCCAAATACTTCAGGCACTCGTTGACCCTAGTTTATCATGTACATCACTTTAATGAGGTGGCCTCCTGGGATGCTTTTCCAACTGTTCTGACAGTGTTCCCACATATGCTGAGCACTCACTGGCTTCTTTTTCTTTACTCTATGGTCAAACTCCTCCAAAACCATTTCTACGGTGCTTAGGTCAGGTGACCAGGTCATGCGATGCAACAGTACATCACTTTCCTTAGTCGGCAGTTTGAAATGTCCAAACTTTTGACTAAAAGGTAATTAGGTTAAAAAGCCTAAAACCATACAAACAGTTCATGGCTCTTCTTTGTCTTTGTTATATACAATTTATTTAATATCTATATCATCATAGATGTTTTAAGTGTATTTTTTTTTTCCACTGTCACATGTCAGGATGGATGATAAATATGTAAAAGACGGGCACCTATAGGTGTCCATCCAGATGTTCATCAATATTCTTACCTCTGAACCTGATCAGAGACATGGTGGGAGTATGGGGTGGGGACCTTACCCAGTATGACAGGGCATAATATGGGGTTACATTCTGGAGAGGATTCCAGTCCATTGCAGGCAGGTCCAGAAAGTGAAAATATAGACCAAGGTTTTGTTTCAACCAGCCCCTTCAGTACTCAACTGCTCAACAGGTTGGTTGAAACAAAATCTTGATCCGGACTTTTTCTATTGGGACCTGAACTATCCACCTCTGATTGCAGGGCACATACATGCATGCAATAACTCACACATAATTGTACACTTAGTAGTATCCCTTGAACTAAAATGCAATATCAAAAAGCTGTGTGACATGAGTCTATGTGCTCTGCAGACTTCTTCTTTGGCTACTCATTTCTCTGTCCCAGATCTTTGACTCGTGCTCACGTGCTCACTCAGTTCAGACATGCTACGCTTCAGTGCAGCTCGCTGTCCCTGCAGCTTCTGCCCTGCTTTCAGTCCTCATTGCTCCCACTTAGGTTTTTACCCTCACGTGGTATACTGTAAGATTCCTGGAAACTGAGAATATCTAATGCATGTGATCATGGGATTTTTTTCAGTAACAGTAGAGGGGATGTAAGCACACAGCTTCAGCACTTGTACATTTGTAATTTGATTACAATGGGCTTTTAAATTCTTTCTGCCTATTGTGGATGTGTTTGGTGGACATTGATTCAGCTGCACAACACCTCTAATTCAGGCTTCTATAAGCTATAAACACATTGATGCAATTACGAAATAGCCAGCCATCCATCCATCCATGTCACAGTTGGGGTGGGGGTGCTAGAGCCTATTCCAGGTAGCACAAGACTCGGTGACAAAATTTTCTGACAGATTACAGGAAACGGTAACTGGGAACTAAGGTAAAGGCAGGTTTGCACAGCTCAGACAGAGCAGCCAACTATGTCTTATCTGGTGGACATCAAACAATGTGGAGACCTTCGCAAGGCTGGCAGCTCTCGTTATACAGCCGCTCGACCTCGGAATGGTGACAGGGACCATCCTCATCACCCCCAGGGCAGGCGAGCTGTCAGAACGGTGCTGATTTGGGCTCTGGGATAACGGGTCTGTACATTACCTTCTGGCAAGGCTAAGGTGAAATATTGGTATTTCAACAGTAACATAATGAGGCTGTACAATTAAATTTAACCTGGCACCAAGTTACTGGGATTACAGTTAAACTAAATTATAGTTCATTTTTATAGGAAATTATTCTAAACATTATCCAAGTAATATAAGTGCACTGCAAACTCATCAAATCATTTTTTTTATTTTCCAGCAATAAAGGTGAACAATAGCATTAAAATTAAAAAGCAACACTGCATTTTACATTTATTTACGGCATGTTTTTTTTTTTTTTTTTTTGCCTGGAAACTGGGAGGAACAGGGTGCAATTTAAAAGTCTGTGTCTAGTAATAGATACCATTGTTAGATCCATGGCAAGAGGGTTGAATTTGGCAGAAACGTGACCAACTTCACCTTTGTACTCACAAGACACAGCGTAAGTCTGAAAACTGTAAGGAAAAACACATCATTATAAAACAGATCTCTAAAAAAAATTACAGGAAATTCCTTATTTTTGTCACGGTGAGCTTTGCACAGTGCCAGACATGAAAATGCTAATAATTGCTTTACTTTATTGTCAAAAGCATTCATTATTGATTTATTCTTTGCAATGGTAGCCTCAAAAGAAGGCTTGCAATAGGAAATCTATATTTCATTCTGGAATGCCTCGTGATAAAATGCTTAAACTGCTACCTTCTGTTGCAGTCTTATATCAGACCTTGGAGCATCATAATGGTTCTTTTGCTGAGAAAGCAGACAGGAAGGTGTGACTGCATGGCTAAACTGAGAGGGGGCTGTACTTATGATCTCTAGTCAGTCACCTCCATGCTGGAACAACACTGAGGCCCAGATGGTGTAATAGCCAAAAAGAGGGTCCTTTCGGGTAACTAACTTTTGTCCCCCAGTGACAATATTCATTTTCTCTCTGAAAAGAGCACTTACCCCACCAAGCAGCCTTTTTTTCTGTCGGGACCTACATGGGGGATACTGTCTCCAGGCAACACACTCTGACATTCAGGGACAGCTCTGAAAAATGGTATAAGAGCAACTGGGAGAAATTGACTGCAAACTGCTGTTTAACAAAATACTAATTGATATGAATATCATCCTACGTTTGCTAATGTATTTTCTGGGTCACCACACTATGCAATGTTGTTCTCCCCAAATGATCATTTAGTGTAAACTTACAATCACATTGTAATTAAGTGATAAATAATGTGCAATTAACTTTTATTAAAATTAGAAAATTAATTGACTTTTATCATTTAATTAACTTTGTTTCAAATTAAATATCAGAAAGAGCGAGGTTTTTTTAGCAACAATAAACATATAAGAGCTTTGTTAGGGTTCAGGGAAAGTAATATTATCCTGAAGGGATGAATCACTGTGGACTTTATTACTTCAGATAATCTGTGATTAATATACCTTGGCAGTAATATGTCATTTTTATATTGCCTTAACAGAGCTATCTAAATAGCGCTATTCCGTTCACGTTGACCCCAGAGGTTGCCGGCCTCAGATAAAGGCTTTCTGCTATGATTCATAATCAACATGAATGAATGGTTTTAATTAATTTTGAGAAGAATGACTTTGACCTTTACATCTTTATTCTTAACTTACAGACAAAGAAGTTGCTTTTGATTTAGTTTATGTTGAGCTGCTGTTGTGTTTGTTAAAATGTGTAGCATAATATAATAATAATGCCTTTTTGAATTAACTATGCATTCTAGTCATATCAAATAATAAGCATAAAGAGCCCTTCACTTGCTTCTTTCAAGACTCATGTGGGAAGAGGCCAAAGAGACAGACAGACAGGTGGATAGACAGACAGACAGATGGGTAGACAGGTGGATAGACAGACAGACAGGCAGGTAGACTGAAAGTTTGATTGAAAGATAGATTTCCATTGACAACCACAGGCTATTTGATGTTCTGACAGATGTTAAAAATCTGTCTAATGTCTGGGTTCTTGGCCACTCTTTCAAAAAGCCCTTTACAAGTTGAATGAGATTATTTTTGTGTCTCATCAGTTGAAAATATCATGTCTATATGAGAATGAAAACCTTTCATAACCCCAGGGCTAAAAAAGTTAATATTGTTAAGTAAGTTTATATCCTTTTTTATTCAGGAAAAGAAACCCAGAAACTATTGCCTATTTCTCTTTTAATTGGCCATAAATCATTCATAGCAGGAAGAAGCTTTCATTAAGTCCCCTTTGATTGCTCTCCGAAAGATGCCACGCTTGAACAGCTGTACTTAATCTTAAAAGTATTGTTTAATGAAAAGAATATAAAGAAAAATAAGTTCTCAATACATTCCGCTTCCAGATACTGAAAGAAAAATGAAGAAATATCTGCACTTTGAAATTATCATATAACTAAATCCGTGATTTCATCTTTTTTTATCTTTTTTAACCCCAGTATTCATTTCGGGGTTGAATTTACCCCAGTCCATTTTCAAAATGAGGATAAATTCTATAGAATCTAGAATTTGGAACGGAAGAAGTAAAATACACAAGGGTTAAGAGAAAAAAAATAAAAAACTGACAGGCATGTTCAGCCACCAGATAAACATACATTTACTTCTTGCATTTACTTACGTAAAATGAAAGAACATTTTACTTTGTATACCATTATTTTTCATATGTTAAAGACAGACAAAACAGCCCTGTGCCGCGACAAGGCACAGAAAAGGAATGACTATCCATAGAGAGGCTTATAGAAAACAAGGGCACTTTATTATAAGCTGAATACAAAGAGAAACCAGAATCAAAACGGACCACAAGGGGCCCAATGAAAAGGGGCTGTGGAGAGCTAACAGGGGCTATACCTAAAGGCAGGGATATGCACAAGGCACATTTACTACACTAACTGCACCTACAAAATCTGAAAACAAATGGGAGTCTGAGGCAAACAACACTGCCATCTGCAATGACCAACAATAGAGTAGTGCAAGGACAAGCACATGTATAAACATAATTAGCAAGGGCTACATGAGAGACAGGTGCAGGCCATAACAATTAACTAAACACTTGGGCTGGGAATAATAAGACACAGGTATGAGTCATCATCACTGAACACTCAGGATTCAAACTTTAGGAATGGGATGGTCAGCGACACCTGCTGGCCAAACAGGGACGACAGCCAGAACAGGGTGGGGACTGGTTCTGTCAGACGGTGTGCTTAAATCCTGAGTTACACTTCCAGGTGATCAGGTTATTTAGTTTCATAATTAAAATAACCAAGTTCTGCCTTTCCTCATTTCATGCACTTCCTGGGATTGACTTCATGCTTGTGGTGAGCCTGCACCGAATGTAGATGGATGGATGGATGGATGGATGGATGAATATTAAAATTACCCATGACCCTGACTGGGATAACTGAATAGAAGATGGATTGATTGTAGGTATAATTATCTGGAATTTTGGCTTGTGTATGGCCAAATTCTTATTGAGAATATGTGAAGATTTGTAAATACCACCCCATCTAAGCTAAGAATAAATTGTGGGAGGCTGGTTAATACTATCATCATCTTCCACGCCCAAGTGAACATGCTTACAGGTTTGCTGAGATAAAACGGGCACAGTATTATCTGGGTTAGAGCATCTAATGACTTTCTTTGTGGCATCTTTTCAGGAAAATGGCTTCCATTAAATCTGAGATTTCCAGCTTAAGAAGGTCTTGAGGCATGTATCTGGTTTTTGATGTCAAATGAATATCTTTTTAACCAAAATTAATTTTTAAAAAACAATGAAAATCTGCATTTATTATTACTATAAAAATAAGAATGCAACTGTCTCATTTGCTTCATAAGTCTTGTCCCAAACACAACAAAAATAGAAAAAGCATTTCCCATGTGTCATGGATTGTACAGCAATGACGATCAAGTGGCCCTGGTTCATTGGAAACTTTGGCTATGACCAATTTACAGTTCCATCAAAGTGATCCTGAAGTGGCATAACTAAAGTGGGACCTGAATGATGAGGCCAGATAAAACCAGTCTAGCTCCTTCAGCCCTAAAAAGGGTAAAAAAAATGTAGCTTTCAAATGAGACCAATAAGCTTCTGGGAAATGGGCCTTCTGTTTAACTCTTTAATGGATCATGATCCATACCTGCTTCATATCTCGGTAGCTATGTCAATTATTTAACCCCAATATGTTAAATGAATTGTATAAAATGTTTGTAAAGTTATAGAAGAAGTGAAACTTCTGCTTGAGACTGAGACAGTCCATAGTATACACATTTCCGGTTAGCTGTTTTACTCATTATAATTCTCTGGTATCAATGTTGATAAATTTAACATCCCTCAGGAGAGTATGGAAAGAAGCAGAGGTGGACTGTCATGTGTGTATCATAGTCTCTATGAGGATTAAACCGCACGCGAAAAAAAGGCCACTTCCTGCAAAACACAGAGTGTCCGCTGTACGTGGTGCCGAATGTCAATAGCAGGGTTCCAAAATCCTCAGTCTGCAGCCAGTATTCCACCGGGCCATGGAATGCTGGGACTACAGCGGAGGGGTTAGTTTATTTCCAAAAACAGACTGCAGACAGCTTTCAAACCTTCTGAAAAAATGCTACAGGTTAACTTTCAATCAATCCACAAGCACCCACCTTTCCCCCGAAATCAGTCTATGAAATTTTTGAAACTGCCCACAGAAACACAGTCCTCCCTTTTATATTCATAGCAACGTAAAAATGGTAATATAAGAGCTGCAAACACAGTTTTACATCTGAAATGAAACTGAGCATTTCATTCAGAGTCTTTCTTGTGTAGAAATGACATTCTATGACATAAAAATGTACCTTGCAGGCTGCGCGAATGTGCACCCTTAAATCCTTATATTATTATATTAAAATCAGTCTAAAAATTCTCATATCGGAAAAAAGATGACTTGCACTTCCTCCCATTTTTTTACATAAACAGATGGGTACTCAGATTAGACAGAAGTTGAGGAGTTCTTTACTAAATACCCAACACGGTAGCTGCTCTGTATAAATTAAATTAAGCAACTTTTCCCGCTAAGTTAAACTGTATCACTATTCACTGCAGACCTTTGGAACTAATATTTAAAAGCATATCTTAACAAAGAGGTAACATTGTGACATCACTGTCATTCATTCCCTCCCCCAGCCTACTGTGTGCGTTTATGTTTGTGTGTCCAGTTTGCACGTTCCCCCTTTGTTCGACCACACAGGCTAAAAACATGCCATTAGGAGGATTGTTGTCTCTAAACGTGCAATAAAATGACATGTTCTTAGCATTTAGCACATCTTGGTGACCCTCATGTAGCTGTTACATGGTCCAGCAGGCACAGTCCTTACCAGAGGATAGTGGGATTAAAAAAGCATGGCTTTAATGAGGCCCTCAAAATCCAAAAGCACAAAGGAATTTGCAGTTGCCACCCGAAGGAATGGTGCTGAACGTTCTACACTTCGTTAAAAATAGGAATGGAAAACAGACTATGAGTCTTCATCTGTTAATAAGACCATACGTATCTTTTCTGCCATAAAAAAAAAAAAAACAGAAAAAAGCAGAAACCAGATGCCAGGTTATTGGATCAGCACCATTCGTCCAAGTTACAACGAGGTCAAGGTCTGTAAAGCTTCGAAGGTTGAGAAGCTTCAATATGAAGAAAAAAAAAATGTACTTCATGTTTAAGTAAAAGGTCCTTAAGTACAAGGTGACATCAAGTTTCTACCAAATTATGTCATTAATTACTCAAGACCTGAATTTTCATTCAACAGAAATGCTACAAATACTAAGTGGATGAAACGTATGCCTAACATCAACTTTTTATGTGGTCAATTGCATTATATTCCAGTACTATTTTTAACTATTTAATTTAGTACTAAAATGTGAAACATCATTGAACCATGAAAAGTAAAATCAGAAGGACAACAGTAGGGTCAGCATTTTCCTAGCAAGTTGTCATACCTTATTCCAAACAATATGTATGGAGATTAAGACATACTTCCATTTATCCTGAACAGGTATAGATATTTTTAGGTGATTCAAGAAATCTAAATTAATGATAATTCGAAAAAGACCAAAAATTCCCCAAAGTACGAAAATACAGCGAGTATTAATGTGACCGTGCAACGTGACCAGACTAATACTGGCATTACATACACAGCTTGTCACATGCTTGCGAGCCTGGTCATTTTCAGGAACTACCCAGCAGTGGCACAAACATTGGGTGAGGCTTTAATGTAATGGGACATATCAATATATATTGCACTGGTGCCCTGAGGCCATTGCATATTTCAGGGTCGGAGATTGAAAGTGGAATTCCCCAAACTTGTGAAAGGAATATATTTCTATTGGAAAAATGTAATTTAAAAGTACTTCTGACCTTCCAGTTAGTATAAACTAGAATGAACACATATACTACTGAAATGGCTTGATTATGTTGCCCCTTCGACCTTGCAGTAAATGTACGCTCTGTTCCACACCTGGATTCATTTAGAAAAGGATTTATTAAAAGAAATCATATAGGCATTGTTTTTTGCTTGCTGTTGGCTTATTGTGCCTTTGCACGCTATATTTGTGATGACAAAACGCTGCAGAGAGGGAAGATCGCATCAGGTTTCCAAGAAACACATCACACATGCATGTTATCTGGCAGCAACAGGGTGGTTTTTGAGGGAAGGAATGTGAAAATCAAGCATGTGCGAGGTCTGTGGGGGGGTGTGACGGGGGTGGGGGGGGTGGTTGGGAATAACTGGGGGTGAGCGTGTGCCCATTTTGCCCAGACTATTTTATGTGATCCTGTGCAGGAGCTGTAAATGCACTGAGTGCCCGTTTTTAACCCTTTGAGCACCTGCCTCTCATAATGTCTCATAATGTATCATTACAGCTCACAGGAAACCAGAGAGGAAAAAGCATTCAGTTCATTCAGAAGTAGGCCTAAAGACTAAAAGATGAATTTCAAAAGCAGGGGTTGGTCAAAGTGTTTGGCATTAAGGCTGCGTCCTGTTCCTGGCCGCGTTCATGTGCACACACACACACACACACACACACACACAGAGTGAAAATAGCGCAGATAACCATATGTCCGTACTGGCATTCACTGCCTGCCTGTTTATCGTGTGCCAGCATGACTGCAGATGTCAGGTTTAAATTCCTCTTGTGCTGCAGCCCTGCAGCTGTGATCAGCGGATCCCAGCTCCTGGAACAGTGTCAGCAGAACGTGTCTGCGGCCAAAGACCAACATGCTATTTATCCATTCATTTAGCTAAATAATCACCTAACTCAACTAAAAAGTTCATACACATGTCAAATACTCATCAGCTGAAAAGCCACTGATTTGATTACTTGTTGTAATTTCTTTATTTACTGTGTACGTTTATTTATGCACATTGGTAATTGCTTCAATCAAACAGCTGTTACATCACACCAATTTATATTGAATGTGAAGGAGAATTGTGTTTACACTCTTTATACTGATGGCAGCCAGTTCCTGACATTAAAACTCAGGCAGAAAACTTTTACATCCATAGAATTGTTTTTTGAAAGGACCAGTTTATTAAAAAGGAGGCATGCCTTTTTACCTTTTTAATTGTTATGTTGGAGAGCCCACTGAAATTCCTTTTTTTTTACAGAAAGAGTAGGGGAGAGATGGCACTGTGTGGGCCCCTGGATCAGTCCTTTGATGGCGTATTGATCATCCTGTGTGCTTTCACAGCCATCAACACCCCCCCTGCCCCAATGTGCTTTTAAAGCCATCAATGCCCCCCCCCCCCTCCCCAATCCTCTGGTCGACCTGGTGAGTAATGGAGACTTCCTCAGCAGTAATTGAACGTGTGGTTTGCAGCAGATGGCCCCTTGACTGTGGAGAGGTGAGAGCGAGAGATCATCCT
>JAAGVU020000035.1:5955756-5997695 GCA_011763525.2 Mormyrus iriodes
ATCAACCAAGGGAAGGAGGGAGGGGGGTGCATATATATATATATATATATATATATATATATATATATATATATATCTGTGTTTGTGTGTGTATGCTGTACATACATGCACATACACGCACACATACATACATACATACATACATACATACATACATACATACATACATACATACACACACGTACATACATACACAAACCTTTCCAGATTTTGTCTCCTTCTGGAAGATTCCAGGTGACTTTTCTTTGTATTCATGATGCAAGATGTTCAGTTACCAAAAAAGCCAATTAATGCCAAGTTATAGTGTAAAGCTATTAGTGATCCTAGGGGTTAATGCAAAAGTATGACAATACATTTCAAACTGCCGTCCATACAACTATCAAGTAAATCATTTGTGACAGGTCAGCAGTTTGTTAGAAAACATCTGTTAGAAAAATAATCCAGAAGTGTGTAATAAGTTACATCACTTTGATGAAGTAATCAAAATAGTTGCATTATTTAGTACATTTTTAAGAGAATAACTAGTAATCTGTAAGCTATTACATTTCAAAAGTACGCTTCCCAGCAGTGGTTACAGTCATGGACTTTTGTAATATTTGTTTGGTTTGATACGCGATACATACAGTCACAAAGCATAAATATACAGCATGTTTGCTTGTATGTCATTGTTTTCTCTTGCACATGACAATGGTTCATCTGTATTGTGCCCCAGCTTCAGCTATGCACTCTGCAAATGGCTGCTGCCGTCTCGATGCACGTAAACCTTCCCAGCCCGAGACGCAGCGACGGGAGCCTGAAATCCCACCAGGCTTCTCTGCATTTCAGGCCTCGTGTGCTGTCACATCACTTTAAGGACGATGACACTTATAGCTGGCTTGCGCGTTCCCCTTATTGATCTGATGGCAAAGCGGCAGCCAATGGGGCTCCATTAAAATGGGGTTTCCGTTGCTTACAGGGCTAGCGTCTCAGGTCTTGGGTGTCGGTGACTCCCATGTTTGGACACGTCCTGTCGGCTATGTGCCCGTTCACCGTTAGCCGAGTGGATAATGCAGGAAGTGGCTGGTTACACTTCCTGAGCCCAGAGGGGTTTCAGACAAACAACAAATTTTCCGAAATCAGCTCAAGTGCTGTTGTTAGATTTCATATTGCATAATTAGTGCATTTTATTGGATGCAGATTGCAGTTATCTAATGTGACAGAGAATTACCAAGAGAGAACACAAGGAGAAAAATACGTGCTGCATTTTCGTCATTTTTACCAAAGTGTGGCACTGTAACATGTAATGCCAGGAACACATCAAAGCAATATCACACATTACTGTTTTTCTCTGTGATTTAGATGTATAAACTTTAAATGATATATCCATTTTACTAAAATATGTTTAAAATACTGTTTTGGACGTGGAAGACAAATTAATGAAAACAGTAGGCCATACTCATTTAGCTGCCTGTATACCTTCTCTAAATGGAAATTTAACTAGATTTCTATTTTAAAAAGGGCGATGTTTAAAGATTTTAAATAGCTAGCCCAGAGAAATGGAGCACCTGCTTGGCCGCTTTATCGCAGAGTCCCGGTGCCAACTGCCTGACAGGATCAGTTTCAGGCCTGGCTGCCTTTAAATCGCGAACACCTGAAAATGCATTACAGCTGGGTTCAGTAAGTCACCCCGAGTCACACCTCCAATGCAGCAAGTCGTATGCTGTGTATTTCAGAAGTGGCGCCTGTTTCACTTTGGCCTGAAGAGAGAGATTTGGGTCGGGCAGTATGGGGATGGAGATGAGGGAGGGGGCGGAATGCAGTGTATTCTAATATTGCCGACTGTCGTAAGCGAATACGGCACTAAAGTATAAAAACCGTCTCCTGGGTCACCTGGCGGATTTTATAGAATGTATCGTAAGAGGAGCAAAAGGGATGGGGAGGACATTGTCATGGCTTCTGCAGAGTGTGCAGGTCTTGGGCCCCGTGCGCAAGCACACCGCCACCCACCAGCAAATGACTGCCGGGGGGGGGGGGGGGGCTTGGTGGGGCAAAGTCCTTCCTCAGCATATATCCAGTGGATTTGGGATCAATAACTTTTGATAGTAATACAGTGATTATTAATGTAAGTGCAGTTTTTTTTTTTTTTGTGATGACTTTTTCCCGCATCAGGGCAGTAAAATATCATTCAGTGATAACTCACGGCTATTGGCGGCGGGAAGTCAGTAATTACTTTCAAGGTTGGAGTAATGGCGATTAACTACTAAGGGATTGTTGAATGACTGGCCTTTGTTCATTTTGACCATTATAATCAAGTTAGCTGGGTGCCGCAGCGGAGCAGCGGTTAGGGTGAGGCGAGTGAGCCTTTTACTGCCCCCCACACCTCCATTCAGTACGGGCTTCACTGGTTCTCCAACTTTCTCCTACAATTAAAAAGTGGTCACTGAGGACAGATAATCAAGACGCCTCTATTAACAACAACAACAACAACAATAATAATAATAATAATAATAATAATAATAATAATATTGCAATGATGAAGAAGAATATTCTATTAATTAGAATAGATCCGTATAGTTTCCAATCGTGAAGAAGCTAGGTAAATTGTGATGAGATCCCAATACATGGCGATTGCATTTGTTCCATTAAATTGCCTTTTCTAACCACATTTGAGTCTTGCTTTTAATTAAATACCCCCTCTGCAGTCTGATTTAGAGCTGTATAATGGGTCTTCAGATTGCACCCTTTTTCAAATTCTTTTTTTTTTTTCAATTTGCTTTCAGTGGTCCTCTAGATATCTTGAAGTTCTACAGATGTAGCGAATGAAAAGCCTTATCACGGCAAGGCAGGATTTACTTTGTATGACCTTTTAACACCAGTTATATTTTATGTGAGAACACAACTGCCTGCCACATTCAGCATAAATCCAATTACAATATCGTACCTGTGTATCTGAAATAGTGCAGATTTATGACAGCATGGACATGTTATGGGGTGTATTTTATGTTTGGCACTAAAATAGGATGTATATGGCCCTTGGACGTGGCATCATATTCAGTTTGACTTTTGGCTACTCCATGTAAGATTTATGCATCATTGCATTCATACGTTTCAAGAGGCCTGTGTATGGTACAGGGTGTACCACAACCTGTGTGTGCACTGCACTGCCTGAGATAGACTCTAGCAAACCCCACCACTCCCTGACCAGGATAAGCTGTTAAAGGTTGTATGGCTGGATTATAAGATAAATTTGATCCCTGGGGGAAATTGTTATGCATATAGCAGCAAGTTATGTAAAGTGGACAGATGTAAATATACAGTGCAAAACTGAACAAAGTGCATGACAGTACACATAGTGTAGACAAGTAATTGTGGTTTAAATAGGTTTAAAAAATCCTGAAAAAGAATATTAAGTAAATAAATAGATGCAAATAAAAATTATATGTGGCACATGTTGCTTCAGAATTAGTATTCTATATGCCAGTGGTTCAAAAGATGAAATTGGATGAAAATCTTGAAGAAACTGATTATGTATGACTGCCTGTACTGGGTAAACATGTTAAGGAGGCAGTGTTTATAAGAAGTTCAAGAACACGGTAATATAAAACACACACACAAACACACACACGTACACATACACGCACCGGCACCAAGTGACTGTGATCTGAAAACATCTCCAAGTGGGTAGATCTCTGTATCTGTACTGTATGCTCTCTAACAGTTTGATTAATCACAACACGGTATGAAATTATGAAAACAACTTGGAAGAAAAAAACAGGGTAATAATACATGTTGCCTCTGACTGATTTCGCTGTCATGCTTCCCTGCTGATTCACTCTACGAGGGGAATTAGAGAATTGAGTGCTGGGTTACTTGTTGCAGAAGAAATAACATTCTGAGCACTTGCTATAGCTGGATAATTATTGTTGTGTTGAAAATAGCTGTTTTTTCCATGGTAATGTAGACTATGTAAAAGTATGTACATGACACGTACATCACTTGTTCCTATAGAGTTCTTTATAACATTATTTTTGCAATCTTGTTGTACTAATGTGTCATACAAATTAATTAATCCATGACATTTGGGGTTAAACGTGCACATTTTACATTACGTTACATTACATTTCTTTCATTTATAATTGCAATATGTAGGAAATGTTGATTGCTACAATACTTGTATATACCTTAAAAAATATATACAAAACTGTATATACTTTTTACAAAGATTGTCAATGCTGTGCAGGGATTTGACGGTTTTTACTTGCTACTGCATGTGAATATAAAATCTCAATATGATATCAGTGAAGTCTCACTTCATCACCACTTCAAATATCTCATAATGCAATTAACAGAACCATTTCCTGTGCTGAGCATCACTTCTGTTCATATACCTGAAACCTATATTATTTCTCATATGACTCACTGATCTTATTTTTTCATCCTTTGTTCTGCTAGTTATTTCTCTATTTCCCCAGAAATACCTTTCAGAATTAGAAATGAAATATCCACTCCTGTTCACAAAAGAGATGAAAACCATAATAGCAAAATTTTCTCATGTAATCTTCTCCCCTCTCTAACGGAAATAAATTTTGCTTTCATTTTCAAATTACCGAATATTATCCCGCATCCCCCTCAAAATATGAAACACAATCTTTCTGTGTATGTTCAAGCCTCTTCTCCCATTTTTTTAGAGCAAACATAGATAGGCTGGACTGCATGAGGCTGTTTTCAGATGTAAGTGAGCAAGATGTCATTTCTTGTTTAGATGTGACAGATGCAAAGGATTCTGGAGCAGCCAACATTCACTGTGGAGTGTCTCAAAGGAGATGAGAAATGGAAAAAGACACACTGACACAACAAAGTAGGCGTAAGTGCACACTGAAATGGTCTCATGCATCACAAGGGCGTAAATGGAGGTCGATTCGGGTCGGAAACATCCCTTTATCATTACGAAAAGTCTCAAGAGGATGCCAAAAGCTGGGGTATCATTGCAGAGCTACTGTGCACAAACCACTCAGGACAACTGACAACTGGCATTTACATGTGTTGGAGGTACACAGGTAATAGGGTTCTGAGGAGTGCTGGACCAGGATCAAGCGGCTTTACCCTTCGCTATGCTCTTAACTCATGGGTGAGTTCGCACATTGAGGAAGACTCACCTTGTCTTATTTATGGTGTAGTTAAGCTTGCTACTAAACAGTTAAAGGAATCATAGGAGAGGGACTCTTCCAGTGTGCAGAACAATAACTAAAAATAAGATAATCCGTTTGTATATACTATAATTGATAGTAGGAAGGATAATTTTGAATGCAGTGTACTGAGATTTTCATTACTACATATTTGTTTAGCTGACTTTAAAGATAAAAAGATAAATCTAAGGCAAAGATAAGGTACACTATCAAACATCCATTTGTCCTCATTACCGAATATATTCAGTATTATTTTATTTCCGTGGAATGAAATGGGACACTAATGTGAACCTGACCTACTCTGGACCTTCAGATGTGGAAAATAATATGTCTTGGAATAGTTACAAGGACCTTCTTCTTATAGAATATTTCTAAGTAGCTGTAGAAGTTCATCAGCCTGCAGGAGAACTTGTTGATGTACTCTGAACAGCTCTCTGAACACAATCATTATGGATTTAGGAAATTCTAGAAAAGTAAAGATCAGTGACATCATTCGATTACATTTACCATGCCCACTGCCAAAGAACTTGAAAGGCTCTAGTGGAAAATTGCAATGTCCTTTTTCAGACATTTGCAAGCCCTGTAGCATGTTATTTTTGTAACATAGTAGCACAGTTTTTTTTTTTTTTTTTTTTTTTTTTTTTCTGAGAGAATAGTTTAAAAAGCCTAGTCAGGGTAAATGCACTGTGAGTTATTGTCCACTTCTGAGAATTACTCTGATACTATTTGTGGGGGAAAAAAATAGCCAGGACCTCCACTACTGCAGATGGCTGAAATGTATCTAGAGGAGAAGTTCATACGATGGCCAGGGTTTCCAATTTGTTCACACAAGGCATTTTCCCCAAATTTCATAGGCTTCTTTTCCTCATGAGGGCAGGGAGACCAAAGAAAAATGTTTTAAGCCAGAATCTTTAATATAGTGGGACCCTCTTATCAGTGGTTTCAGTAGCCGTGGTTTCATTTACGTGTGACTGTGTTCCAAAAAAATTGGAAAATTCTGGAAATAAATGGTTCATAAGTTTCAAACCGCACACCGAGTACAGGTTATATCAGGGTGAAACCTGCCAACACAGGCTGTAACATGGTGAAACCCGCTTACACATTTTATGGGTAATGTCTTAAGAACTAACAATGCATAATTTATCAATCCATCTTTACCAAATGCCTGTACATGAAAATCTTGATATGTATGGGTAGTGTCACGCCTCCCCCGTAAGAATGCGGACACGTAGCTGCCGCTAATCAGTGTGACTCGACCTCTGTCTGATAAACCCTGCCCAACTCATGAGTAAGTCTGAGGTATTGTTGATTTACAATGAGACTTACTGAGCATACTTACCTGTGTCACCTGTCCAGCTCTGATCCGCCCTGCTTACATTGCCTGATCTCCCTGCATCTCATTACCTGCTTGCTTCCAGCCCATCCCGGCCTCAGACTTCCCCTTCGTTGCCTCCTCATGTGTGAAGTCTTCATCTCCGAACGGACCCTCCCAGTTGCTGACCCTCTGGTTTCTGTCTCCCCGACTGTGACTCTGCATGCCGATTTCAAGTCCAGTCTCTGGTTCCTTACTTTCCCGGTTACAACCTCGTTTCTGAGTATGACCCTGTCTCAGCCTGCCCATCTTCTGATTACTTGGCTGTGGTTCCAAAATAAAGCTATGATTCGCCACTCTGATCTGCGAGAGTCTGTCTCTTACAGGCAGGGCTGGCCCATCCTATTGCTGGCAAAGGTGTTTCTCTAGGGTGGCATTTAATTATGGGGAGCAAAA
The DNA here is from genome assembly GCA_011763525.2 of Mormyrus iriodes. NCBI lineage: Eukaryota > Metazoa > Chordata > Actinopteri > Osteoglossiformes > Mormyridae > Mormyrus > Mormyrus iriodes. The sequence continues at coordinate 5,962,690 of JAAGVU020000035.1, forward strand.
GATCGAGTGAAAAAAATCAGAAGAAACACCTCTGGTTGCAGTCCGTGACGTTACAGTTATTTACACTAGTTATAATATTTCAATACTTCTCTTGTGAAACAGATGCAATGTAGCTAGTCAGCAGCCACTTACTCTATGCTGCTTAAATGTTTTTAATACAGACCTAAATGAAATGATCTGGGTTCTGGGTGGGGGGGGGGGGGCAGCAGAATCTCGCCTAAGGTGCCAGAAAACCCAGGGCTGGCTCTGTATATGGGGACTGGGAATGGTTGTTATTATCAGCGGTTTTAGCTATATGTAGGTCTTGAAACGTATCACCCGTGAGTAGGGGGAGGGTATTAATGTATCTCGATTTTAACACAAGGTTGGGACTTCAGTGGAGTATCAGATTTAACACCACACCTGATAATTTCTGGACCTCATGATTTGCAGTGTCGCTGGGAATTTATTTTGAGTAATTATTTGCATAAAGTCAGGCACAGCGTCAATTTGAGTGCTGCCAGTCTGTCCTCTGTGAGTCATTCGAACGACTTCATGCGGTGTGGTATACTGCTCTCAGTCAGGGTGTTACTTATGGAAAGGAACAGGACCATTAGGAAAAGTGTTTTATTAAGGTAAAAAAATGTCAGTCATTCACTTGTTTTATGAAAGCAGGGAATTTCCTGATCTTTACATGAAGGCTACAGACCTATCAGGGTTTTCTGGAATCTTTTGGTAAAAAAAAAATCATTCAAAATGATAGCGTATAATTTGTTCATTAGCTGGTCTATTTCAGAGCAGCTCACATGAGCAGCACAGAAATGCCCTCCTTCTGCTGTGTAGTTTATCACTTTATTCAATATATGAACTTGTGTTGCCATAAAGCGCGTGCTGGTGTAATATTACTGAAATTCACGCCTCAGTCTGTGTGGTGTGGATGGTCTATAATGTTTAAACTGAAGCTGTGTGGCCCCTGCCTGTGCAATGTGAGTGTGCTTTATTCTGTGCCGACTGTTTTATCCAAAAGCGTGAACGTGTCCCAGCATAATATTCTTCTGAAACAGCCCTTGTAGACGAAGAAATATGTGGGGGAAAAGATGATAATAATGTTTAATCGCTTTTAAGTATCTGATTTTATTTTTTTCCAATTACCCTGGAACAACAACAATAAAGCTCTAGCACTTATTATTTTAAAGCAAAATATACTTTGTAAAATGAATGAAACAAGAACAGATATAAAGAAAAGTTTGTGGATATTTTTCAGTTTGTTTTGCATTAAGTGGATGGGCAAAACCCCTAAAGAGCGAGCTAAAAATAGCACTTCTTTGTGTTTATCTCCGGGTTAAGGAGCGGCATCATGGCCTTTCTTAGCCTTCTGTTTCACTGGGGTGTAAAAATGAGGTTTTATGCATGTAAATCAATTTGTTATCCATCACCATGGGGATAGGCAACAAACTCCCAAACAAAAGAGACGGCTCGTGACCTTGGAAAGTTGGGAAAGGGGCACAAACTGTAATTAAATAACTAAATACAGTATACCACTTTGTGGGCAGTTATTAGGAAGATGCAGACCACTAGGAGGCTAGTAATCTTGTAGAGGACAAACATCTATCTTTCCCCATTTTCTGGAAGGGCACACACGTGCACATACAGGATATGCATCAGAAGGAGTTCAATATAAGTGAACAGGTATTTCTATGAAATATAGGATTTTTTTATGTGTACTCTCCAGAAGTTTTTACTGTTGTAACTGTTTGCTCAACTTGAAACTTTCTATTCGTTGGCGCGTGATTCTAAAAGAGGAAATCATGCATGGCAAGTGCAAACAGTGTGAGACTAAACTTTTTCCCTTACACAAGCATCTTTCGGCTCCTCTCATTTGTTTGTCGTACCCACTTGATTAATTAAAAACTCCTCTCAGTTTGAAAGCCTCGTGAAACTATTCATTTGCCAGCGATAGCATCGAGCCCGCAGACCATTGTGACTGAAGTGATGTGTGCAGCGTTGTGTAATAAGCATCGAGGACAGTGGTCTTTGAAAAGGAGTCAGTCGATGGGATGAATAACGGCCAGCATAACATTGAATAATAGCACGATCGTTAGGGGATCAAGGAACGTGGGAACGAGCGCTGCCATGATATGGTTACAGTGTTCTAAGGTTTTAAAAATTACTTTAAATAATTTTTTATGTCCTTTAAATCTTCTATTCAAATACGTATTTTATTCCTTGCAAGGAAATAAAAGTTACTGTCTCAAACAGTAATTCAATTGATATTTTACATGTTATCTAACCTTTTAAAAGTATTTATTATTATTATTATTATTATTATTATCATCTTCATCTTTATTATTATTATTATTATTGTTGTTGTTGTTGTTATTGAGAGCTGGGTCAGACCATCCCTGGAGCAACTGGCGCTATGGATCTTGTCCTGGGATTTAAACCAGGAGCCTCAGTGATCACAGGCACAGTACCCCAACCCACTGAACCACATGCCACCCCCACTAATAAGAAATGCTCTTTTTTTGGTAATAATGTAGCCTACTGATTCAATATAAAATGTTACCCCCAGAGTGGTCACTGGAGATGGTGCAGAGCCCTTCTCGCCATCAGACCTCTGAATTTATGCTGCGCGTGACTGAATAGTTACTTTCCTCAGATGGTGTAACAGCTGGAGATCGCCTCCGTCCAGCTGCTGTCAGTAAAACGCCAGACGATGACCCGGCCAGCCCATGAATCAACACGCTTCCCCTGACAGGATTTACGCTCCCACATCGAGAACAGATGAGCAGTCATTTTCTGTGGACCCTTCTTTTGCATATGCAATTCATTCACTTCTGCGATTCTGCTTTGCTGACTAATTCCCAAGCCCACCTTCCAGGAATCAGTGTGTACCCAGAATGCTGTGTGTAGAGTTAATTTTTCTGCTGGACATCTAGCGACTGAGTGATATGCCAAGAGTCTGAGTCAACAGAAAGGGCTTCCTGAACCATCTGGAAATAAGGATCACTTTGATGTCTCCATTAATTTTCAACCAAGTACACATTGGACTTTATTCTTTGCTCTCCAGCTTCTTAGCAAACCATACTCATCAACGTCGATGTATACTGTACCAATCTTCTCCTCTCATAAAGAGGTCTCTTTTCTAATTCCAACACAGGACCAGCTCTCTACAATTATAAGATTGGCCCAAGAATATGACTGTCCAAGTTTCAGTAAATTGGTAGTTCGAGAATTTTAATACACCTTTTGTGACAACGATACCCCAGTGACTAAGCTTTCTCAAAGTGAATCAAAGTAATTTTCCTGAGTTTGATTCACTCCCCCCCCCCCCCCCCCCCAGCCCCCTAAGATAATCCTATGGCCCACCTAACATTTTAAAGCTGGAGCTGGGCCTGATCCAGTGACCAGGGGGAGCAAAATTCTGTACTTCCTCAGGGGACAAGTGCAAAACAGCAAGAGAGACGAGGGTCAAACAAAAGTTTTGTTTTCCGTCATAAAAGTCTGATTCTGAACGGAATTCCCTTTGTGTGAGAGCAAAAGCAAGAAGGTTCGTATTGAATTCACCAGATTTTGTAATCCCAGCATATGATCTAGTATGGTTCTTCTGTTTTCTCTGTTGATTAACATCTTTGGGACTCAGCTTAATTTTGTGTAAATATGATGTAGAATGCAAAGGCCTCAGATATGGCCTTTCAGGAAAGTTCTTGGTTGCAATGGATACATATGTAATTAAACTGCGTCTGTGAGTGCTTAGTTTGTATGTTTTTTCTTTTGTGTTGTTAATGTGAGCAGCAGCAAAATGCAGGGTGAGTGTCTTTGCCTCTGAGGTTCGCAAGTGTTGGGTCTATAAAGTTTGTTTAGATATATTCATCTATGCAGTTAGCATTTAGCGTACAGCTCACAAATCGCCCTGATATTTTGCCTCTCACTTTATTTTTTCAGTTTCTCAAAAAGAGGTGGATTTCATCTAACTTTATAGGTTTATATAAAAACATTCAATGAATTCATTTTTTGTCATAATATTTTTTTTTTGTCGTAAACAAGCAGTGCATGTCACAGTTTCTTCTAATATTCTCCACTGTTAAATTAAAGACAGCGTCTTGAGAAGCGAAGGACTCAAGGGCAGGCGTTGTAGCAAAACAAAAGGTGGTTTATTGAACTCAAAGAACAGAGACTGGAAATAAACAGGTCACAAGGGATCACAAGATGGGAGCAGTGGGACAAGGAAGGGCTCAGGCAACCAGAGGGCTCAACGTCAATGACTAGACTGGGGCTGATGAGACACACAGGTACTTAAATACAAGGACTAACGAGGGGTAACAAGCGCCAGGCGTGGCTCATCAGGGCCACATTAGGAGGGAGACAGGTGGGCCAGGTGGGCTGGGCGTGACAAAGGGAACTTGGACTGAGCCAATATCACACTGTAGTCTGTTGAATAAACCCACAAGTTTATACAGAACTATGCATCTGGTGCATTTTCAGAGATTCCTTGCAAATAATCGTCCTGGGTTCCACATAAGCATATTGTTCTTTGTGTGTAATTGTCTGTCTGGTGAGCACTGAACAGGTCTCTGCTGAGTCTGGCGCTGAGCTGAGGATGTTTAATGGCTCAATAGACTGTAGCAAGTAGAAAAAGGAGAAATTTCTGATTTTCCAAATTGAACATAACTAGAAAAAGACTAATAGATACTTAGTGTTAGCACCACCTTCCCCCTTGATAGACTCACAGAAACTCTAGCTTATGTCTGAGCTGGTATGGAGAGAGTTTTAATATCCGCATAGTACGCAAACAGCAAAATAAAAATAAATAACACGCATTTTGAGATTGCCTGAAGCTTAAGTGAAATCATGTTTTCACTCTACTTTATAGGATCCATCAATATTCCCACTTATTCTTTCATACTTTTTCCATTTATCAGATTTTTTAAGCACTTATCATTTGCCTGAGTCATGTTGATCGTCAGCTGTGCAATATGGATCTAATCATCAGTACTTATAATAAGTTTCAAAAAGATTAACGTTTAATTTTAAAAAATCTCTTTATGCAGCCTGAACACAAAATTGCTTTTTGGGTTTAGATGTGAATTTGCACATGGCAGAATGCGGCAAAGGCACACGTCACTGGTGGGTATATAGGCTGGAGTTATTTTTACTGTTCCATCCGCTTAATTTAACTGTGAACAATTATCTGGTCGGTAATTAGGGCACCTTAGCCTGGGTTGACACTGAAGGGGAGAGAGTATATTTGGTTGGAGACACTCATGTTCATTCTAGCTACTTGTGAATCGGAGTTCTCCACTTAATTGTGCTCCATGTAACAGTGGCTTCCTGGAGCATTGTTTTATGACGTGAGATGCAAGAAATGATTACAACTCACGGATCGTATGCTAGAAGGCTTGTGGGTGCCGCATATTACAGAAACATCCTTTATCGGATGCCCAGTTGCATAAGCTGCATATAATGTATTAATATAATAATTTGGTTTTGCAAATGTTTAGCAGAAATTTATGATTACAGGAACATCACATGCCAGTAAGAGATTACAAGGATTTTACAACTGCAATATTACTTTGAAACACGCTCTGCTATAAATTGAACTGATAAAAGATACCAGTTCGCTAAAGGAAGAACCAAGGGTGCACTTCAATCCCATTACAGGACCAAACAGTGAAAGACTAACATTCTGTGCCTTTAAAAAGGCAAAACATCTTTTTTTGGCTCTTTAGTGTCCTAGAAGGGTGAAGGAAATTATTTTTCTCCCATGGTAATCCATAATAAGGAATAGAGTCTGTGGAGTTAAAGAATATTTTGCCTGAACTCTCTGCATTCTTTTAATATCTGCATTAAATTCCCTCCATGGATTTCTCTAAAACCAAACCAGGAGATTTGGTTCAGGCACCTATCTAGGATGCCTCCTGGACGGCTCCCTGGGGAGGTTCTTCGAGCATGTCCAACCAGGAGGAGGCCCTGGGGCAGACCCAGGATACACTGGAAAGATTATATCTCTTGGCAGGCTTGGGAAAGCTTTGGTATTTCACCGGTAGAGCTGGAGGAGGTGGCTGGTGAGATGGAGGTCTGAGACCAGTCTTCTTAGACTGCTTGCCCTGCGACTTGGCCTCCGATAAGTGGTGGAGGAGGAGGGAAGGAAAGAATGGAATGAAAAGAAGGAAGGATAATACTATTGTTGTCAGCAGTCATGCCCACTGTAATTCCATCCATCCATCTGCTGTAACTGTTTGTCCTATTCAGGGTTATGAGGGTTCTGGAGCCTACCCCAGAAGCTACGAGCGCAAGGCAGGGAATAATCCAGGATGGGGCACCAACCCATCGCAGGGTATATGCACACACCAGTCACTCACACATATATACCTATGGGCACTTTGGAAACTCCAATTAGCCTCAGCATGTTTCTGGATTGTGGGGGGGGCGGAGTACCTGGAGGAAACCCCATGATACAGCGAGAACATGCAAATTCCACACACATATAACCCGGGTGGAGATCATAACCCAGGTCCCAGAGGTGTAAGTTGACAGTGCTAACTACTGCACCACTGTGCCTCCCCCCCAACTGTAATTCATTCTAGGCAATCTATGTAAAGCTAAGCACGGTTGTGCCTGGCCAGTACTTGGATGGCAGACAGGTTAGGAGAGCTGGGTTACTGCTGGAAGAGGTGTTGGTGTGGTCAACAGGGGAAGCCCATCCTGTGGTCTGTGTGAATCCCAGTGCAGTGATGGGAACACTGTGCTGTAAAAATGCTGCTGTCCTTCAGATGAGACATAAAACCTGAGGTCCTGACTCTCTGAGGTCATTAAAGATCCTTGGGCATCTTTCAAAAGAATAGGGATGGTACACCTGGATAAAATTGCCCACTGTGGCACTTTCAAATCTGGCCTCCAAATCATCCCCTGTATCTAATTGGTGAATTCTCTCCTGCCCCTTCTCCACCTTCACTACTGTGTGGTGAGCGTACTGGCACAGTATGGCTGCCATTACATCATCCGGGTGGGTGCTACACATTGGTGCTGGTTGAAGTGGCTCCCCATAGGTTCTCTAAAGTGCTTTGGGTGTCTTGAAAAGCACTCTATAAATGTTACATTCATTATTATTATTTTTATTATTAAGACATAAGCTGAAGATCTGTTACTGTTTAACAAATGTCACCATGCATTAAGGGAAAAAAGATACACAATCAGAACGCAAAAGGCTTGATTGAATGTAATAGGGAGAGACGGATCTCTTTACAATTGCAACACATTTTCCCTGATTAAAAACTTTCTGAACTAGTCGCTGAGAAGCTTCTTGATGTTATTAAAATGTAATTAAAAACGATAAAATGCTGGAAGCATCTGTCCCCAAGCTGTTCCCACTTTGGTGGCTGCCGTCTGTTTGTGAGTAAACACAGGATGAAATCCCCCAAGGTCACTAACGTCTTAATGCCCCATTAGCTAATGTCACTTTAATTTGATGTCAGGCAGTAGCCTCCTTTGCCATCTTGCAATGCAAGGAAGTTCAGTGACGTATTCTGGATGACACTTATTTTATTTCTGTATGTGGCTCTGGATTCTGTATCTCTCTATCTGTTTACCCTGATGAGTCTGTTGCTCAGCCAGCTGCTCTTTTTGAATGACACCCAGAAAGTTTTGCCGTTAATGTTTAAGTCTGCTTTTAATTCACCACCTGCCTGAGAATGCACACAGAGATGGCACTTTCGATTATATAATCACGATAAACACAATGGTCGCACATAGTCAGAGGCCACGAAACAAGCTCACTGGCTCTGACAAACTTCATGCACAAAAAATAACTGAAACGGTCTTGAATAGCTACACAGCTCTCTATTTCCTATTTTTATTTCATAGAAATGATCCATTTGCTTTTTCTCGTTTTACTTTTAATGTATGCAGAGTCTTATGCATGAAGTCAGGTACTGTGGCTTATACCCCTGTTCCCCCAGTCTGATCAAACACATCCTTACCCTGGTCACTGGCCTAACGAAGCACTTCCAGGACTGATTATCTCCCATCCCACTGAACCAACAAATATATTTCTTAAAGCAGTCAAGAGGATGTATGTTACCATAAGTAGTCAGATTCGCAATGAATGTTCAATAGGATCATATTAAGGACAATTTTCAGGATGTTATAAAGGAAAAAATGGGCAGCAGACTTAGATCTTTGTTCATCCCACTTCTCTGCGCTCCCATTCCCCTTCTACCTCGTTTTCTGTCATTAGCTAAGTAGTTTACACCAATGTGTTTCTTGTAGTTCTCATTTCCACTTTTATGTTAATACAGCTGCGTAATACATTTGGCCATCCGGTTGCTTAGCAAAGCTTCCTCCATTAGTGATGTTCAAATGGAACCGCATAAAATAAGATTAATGCGATTTCCATTCTCATGGCTGTATTTTTTTATATGCACTTTTTTTTCCCTTGCAAAGAAATTCATTAACATTTATGGCACTATGTAGGATAAATATCCCCCCCCCCCCCAAATCTTAGAGGACTGGGGAGGAACTGGATCAGCAGCAATGCCGTGCAGATTTTACGGTGGTTATCAGTCAGCTCTGGCATTCAGACTCCAGCTGAGTAGTATCACAATTCAGCATCCGTGTTTGTTATAGTAGGTAGTGTCCTGGCACTAGAAGCAAGCAGATACACCTGCTCTCTCCTTCCACTACTGTATAATTAACTTTGCCACCGTCTAATGAACAATAAGTACCATTGCTTACTGCAATCAAGTAAGACCAGACAGGGGACTGAGATAAACCTGGCGGACTGAGAATATTTTCCTGTTTTGACCACATTTGTATTTGTGACTTATTGCCAGGTGCTTGGAAAGACTGACCGGCAAATACACATTTGAATAAATATCTCTGCATCATTGACATTGATATGCCTGCAAAATTACATACATTTATTGCATGAAAATTCCCCAGAATAACATACAGGCATTCCAAAAAAAAAGTATGGAAGCCTGTAATGCATCTTCACTTTGTTTTGCCTTTAGACAAAGGAGAGAATAGGAACTGCAGCAAGATGCACAAGGGAAAAGTTGGGAAGAGGAAAAAAACACACAAAACCGAAATAAATCCTACCTCATAAAGCTGGACTTGCTGCCAGCGCTAATGAGAACAGATGAACAATACTTTGGATGGAATATCAAGCATCTGGCAGGTTACTTACAAACGAGCCTGCAATGTGTAGAGGAAACTCGTAAGATAAAGAAAAAATGAATTCAGTTTCACTGTAACTAATTATTTAATATGAAAGGAAATTGAGAAAGTGGGTCACTTGTATGTTCTGATGTATTGTGAATAATAATAATAACAATAATAATAGTAATAATGATAATAATGATTATTGTTATAATTATTATTATTGTTGTTGTTGTTGTTGTTGTTTTGTGTTTAACAAAGCTTTTTAACAAAGAAGTGCAGCAAATAGCATGGGTAGACAATTGCTTAATTGAGCATACCAGTTCCAGATCAATTAATTGACTGGCAAGTGCCGGATCTCCTGAGAGAAATTAGACTGACTGGCTGAGGAAATGTTCTTGCTTGACAAACGAATCTTTCAGCAGCTTCTCATTACAGGTGTGCCAGCCACTCAAGCCTGGGCTTCCCGAAGAGAAGTTTGCCTTGGCCTTCATCCTGCCTTTACTGAACCGGATAGCTGGATCAGGACAGAGCTATTCAGGAATTCCCCAGGTACCAGGTTTTTTGTGAGATATTAGTTTACATCATAATAACATGCTACAAATAAATGAAATATATGTATCGTGGATTCCATTGCTGGGCAGGTAGTAGTTATGAAAATAAACCATATATTCAAAATAAAATTTTCTGTTTTTGGTTAATTTGGAGGCAGAATGCATGGGGACAATCGATCACAAACAAGAAAATGACATAAAAACAAGCAGAACAGGTCAGTACACTATATAAGTCATGGATAAGGTGGCATGATGGCACAGTGGGTGGCACTGTCACCTCACACCTCCACGGATTGGGTGTCAAATTCTGCCCCCGTCCTGTGTGTATGGAGTATGCATGTTCTCCCCAGGTATTCTGCATTTCCCCTGCAGTCCAAAGACAAGCAGTGAGGTGAACAGAATCCTAAATAGCCCATGGTGTATGTGTCCTGTAATGGTCTGGCATCTCATGCGGGGTGTGCCCCTGCCATGGGCCCTCTGCCTCAGTGCGTAGGTTCAAGGCCCAGCGGCTGGGAGATGAATAAGTGATAGATTCCCCTCTATTAGATAGAGCTATCCCCATTAACATGTTCATTTTCAGTAGATTTAACTTCCTGAATGCACATTATGAATTTATCAACGAAAATAGCTATTTCAATCTATTTAGTTAATGCTGAAATAAATTAATTTTGCTTGCACTGGAATATTCATCAAAAATAACATTCTTCTTCCCCAATATTACACTGAAAAAATTTATTTACTGATTATTATTATTTGACTTCATTAATTTATTGATGAATATTTATTTATGGCATCCCTAGTAAGTCTTCAGATTTGTTTCATTAATAATTAATTTACTCATTTAATTCTCTTATTCATTCAATGAAATATTAAGACACAATTTGGTTTTTATAGTCTCTAATGAAGATGAATTATTTAATCACTGCAACTGTATGAGTCTATAATAAATCATACAGTAAAAGGAAAGGTCACACAGTCAATTAGTTTGGAGTGAATAACCTTGACCATAATAGCTTACCTCTGTAAACAAAGCAAAACCAAATGTTTTGAGAATGACTGCCTATTCTTACGCTTGACATCATGTGACAGCATTGTTCTTCAGATTAAATATGAAGTATGGCACGACAAACAAAATACCAGAACTAGGGTTAACAGCATGAAGATTAATGTGTGAATTGGAATAACATATATACACTCAGGGCACTTACAGCTCAGGATACACTGTGAGCTATTGACTTCGGTAACACTTTACTTAAGGCTATGTTTTCATTCATTTATAAACACATTCATAACAAATAATAATGCATTTATAAAGCATTATAAACATGGCTATAAAAATTTATCAAAAGGCGTAACACATCCTAGCCAGGTTCATTATAGCCATATCTATAATGCTTTATGAATGTATTATATATTATTGTGAATGTGTTTATAAATTACTAACAAGATGGCCTTAAGTAAAGTGTTACATTGATGTCTTAGGTCTGCTATTTCTCAAAGAGTTCAAGATTCAAAAGATGTCTAAAAGTGAAAGTGTAACACTTTATTTATTTTCCTTTTTTTCTTTATTTTGAACACTCTAATAGTCAACTATATCCAAGCCTAATGCTCTATAACTTAGAGCACATTATGGTACAATCTAGTTATTCTGTTTCCTGTTCAGTACTTCCTTTATAATATATTTACATTACTGTACTGCCTTTTAAAATCAACAGATTATACTACAGGATTCTTGAAAGAAAGTTTCAAGTGACCTCCGTAACATTCCCTCATAAGCAGAGTGGACTTGCAAAGGGTTGGCATAAGACATGGGGAACATTGAGCAGAAATAGAAAAGGCATTTACATGAAGAAAGGCAGAGAGGATGTGGCCTTGACGCTATTATAAATTATACACAGTAAGATGTGTGAAATCTCAAAGCATGCATTATCATTGACTGTACTGTGATGGACCAGCATCTCATCCAGGAATCAAGATAAGCTGTTAGAAGATAGATGGACAGATGATGGATGGATGAATCAATGGATGGATGGATCAATGGGTAGATAGATATTATATGAAAACTCTTTTAAAACTATTTTACAAATAGAAAAATTCACAGATACACATACCAGTGATATACATAAGCCTCTCAAAATGTGAAAAAAAGTAGCATAAAATCCTTTTCTGCTCTGCCCTGGGTCACAGTGGTTGGTGTTTTTTTCAACTCATCCATTATGATCGTCAGAGAAAGTTTTTGGGATCTTTGGCACTGACGATGTTGGCCCAAATCAGCCTATTGACTAGTCACACCACATTGCCCACAAACTGCAGCTGTGTAATCAGTCACAGAAGGGGGTCCCCAGTAGCTTTACTGATTTGTAGCATTCGGTCCATGAGGCTGTAGTTTTATTTGTCTAACAAAAAGTGCAATGTTGCCACAAGAGGAAATCAGTTGGTTTCTGTTGGATTTTATCTGGTCCCTTATAATAACTATATTGTCCCCCAAACCAGATGTACCTGGAAATAAAATGGATACGGCCTCCAGTTGTGTCGGGGGGTGGGATCGAGTGACAGAGGTTATTTGTATTGATTAGTTTCCCGTTGCCTCATGTTCTTTTCCCCGGAGATCATTCCCTACATCAAACTGTGATGCATCACTCTACCAATTGTTTACTTTATTTTATTTTTTATACGTAAACCAAGGTCCATCTTTGATATTTCTATTTCTTCCATGTTAGCTTAACCTCAGCGAAGCCCCATCTACCTCTGAAATTGGAAAATACTGTCAGTAGATTTGGTCACATGGTTCTGTCTGCAAACCGAAGATATTCTCATACCTGCATTTGTATATGTTGAGATACACTTCTGCAATAACTAAACTGTAATAAACCAAGTGATTTTAGAGGGCTGAAAATAATAAAATAATTATAATTAATATATTAATTATATACTAGCTATATTTATTAAATAATAAAACAGTTACCTAACACGCTTTAGTCTTTTCTTAATTTTGTCTCAGACTTGTAATTTCCCCTCACAGAATGTCATTTTAGAAGTTTTTTTTTTTTTTTTAAAAAGCTGTTCTTCACTCACAGAAATCACCAGTCTGCCACTTATTGATGTTTTTGCGTTACTCAGCCACAATGAAAGATAAATTGCTTAGTTGATACTCCAAAGGCAAGAGTTGGATTGGAAAAGAGGCAGTTACAACAGACTGGAATGCACACAAACAATTCCAGGATGAGGAGAATTCCCCCAAAATAAATATACTGCACAATGTGTCATGGGGGAAATAAGGGAATCACCTTGAGCACCATCTGTCACATTCGTTTATGTTTTTTTTTTTTCGTTTCTCAAATACAAACAGGCAGGCTTGTTGGCCCGAACTTCATAGTTCTAGTTTTAAATCCAGTTCCAACTATGACCTCCGCACAGCTCAAATTTATTGTACTTCGAAAGTTCCAGTAGTGTCTATGTATTAATGTAATTCTATTAAAAAAACACTTAATGGGCTGATATATCTGTAATATTTTTTTTGTTGAAACTCTGTTAGAATTGTATATTGGACGTAAGTGTTCAGCTGCATGTACAGTTCTCATTTTGTTGGACTTGATCACTACCAGGGTTTGGGGACGCTATATCTGAACTGCGGAATCTGATATAAATAGTTACAAATATTGTAAGACCAAGAGTGAATCAGGGAAGGATATTAAATAAGGTAACACTTTACTTAAGGCCTTGTTTTTGGAAATTTATAACCACATTCATTATGTATTATAATGCATTCATAAAGTATTTTAAACATGGCTAAAAATATTTTTCAAAAGGCATAACACATTATAGCCATGTTTATTATGCATTATGAATGCTTTATGAAGCTCTCATATATAATACACTATAGATACCTTCATAATGTAGTACAAAGTATCCTTAATTCTTATACCAACAATTATAATGCATTGAAAAGGTACTGTATACTGTCCTATATACTGTATAGTGCATTATAGAAGAGAGCTTCATAGAGAATTCATACTGCATAATAAACATGGCTATAATGCGTTATGCCTTTTGATAAATATATATAGGCATGTTTATAATGCCTTATGAATGCATTATTGTTATGAATGTGTTTATAAATTACTAAAATCATGGCCTTAAGTAAAGTGTTACCATAAAGAAGCTTTCCTTCTACAGTGACTAATCTAATTTTTTTTTTTTAATTTACACAACCTCAATTTGTTTGTGTCTACCAAGGAATTATACCACATGTCATTCATTCTGTCACAGGTAAACTATTAGCTACTGATCTAATCAGTCTTTATGAATAGTGTAGATACACTGCTCTCATTGAATATGTGCATTTCCCGTCACATTGCCTTTGATAAAATGAAAATTGGTGGTAGTATTAGTTCTCTGTTTTATCCTTGGGTTTTGGACCATGATTGGTTTAGGAGCCCATGTCATGTCCATTGACAGGCTATATAACGGTCCAATTGAGGCTCCTTGTCCCAGCCCTCTGAATGTCAAGGAACTTTGAAGTCTGTTTGACAGGCGTGTTCTGCTCCTCTCATGGGGACAATTGAGTTTCATTGCTCCCTGTCTTCAGTCTTGACAACGCCAGCCACTGGATGAGGCTACTAGCTCCTCAGTAATAGCCACTGGATAGCAAATAGGTGATGAATAGTTTATCAGTTAAACTTGACTTTAATTTGGGTGTTTAGAAAACCATTCACATAGTTTTCAAAGTATCCATACAAAAAAAATAAAAGAGTTCCTTTATTTTCCATTCAATTTCACACCTTAGCCTGACACCAAGGGGGAGATGCTGAAGTTTTAATCAAAATGGCATTTTATTTATAATTCATATAAATGGCACCTATTCTACAATTATCACAGCAAAGACAGGGAATTGATTTCTGCAAAGAAATAAGTCTACTTTAATCCCTAAACTTTTGCCAGATGGCTGGATTGTATAAAAGTATGAATGGTATCAAATGAACTTTAACTTAAATTTAACTGCCTCATTATTTTCTTGTTTTCCAGCGCTGTTGGCTATTTGGATTTCACAGCTCATTTTTACAAGCACATGACATCAGTTTAAGTAAACACATTACATTGCAAATGGCAAGTCAGATTTAATCAACTCCCCCTCAGATAACGTTTTTCATCCTCTGCTTGAATTCCACGAGCTGTTTGCTGGAAATAAAAGGTAGTTGAACAATAATGATTGTTTGCGCAGTGTGTCCGGAGTCTAACTCATTCTCTGCCTCACTGCCCTTTGTCTTTCTTGTACGTGTGTATGTTCTATCGCAAATCTATATATTTTTATTAGTCTGGTATAATGCTCTATGTAATTATCAAGGCAGAACTTCTTAATGGACATAAATAAATCTATACCGTATTACAACACCCAGCTGAAGCGGAGGACCAGCATCCCTGCCTGTAAGACCTACCCAAGTCCAGAAAATATATTACTTGCTAAAATGGCAAAATATGAAGCCTTCATTTGCAAGTAAATAAACATTCCTGGTAATGGACTGATAAGGTCCTGTTCTAGAAACATTGGTTTAGTGGCTAATTGTTCAGAAGATTACCACAGTTCATCCGGCTCATGCATTTGAAATTCATTCCTTACTGATCATGCTATTAGTTTTATAGCTGAAACCGTAGAATGAGAAGATGTTACGGTAGATCGTATAATCATACGACCCTGTTTCTAAATGCGTACTTGCCATATGTCACATTTTTTCTTGGATATTTTGATACCAGAGAGAGAGCTGACAGCGTTTTGAGGCACTGGCTTCCATAACTCATAGGTTTCACCCAAATCGAACAAAAACATGCTGTATGGCAGTCGGATTAAAGATTTTCATTCTTGCATCAAAAAAATCTGCTGTAGAAAGGTGGGATTTTTATCCTTTTGGCTGGCTTGCACAGAGGTTCATCTGTATGCTGTGTGTGCTGATATGGCTGCTGCAGTGTTTACAGCTGTAGCGTAATGAAATCGCTTGATATCACATTGGTCATTCCATTCAAGTGAGATTAAGTTAATATAAGGGATTTTATTGCTCTGGTAAAAGGCCAAGCTACTACTCATAATAGAGCTGATTTGCCTTTGTGATTGGGCATGCTGGTGAGTCTGTAACTGTTTACTATCCTATTTTTATATAACTGTGCATGAGTTAAACTCACCTCTAACCACGTGTGCATGTATCCGTGTGTTTGTGGGGGTCACGACCTACAATATGAATCAGAACCAGCCTTTGAACAGGTATTTTTTGGCCTTTGTCATTCCTTCTGTATCGGATGCTATTTTCGCTACTTTGTAAAACACAGGATTGCCAACTTTGGTCAGCTCGCTGATGTGAAATTTTCAATTTGAGACAAGTCTGCACATGCTTTTACAGGCATGTCACAGTTTTATTACTTTGTAAATAGGCTGTAGGGTTTACAAACAACCCCAACACTTTTGATGTATTTAATTTTAAGTTTATAATGGAATAATACAGATTTTCCATAGGATTTCTTGCATGAGTGTTGGAGACTGTAAGTGTGAGTGTCATGCCAGATGCATGAGAGCTGGCAACCCTGATAACTGAATAAAGTCAAGGTATTAATTACAGTATAGCCATTGTGGAGGCACATTCCAGATTTTTCTACTCTGAATTTCTTACTTTTCAGGTTAGATTTCTCAGTTCCTGTTGTTTCCCCTCATGAGCAATTAAAATACCAAAGATACCAGATGCATTAGTTATAAATATTTAACATTGAAATCTTACACGATAACAACAACAGGCCTGTATAAAATATTACCAATAATAAAAAAATGGAGTCTCTACACACACTGCCCTCATTGAGGTGTACAGAGCTAAATTACAATAGAGTTGTAGTTTAATAACAAGCTTTGCATCACTGTGGGAGTGATGGTTGAAGCCAGTCGAGCTGCCTCAGCTGGTCTGTCAGGTGCCCACGGCCAGCACTGGCCCCTCCAATCAGCGATCGTCCTTACACTCACCATGACATCGCTGGCAGAGCATAAAAGCAAGCGGTCGTTTTGTCAGACAGTCCCGTGGACGGGTGGGCACCCTGTCTTCCGGGGACGGTGCCGAGCGAGGGGGCAGCGCAGAAGGGTGACTTTGATACTGACATGGACACAACAGTTTGGGGCGAAGATAAAAATATCATCTGCTTAAGTCTTGTCATGTTGTCATGTCATGTGACATACAGTGGCCATAAATAGTTATGTTCTGCACACAGGCAGCGTCGGTACGTATATGTTTTTTTTAAGTTTGCAATATTCTTGCAACATCCTGTGAGGAACTTCATGGATACACACTTGAACTGACAATGATTCTCAGATTATCCATGGGTCAGTGTCTTGTTACTCGCTTCTACTCTCTTTATATGAACTGATTTGGAAATTGCTTGGTGTATGAATGTCGGATAAATGACTTGATTTATATGTCAAGACAAATGGGCAGAAGGTGCAGGGTGTTTTGGAGGCTGGCCCTCCTTATTCGCCGGGGATCTTGACATGAAGAACAACTTGCAGCAGGGGAGTGTAGAAAGGGGTTCATTAGACAAACACATGCTGCGAGCAAAGCTACTTTAGCAACAATGGGTTTCGCCGCGTTCGCCAAAACACATTGCATGATGTTGCTGTGAGTTATGCGGCTCTCCTTTTGTTTTGCTGATTTTTATTTCCTTTTTGATTTTTTTCAGCTTTAACTCAGCTGTAAATCTACACAAAAATGTAACTACCCAACTAATTTTCTGAAATGTTAGCTGAACATATGTATATCTCTAGGTTGAATATAGAATTGTTTTATATAAGTTTTTATATCTAATATAATCATATATTTTATATATAATCAATATTTTTATATAGATTGTTATTATTATTAGTAGTAACAATAGTAATAGTAGTTCCAGTACTAAGAGGAGTAGTATTAAAATAATTAAGAAAATACAAAATGCCATGACTGATGACTTTGCCTACAGTATCTGCATCCATTGCTACTTCTTTTTCTGTTTTTTATTTGTGTCCTAAGGACTTAACTAGTCCCTTCGGCAAGTCAACATACTGAAAACGTAGGCATTAATAATTGAGTGATAATGAATACAAAAGAGCACTTCACAGCAATATATCAGCCACTGACAAGTGGTTTGGTGTCACATATTAAGATTCCATTATGGAGCGTTTCTCCCGAGAACACTCCCAGTGAGATAGCTGTCCTTCACAGGATCGTTATTCCGGAGTTCCCATCGCCTCAGTGATTTCAGGCATCGTCAGAGTCCACTCAGCTCCTCCAAGGATCGTTGGGCTTGTTTTCTATAAAGCCTTCTAATCAGCATGAGGTCTTCTACATGTAGAGTATTGTTTAAGGCAAGCAGTTTTTAATAAATGAAGAAACGAGGTATCGTAGCCTGAACAGATGGAGTGCCGTGCCTTCAGGGGCAGAATCGTAGCTGTGTAAACTCAATGATGGACACAGTACTCAAGCGCTAAGCAGATTTCCATCGTGAAGAAAAACTGAAATTAACAGAAAACACTAATGGGCAAAACAAATTATGAACTTTTCAACAAGCAGTGCACATTACTGTAAGAATAAACTTCATTTGCACCCTGGAATTTAATCTGTACTGGTGTTACAAAATTTCACAAGAGTTAAACACCTAATCACTTGATTAGTGAGCTAATTAGGAGGTGACATCTATTTCTTAATACAAAGACAGATTTCTCCTGGACAAAATGAATGCAGCCGAATAATTAAAGTAAAAAGCGCTAATGCATAGAAATTATTAATTAGAAATATCTGGAAGTGGCACCAAAGGAAACTGAAAATGAATGTATTCAAGAACAAACAGTATCAAAGTTAGAAGTACGATGTGAAGGAGGTCGGAGCTGCTAAGGTACTCTCCAGGAAAGCTCATCGTGTTTCTGAGTGCTTGAGAGAAACATCTCAATTTCTGGTGGAGAGAAACAAACATCTCAGTTTCTGCATGAGAACAAGTTTAACTCTGCAAGTGCCACTAGGGTACTGAGCATCAGGGGAATGTATATAGCTTAATGGACATCAGAAAGAAGAGAAGTTTAATAATTTATTATTTAAATGCACTATGCGTACTTATGTTATGCAGTTTGTCTGGATACTGACACTACATACATAAATAGAAAGCAGCAAAGAAAAAAATGCATATACCTGGAATTGGACCCCCAGATTTCTTTTTCTTGGAAATTTTTTGTTCCTCTCGTCTGCTGTCTTCTGGCATTTTTTTCCTGTCTCATTCACCATTTTGTACTAATGATCTAATAATTGATTGCTGCCTGTGATTTTAAAGGTGTTATATAAAAATAAATTGCATTGAATTGTAAAGTGAAAAGGTGGGTAAATAAAAATGAAAAACTGATTAAGCCTCAGTCAAAATCAAAATGTTTGCTGCTATTATAAGCTTTCATAAGCTGATAGATCTTTCTGAATTTGTGCATTGCTCTTTTGGAAATCCTTCGGTGATGTTAAGAACTATCCATCACTAGCTGACATGACTCTTGGCATTTTTTGGCAGGTACAAATCCATCCAGTTGTAACGGAGTCAGTGTGATATTACCAGCAGGGAAAATTAGCATGAAAACAGCAGCAACATCAAACACGCACAAATGCAATTAAGAGATGAAACATGAACAAAAGGACAAGGGAAAACATATATGTGTGTGTGTAAGAGAATGTATCACAAGTGCATGCTGCAGGACACAGAATACACAGACAGGCATGGAGATTGTCATTTAATTATGGGGAAGGGTAGAACTGAGATTTAAAGCAAACAAAACCAAGCATAAAAATACAGAAGCAAAATAAATAAAATAATAAAAACCATAAATTGAAGCAGGGAAATGTGGTAAAAAAAAAAAAAAAAATCATGTTAGCAGGGTTACTGCCGTAAAATATATTCGCAATTAATGGACTGAAACAGAACAACAGTCCAATTTATACTATTTTTGGGAATCAGAGGCTGGTGGAACTAATCTTCATATAAAAACCCTGGTCACCTGACTCTGCCTCCTTTGACCAGCCCCCAAAAAAGCATTTAGAGTATGAAGGCTGGTAAATATGTGCTTCGGGCTTCCCCTGCAGTTATTATGCAGACTTGTTCCTGAGATCATGGTATACCAAAGTCAGTAATCTCAGCCAGTAAGCTGCCACACTGTTTGTTGTGGGCAGTTTAATTTTAGGTTCTAGGGCTGGCTTTGTGTGAGCCTTTTGGCGTACTCACAAAACACATCTGTATGACGTAAATCCTAAGGGGAGAGGTAAGATTAAAATTAAGATGGACTTTATTGATCCCAGGGGGAAATTCCGATGCATGCAGCCGCGGGAACGTATATATAGTGCCAAACACACACCCTGCAAAGACCGTACACAAGGTGCAGACAAGTTAACGTAGTGTAAATAAATATTTAAAAGTGCACAGTACACAAATATAAGATGCTGAAAACAGAATTTTGCAATACATGTATGATTTGTATTGTATATGAGTAATAGGTAATAACTGTCATTTTGAAAGATGACATAGTGGCTTTGTGAACAATATTGTTGCTT
Source organism: Mormyrus iriodes (assembly GCA_011763525.2). NCBI lineage: Eukaryota > Metazoa > Chordata > Actinopteri > Osteoglossiformes > Mormyridae > Mormyrus > Mormyrus iriodes. Next base: position 5,982,962 of record JAAGVU020000035.1, read on the forward strand.
GCACCAGTAGGGGTGCTGGTTCAAATCCCATCTCAGCTCAGTGTGTGAAGCTTGCATGTTCTTTCCTTCCAGTGTTTCAAAACTGTATCTTCAATGTGCCCTGCAGTGAACCAGCAACCCGGTTGGGTTATTTTCCTGCGTTGTGCCCTATGCTGCCTGCTACAGACTCCAGGCCCCTTCCTGTCCTGGATGTGATTGGAAGATTTAGGATCAAATAATTTTCCATCTACATAACTGGATGTTTAGTCTGACAACGAAAGCAACAAATCACATACCTCAATCTCTCACAATAAATAAATCTGCATTTTTATACATGCTTTTATGCATTTTCACCTTGAAATTATTTGCGTGCGATTGAGGAATCCTAGAAGCGGCCTGGAGCAGGTGTGGAGGTTAATGGCTTTGCAACTTTGCTTTGATACCTCCTGATGGCTCTCATAGGTTGTTTTTTTTTGTCACATGGGAAACAGAGTTGATCAAGTTGCCACATCCTGCGAACCATTTGGCGCTAATGGAAATCATCTTTGGCCTGCCACTTCAATTTACACCATAGTCTCCAGTAGTAATTTAAGCCTGCAGGATGCGAGCAAATCCCCATTTTCCAGGCCAGGCCTCCTCAGATAATACCTCCCTGTGACACGTGGTCATTAGGCATGAGTTGTTGTGGAGAGAAACACAAGTTATATTGTCCTTTTCTCTCTGCGCTTGTTCCAGACTCATCTTCAGCAGCAGCACTTTGAGTGACAAGGCTGCTTTTAATTGGAGGAGACTGAACAACAATAAAGAAAGTGCTGTAACTTATTTCCTGATGTAGCTCCAAAACAAACCAAGAAGTATAGACAGGAACATACGTGAGCTTGTGCTGTATTTTCAGTGGATATGTCTTCAGTCAAATGTCTTTGGTCAAGTCAAGTCAAACTTCATTGTCACTTCAAAATATGCAGGCATGCAGAATAATGAAATAGCGTTTCTCCAAGACTTAAAAATGACTTTACCCAGATCATGACAAGTTAGTCACACAAGACAATAATGGATAAATAAATATGCTGTATGCAAGTACCACTTTCGACTAAGATTGTGGGTTTGGTTGTACATTATTGCAGTCTATAAATGTGCATGTAAACAGCTTACAGTGAAAGATCAGTGGTATAAAACACTGTATAAAGCAGATTGTGTGGCATTTCTTCTGCTATTATGTGCAACTGATGCATAAAGTCAAGGACATGCAGAGGGAAGGCTGGGCCCTGGAGCACCTGGCCTGTTTGCCCAAGCCGTTGAACGTAACTCCCATTTAGGTCCTGAGTGCCCCTTTTCTATCACTGACATTCACGCAAAATTTATGAACCCCAGCCCTCCCACCCCGACCCACCCAAAGTGACCAGTGCAGCCAGTAAAGGAACCTCCAGTCTTCCAGCTGCTCCTCCTGTCTTTCCCAGTAATCTCATGGGCCAACTTATCCCCATCAGATAGACGCATGCATTTCGCTCATCTGTGTCATGTCTGAGACCTGTGCAGCTGCCTTCAGAAGATAATGATTTGGAGTTTGTCACTTATTTGAAATAGATTCACCGTGTCCACCCTCCCCCTGCTTCGGGAGAGCAGCCACTGGAAATCATCAGTTCAGGGAGCGAGACTTTAACGTCTGGCATTCATACTTGTTCCTCACTCACCAGGTCAAGTTATGATGTGACTTCCAAGCATGTTGGAGGGTCTGGCATTTCTTGGGCCTGTCAGCTCAACATATTTCACAAAGCCCACAGTTTAAATGTAAATTTCTGGTGCCGCCGATGGTTAGCTCAGTCATGTGACAGCTACCCATTATTTTCCCTGCTAGCAATGGGGTGGGTACCTGATCCACGGATAATAAGATCCACTCTGTCACTCTCTGAGGTCTGTCACCGGCAATTAATTCAAAATACTGGCCTGGGCCTATTTTGGGAACAGGGACCATAGAATGCTTTTTTCTTGCCACAAAGAGTGCTATTTTCTCTTATAATACGACAGTATGGTTTCAGTATGAATTATGAAATCGCAAGTCTGAACTGTCAGAGGAGTTAGAGGAGATCGGGCAAAAGATGCCCTCCCGCTAAATAGGAGGATCAAATGTTTTATATAAAAATGTAAGATACTCAGCAAGAAATACAATCGCTGACTAACCAAAATGTCTAATGTCGCACTTTGAGATAACTCAGGTGTTTTGCACATAATTTGTTTGTGTGCTTGTTTCTTAGCTGTTATTGTAGTACTGTGCATTATCTTTTAAAAAACAAAAAAAATTGAAAAAAAACAACTATGTAACACTACGTCAGTGTTTTCCAACCCGGTCCTTGGGGACCCACAGACAATCCACATTTTTGCTCCCTCCCAATTCCCTGCCAGACAGTCCACATTTTTGCTCCCTGCCATGGACCATGGCAAACCCTGCACTACAACATATCTTGTTAATTTTTTCATTTTGGAAAACAGATTGATTAAAATTCAGCTTTGGGTGCTTATGCCACAGACGTTCTCACATAAGTTATTGATGGGACAATAAGCTTTCAGAAAAATAACTCAGACGAATAAATCTGCCCTTACTGGCTGCGGTCATGGAGACAGTGTGACTTGGGATGGACCAGGGAAGGAATCGAGGGTTCCTGTTGGATGGGATGCTGTCCTTTTTTAGCTCATGCATATTGCAGGGTCTTGCGTTTGCTCTCTCGCCACGTGGCGCTCACATATTTACCAGACGGATTTGCCCATTTTCACACCTTCGGCACATGGTGAGATCCCAGGCCAAACTGAGTCATGTTTATGCCAGCAGAGTGGAGCCAGGTTGGTGCATTCCTGCGGCTGGAAAAATTAGGGTATTTTTTCTGGAAAAAAATGCAGTTTCATGAGTGAAAGATGAATCTGAGAAGTTGCTCTTCATGCTGGAAAATCAGGTGCTGCTGGAGATGCGTGTTAAAATTAGACATTTAAGTCACAAATATAAAACAAAGCAAGCAGACTGTGGGATTACAATGGCATTTTTATTCCACAGAATTACGTAAGAAATTAAAATAAGTAAATAAAGCAATCTGCTCAATTCATTTAGATAAAAATTATATAATTTAGCACTGGACTTCCCATCCTCTTCATCATTATTATGAAATGTTAGTGAGATTTCCCACGTGTTAATAATCCGGACACCCCTGTGCTACTATGGATAAAGAGAAGTGCCTTGCACAAACACTTCCCTGCCTCTGCAGTCAAGCTGCTTTGTTTTTGCTTCCATGGAAGCAGACAGATGAATGACCTTAAGGAACGGCACTTCAGATTAAGGGCTGTTCTCATCTCCAGGCAGATAAGTCCGTAATCCAACATTATGATCACTATGGTCAGTAACTAACAAATCAATATCCCAGTTGTTGTGTCTCAGTTGTGAATGTCATGTGTGGGGATGGCTTGCTCGAGGTATTAAGAAGCCTTATTATATTTTCTCTTCAACCATCTGTAGTATGTCGGGACTTTTATTCTCAGTCCAAACCCTGCTGCCCATGGTTGTAAAGTACGTAAATAGAACCCTATAGCTGAGTATTACTGAAAGGTCAGATTCACTGGGTAATTGTGGAATTATGCATCCTCTCTGACAAATACATATCATCAGGTATTACAAATAAAATATAGACAGGAATATTGGGTGTGGCATGGTGGCAAAGTGGTTAGCCTTATTGTCTCACACCTCTGGAACCAAGGTTCCGTGTTTTTGGAATTTGCATGTTATCCCTGTGTTGTCATGGAGTTTCTGCTGGTCCCCCCACCCCCACAAGTCTGAAAATATGCTGAGGTTAATTGGAGTTGCCAGCAAGAATTGCCCACAGGTATGCGTGTGAGTGTGCCCTGAAATGGATTTGTGCCCCATCCTGGGTTGTTCCCTGCCTTGTGCCCAAAGGCTCCAGACCCTCCGTGACCCTGAATAACATAAGGGGTTACAGAAGATGGATGGATGGATATCTTACATTTATATTATTTAAGAGACACTTTTCTCCAAAGTGATATATGAGTGAGGCAAATAGCACATTACAAAAATACAGATGTCAAGGAGTCTACTTGGCATGAGTGTAGCTAGGCTGAGCTTCCAGTAAATACCCTGTTACTAGGGTAAGCAGTATCGGAGCTGGAGCTACACAACATCTTCCAAACAAAAAAAGAACCTAATAATACAGCTGTTGAAAGCAGCCTAGTGTGCAGCATTGCGAGCTCTCAGGGAACATGCAGTGGTATCAGTGTAGTGGAGGTGTTCCTGCTGCTGATGGGTCATGATGCGTCTCTTGAAGGTTTGATGCCTCGGTGTGGTTAAACAGCTCATTCCACCACGGGGAAACCAAACATAAGAAACATCTGGAGTGACACTTCTCACGTGGTGGACGGATCTACAAGATTTTATTTAATTTTTTTGTCCCTGGATCTTGTGTGCTTACCCAGCACAGCTGAAGAGGTTTTATTCAGATGACAGTTGATGGTTGAACCAGTCACTCCCTTTGTTTTCAGCATATATAAACCAGATATGAGATTGGAGACATGTTCACATGCATATTTTAGAAAGTCAAGCCAAAGAAGACATGCAACACTGGCACAGCACTGCTGAAATAGTGCATAAGCAAGAACAGACATTGCAGTGTTATAAACAATTGCTTTTTTAAACTCTTAATACAAATTATTTTTACAGTCAGACTCTATTGAAAGGAACGTGAAATCAATCCTACGTAAGACCATAAAGCAAATCCAATCAAACTTTTGTTCCAACAAGGCACCGGAATGGTCCTTGAGTCAAGCAGTAATACAAGGTACAATCAATAATACCCTTGAAGTCCCCGTTCCTGTCAAGTGAATTGTTAAAGTAATACTGTATCATTCACTGTGCAGAGAGGTCGACAATTAATCATGTTTTATGGACTGAAAAGAAAATGGGGAAATCTTTAAAAGAAGACTAAAGGGAGAAAAAGGGGGAAAACAGAAGTAGTAAATTGCTAACTAAACTTCTGTATCTGACAGGGTTCCAAAAACCATGACAATAAAAAAAAACATGCTCGTGGAAGACATCCTACCAGTGCTTTGTTAATGCTCCTTATGATGTCTCTATGTTCTCCATCATCTCATTGATGAAAAAAAAAACAGGCATTAAGTTTACAGCATGGAAACCAACGCTAACACCATCACAACGCAACTTGCATTGGTGGTCGAATGGGAGACTTTCAATGGTGGCCGTGTTCCATAGCGTGGTATCCGTAACCCTGTAAATAGAGAAAATCCTTTTGCACATTTCCTCTGGTTCCTTATCAGTGGCAGAAAACGCAACGCTGGCTGAAGTTAAGTGGCCAGCTATGTAAGTGAATGCAGTTGATAAAGGCCACTATCATAAATGTGCGGGGCTGTAGATTACGCTGCTTAATATTTGATGAGGAAAAGCACCAAGAACATGGGAGGGCAGAAAGAAAACAAAAAAAAGCTGAAATATTATCCTAAATAAATAATTAATGACACATTATTTATTCATGTAACTCTTTCTCTTTTCTTCGTCTTCATTTTTTTTTTTTAAATGAGGCTGATTCAAATTTAGATTTTATATATACTGTATATACCTAATGCAGTTGGGTAGTCCTTAACATATTCTCATGCTTTTAAATTCTCCTGTATCCTGATGGAAATATCATGTCGCAGGACTGAATTGTTCCATTATAGTAATGGAGTAGGGTAAGTAAATTTACCCATGTAATCTGCGTTCTTTATAGACAGCTCTATAAGTAAAATGCATGTTTCTTTTACGTTTCATACTGGAATAATATGGTCAATGAGAATATAGAGAATATAGACCATTCAGCTGTTTTCTAAGGATTTTCATAAAGCAAATCTTGGAACCACTCTTCGCTTCAGTGGTTCATACGTTCAAGGATTAATATAGATCAAATTAATTTTTAAAATTCCAGACAGGTATGGTTTAGTATATAAAATACATCCTGCTTGACTAAGAAGACATATATGATTATGAGAATGTGTCGGTGTCTATATAGTGGGCTGAACTTTTGAATAAAAATCAGTGTACTTTCTATAAAACTGTCTGTAAAGCAGCCATGTGGCTATACAGCACATTTAAGCGTGGCAACTGATTACAGTAAAACACAGCTAAACTGCAGTTTATATACAGTTAATACATAGCTCATATTTATTTTCATGGAATTATATAATTATACCCTACCCATAACAAGGTTTGGTTTTAATGTATTATTCTGCAAAAATCAAAGGTATATTTGTTTTACAGCACTTTTATTACCATTTACTCTTTCCTTAATCTTGGATGTTAAACAGCAGTAGGACTTTCCAGAGAAGCAAAACTCAAGAGAAACCTCACACATTCACAGGATAATTTAGCTGTCAATTTAGCTATAATAAATATCGTCACTGGAAATACACCCACGCCTATAGGAACCAGATTTCAAGAAAAAACTGGCAAAAAACAGATGGGTTACAGATGAATTTTTCTGCGAAATTCTTCAATGCACATTTAGTAAGAAAAAAAGACATTTTAAATTATATGCTGATTAACAGACTCGCGATACGTATTAATGCTAACGACTTACATAATGAATATGCGATTGCCAATAGCATCATACTGCTAATAATAGTTAAATAATAAGGGTTATGTTGTTTTAACGTAGTGTTCAAGTTTTGTTTCTGATTTTATGATAAAAGTGGGGAGTTACGGATAAGTTCCAACTTCACGTGTCAGCAACCCTTGACCTGGAAAAAGGCCTTTGTACAGTATTACATTTTGAGTCAGATTAGGTTCAGTCTTTCACCTAGGTCACCTGTTCTTTCGACACTTTCAAACTCCATCGCTTTAACACTCTAGCTCAGCACAACTGCTCTCAGTAATGACTGCAGCTTGCTGGTATTTGGCGTGACACAGGAAAATCCTGTTAGAGGGTTTGGCTGTTGGACTTCTCTGGTGCGTCAGTGGCACCACACCGGCGTGTTCTCTCGCAAGTCAGCGAAACTGCAGCACCTGACAGTAATCGCTCTAACAAGACCAGGCTTTTCTTTGGGGCCAGGATCCAGCCACGAGTCAGGCTGCCTTTAACAACACCTCCCACCCTGTTTTTGTCCTATTCCAGATGGGAAGTCAAACTTAATAACCTTAACTGTGACACTTCACTTTGACCAAAGGGCAACCATCTCAGGAAAAGACTTTACAATTGTCACAATAGTCTCTTGGTCTGGCCTTCTGAGTATCTGAAAAATGATCCGGTCACAAGAGAAATTACCAGAAATTACCAGCAGATGAATGCAGTAAGTGTTAGCAATAATCCACAATTACTTTAATTATACAAGTTCTTTTTTTCATGTATTATAGTAATATTTTTATTTCCACCTGCTATGGGCCTGAATTTTGGATTGCATTAAAACCATCATAGAGTTTTTCCCCATAAAGGCAGAGCAGCTAGAAGACACTAGTACTCTTTTACCACAATGTGCAACATGTCATAATCAATGGATCATAATCAATAGAAGGTGAATCCTCATATGTTATTCACCGTCTCTCACACTATCAGTACCCATCACTAAAAAATGCCACTATCAATTATTTCATAGGCATAATTTTTTTGAGAATGAACATTCACTAAAGGGCATCATTCTACATTTAATCTCTTCATGAAATGCATTCATTTGTAATGGATCGAGATAATCCCAGCTGTCTCTTATAACACGCATAATCTGGTGTAAACCCTCTATGTAATTATGAGGTCTTGTTATGCTAAGACCTTATTTAATTATATAACCATATCTTTATTTATTTGGAATTAGAGTGTATTTACAACACCAATATAAATGGCATTGTAAACAGACATGTTCTAAATAATAACTTAGATTTAATTCATATCAGCTATCAATGGTATAAGAATATTTGTTTTTTGTGTATTTACAAGGTAAATGTTATACATGGACTCAGTAGCCATTTTATTGAATACAAACATCTAGTACCAGGTGGGACCCGCTTTCGCCTCCAGAACAGCTTTAAGGTTTGATGAGTTGTTCATTCAGGGAAGCCTTTCTGCACGTCACTGTTGTACTGAGCCGTTACTTTTTCCACTTGTGGCGGTTAGCTTTTAACTCCTGTTAGCTTTAATGAATCTGATCATATTTCTCTGACCCTTCTCATTAACCAGATGTTCTCACCCAAGGAACTGCCCTAGACTGACTAGATGTTTTTTGTTACTTTCTAAACTCTGGTCACTGCAGTGTGTGAAAATACCAGGAGGCTGGTTGTTTCAGACATACTGGAACAATCATGCTTGGCACCAACAATCACACGACATTCAAAATCTGTTAGATCAGGTGTCTTTGCTATTCTAATGCTTATCCAAATAGAAACTGATTCTTTTGACCCTGTCTGTGTGCTGTATGTATGTATTCAGTTGCAGTCACGTGATTCACTGTTTGGATGAACAGGCTGTTTGCATATCTAAGGCTAAGGTTTGGATGAACAGACTGTTTGCAATACCTAATAAAGTGGCCACTAAGTATAAAAATATATAACAAATACGAGCTAGTAAACTATGGGTAGTAATTAGGTTACAGCTGAGATTTATTACATTTTACTGGATTTAGTAATGACAATGGAATAGATATTCAACTTTGTAATTATGTATTCTAGCTACATAGATGCAATTGTCTATATATAGCTGCTTAAACATCATGGATACAAATGTTATGTAGCATTTTGCCTAAAAAACAGCACTCTGAAGCTCAATACTGATAATGACATCTGCCAAATAAATATATAATGATAAAAGCCCTGGTGATAACTAATTATGCTGTGGGAGCTCTCCTGGACATCTAAAGGCAGCCTTCTAATTATCTAAACAAGCAGATACAATTCCTGTAGTGACAGAGCAAAGGTTTTACTGAGGCTCTATGGGTTGCACTGTATGATCTAGCAAACCATGAAATGTTGACACTGTATGTATCCCCCCCCCCCCATCTTTGAGTGCTTGGAAGGGTGTTTGGTGTAAATCTGTCCTTTCCTTGGCCCCCTGAAAGGAGTCAGCAGGACTTTTTGCAAGCTTTCCAATTGACTGCTCTATCTGGACCTTGGCTTGAGTGGATGGGCATGTAGCTATGTTTGCTCAAGAATTGCATCCAAGCCATACGGTAAAGCTAAATGACAATAATAATAATAATAATAATAATAATAATAATAATAATAATAATAATAATAATAACAACAACAAACTACAAATAATACACTGACACACTCATGTCATACATAATTCTAAAAGAAGAGGAACATTAAGTGTACAATGTATAAACAAATTAATAGCAAAATACACAAGTCAATGCCATTCAGGTCTACTTTCCTTATAGTGTTTTAATTACTGTTCTTTCTTTTAACACATAATGTAAAAATGCAATGACTGTATCTATTATTAAACAATTAGCCAATTAACATTAATAATAATAATAATAATAATAATCTGCGGTGCATTTTACATACCCTATGATGTTTTGTCATTTGTTCTAGAATGGGTTTTCTTGCACACTACATTCAAAATACTGACAATGACAAGTCACGATGACACGGTAAAGAGACGGAAATGGCATCCCAGCAGAATACACAACTACCTCATGCTTCCTGTAAGCTCTTTGTAAATTAAATATAATTGCACTGCATATAGTTTTGGATGTGACCCAAGTGCCGAGACCAGCCAGTTATCTGCCTTGTACTTCTCCCCTCCAATGCTATAAGCCCAATATTTACATCATATGTTTACATTGCACTGTATTTACATATCTTGTTGTAATTGTACTTATTAATTGTCTTATTGACTTGCTGTTTAATCGTACTCTGCTTTTAGTGCCTTCATTTGTATTGGTCTTGTGAACTTAATTTTCCTTTTCCGGTGCTCAGAAGGTCATGCAGATTTCCATTGTATAGTGAAACTGACTGCTTACACACAACAATAAACTCTGGACTTAACTTGTGAAATGTGTCCCATAGTCCAGAAAACTAAAGGATGAAAGAAAATTCATGTTGCCTGAGCTGTAAAGTTGCCAGGCCATTAATAGAGAGCTACCTCTTATATCTGCTATCTCTTACCTCCCTGCTACATCTGGCTGATTCTGGCTGATGCTCTTGTTTGACCTCAATTTCGAGGTCAGCAGACCCGCAGAACAACAACTGACGGTACATAACACGTCCACGCTATTTTTTATATTTTAAAATGAAAACCTTGCTACTATTTCCAAAAAAGTTTTGCTTTAGCACTACTGTAATGAAATGATTTGAATGCTGTATGATATTTGCCGTGGTGATTGTTTTAATTTTTATTTTCATTTGAAATCAGACCTGAATTTATTTAAATGAGAAAAATAATGAAAATATTCTCATTACCGTAGCAATGTATTTCACAAATATTTTTGAATATTTGTGTAATGTGATATCATTAATACATGTATATTAATGAGTTGGTGTTTAAATTCCTTTAAAATTCTTTACTAATGATAATTCTGAATCAGCAGAGCTACGTGCTGCAATGACAGTGAAATGTGTTTCCTGGGTGGGCCAAACCTGTACTGCGATCGGGTATGAATCACCGGGGTAACAAGGGGATACATCGTTGCGGAAAACTAATGAACTTGTTTATTTTACATGCTCTAATGTGTACCAATTATCTATATTTTATAAAATAAACGTGTAAAAAAGTTTTTAATTGGCACATGAATTGTGGTATTACAGTGTGCCAAAACAAATAAACGGTGAATTTTGTTTATTTACTTATCTTAATTTTTCTAGCCAGAACTCTAGAGAAACATAATTAAAATATTCCGTGCCTGGGAAAAGCGGCATTTTATTGTCTGAAAGATAAAGACACTTGGTAAAAAAATAGTTAAGAGAAAATGTTTTATGTTCCGTTTAACTAATTTCTGATACCTTTACTTTTAAATATGCAATTTAAAAATTGAATGCAGAATTCCATTAATTGATGCATATTTAAACTGAATTGTCCCTATTGCCTGGCGTGCACCTCCCCATTTTTCATGTTTGTGTGTCATTACACATTATAGAGGCCCTCCAACGGGGAATCCAACAGTCGTAGTTAAGCATTATGTGTAGCATATTTAATTTGGGCGTGAAGTCTGTTTTTTTATTTTATTTTATTATTTTAAGTATTTGGTATTTTTGGGGAGAGCGGAAGGAAAGCGGTCGGGGAGCTGTTTATTGCGATGATTCTGAAACTGCACCGCTGAGTTATAGCCTACTGCCATTCAACTAGTTACGATGGCAGTTTAAACGTGATAATTAGATAGAAAGCATTATATTTTCCTATTAATATGCATTGCGCAAAAACTGCTGCCGGGGCTGCTATGCGAGAGAGAGAGAGAGAGAGAGAGAGAGAGACCGAGAGAGAGAGAGAGAGAGAGCCGCTCCTGGGGTCCGCAAGCGCGTCGCGGTAGGAGCGTCTTTAAGGGTCTGCGGGGGAGACGCTTCGCTACATTATTACCGGCAACCCTGGCTGCAGGGTTAGGGTACGGAAGCGTCGCTGGAGCATTACTGGATGCAAGGCGCATTGGAGATATTTTGCCGAAAACTTAGGATACAAGGCGGTGTGGATTCTGGGTGCTGAAGATGGGATCGCAGAAGCCGTCTTGGTCCTTCAGCATCACCGTGTTGAGCGTCTTTAGTTCAGCGTTGGCTGCCAGTAGCTGTAAGTTAAATATGTACAATAAGCATGTTTAAAGTGTTAAACGGCTGCTCATACTGGATTAAGTCACCATCTGCATAGCCTGAAAGCTTGCGAAAAGTGCCTGTTTAAAATTGTTTTATTTGTATTAATTCCGGAGTTTGGGGGATCATGTTCTGTGTAATAGGCGTAGCTGGGTTCTGAATTAGTCTGGAACTAGTTGGTGATGTTTGCTGGTGGATAACGCACACTGTGATCAACACTGCGCTCAGTACAGCTGGTCTGAGGTTGACAACACATTTTCTGCGATCGCACAGTATCTAGCGTATTGTAATTGGGTGAATTACTGTGTATTTCTAAAAAAAAATGACAAATACTCATCGTGATTGAACCTCTACCCATATATATTAGATTTTAATTTATTTTATAGGTATAGCCTGGATAATAGTTGCAAAAGCGCAATTATTGCTTACAATGATGCTTACCCCTCTCGGTGAGTGGCAGACTTATTAGAATGCAATGCAGACCTTGCTATGTTGGAGCACGTTTTGACTTCAGCAGCCTTGGTTTATGTCCTGAGCATTTTGCACAGATATTATAAGCCTACTTTTAATAAAACAGCGCGCCTGGCTTTCGCATTTTTTAACTGGCAGAAGTTGGAGAAATCCTGTTTTCTGCATGTGCGGATTTGCAAACTTATTTTCCTGTGGTACTTCACAAACTTTAATAGAAGATGTACAAAATGCACATTACTGCAAACCTGCCAAGTCACCATATAATAATGACAAACGCATATTATTTTAGCATATGATGGTGGTCAGGATAGGCTGTCATGTCAAAAATATCTGGTTTTGTGACGCATCCCAAACTTAGGTTCTCTCAAAATCCCATTCTTTAAATCTGGCGTGTTGACTCTGTTGTCACTAGAGGTCGCTGCTCCTTCGTTTTTTTCCCAGCCACAGTAACTGATAACAGTGCAAATACCCAGCGCAAACAAACAAACCAATAAATGTGAATACGATTTGGAGATCGCGCCTGCCCTTCCACAATTATTACCTAAATACTATAGAGGCGTGCACAGGAGATCGTATTCATTTATAAATCTGGTTCTTACAGGCTAATATATTTGCGTACATGAATTCCGATAATATGTCGCTGTTGCATGGGGTTACATTAAAAATAATATAATGCAACACTATTTTAAAACCATGGACATTACGGTTAGAGATATTGCATTTTTGAATAGTTTTAGCTGCTGCTGATGTACAGCACTCTGATATAATAATAATAATAATAATAATAATAATAATAATAATAATAATAATAATAATAATAAGTACAATTCTTTAAACTATGATGATCAAATTATTGCTAATGGTTTTCATCGTGTTTTCCCTGTACTCGGCACATGACCATGCAGTCTCTGAATTGGCGCTCAGTCAATGCTGAAAACACGGCTGTTCGTCTCCACTGGTTTGCTGAATAGTCGGCATCTGTTCTGTCAGTGTAGTTTCGGGTTATTTGCCTATAAATCTAGTTTATTCTGCATGTGACAGGTGTTCAAGGACTGCCCCACGGGCAGTGATTATATGAGCACTACATTTACTTCAGGCCTGGTATCCAGTCATTCCCAGGGAATGTTAAAATGTGTAAGGAATATTTGAGATTTTTTCAATTACTTGTTTACATTTTTTTTCTTCACAACTATACAGAGCAAGTCATACTGATTAGTTGTGCTTTTTTTGTTTTTGAAGATGAAGAATAGTTCCTGGGTAAAGAAAAAAATGACAAATATGTGACGAGAACTACTGAAGAACTCATTTAACACGACAAAGCAAAGGAAGTCTAAGTTGCTCTTCATGTTGTGCTTGCTTGGCAGTACTTATCTCAAAACCAGATATGGATTTTTGCCCAGAACAGTTTATGCAAATTCTTCTGCTCTCTTGTGGATCAGAGATGTCTAATATACCAATATTGGTTCCAAATTGTATTATTGTTGCATTGTTTAAATACAAGAAGGAATATAAATTTGTGTGCAGCTTGACAATCTAAACTCTGAGAATTGTTTTACGTACAGACTGGCTGTGCAGTACCAGTGATAATCTGTAACTAGCAATTTATGAAATAAAAAAAAAAGGTTTACCCATGCAAAATTTAATCATCAGGAATTTCTTTATTGGTGTATTTACTGTTTATTTGTTTGCTTGTTTAGCTACAGAGATAGTATATCATAAACAAGCATTTTATAACGATAACATACATTTTAACGGAGCGGAACTTAAGAGATTATTTACAGCATTTCTGCTTTTTTCATCCTTGCATTGTATAGAATAGAACAGAATAGAACAGAATACCTTTATTGTCATTATATAGTGTACAGTGAAATTGGACACTGAAGGATGTGCCATTCATTTGTCTTATTTTGGCTGTGTTCATGCCAGGACAGTTTTTATACAGTACCATTAATACTTTTGTCCAGCAGAGGCCTGGGCTGAAGGACTTAATGGATCATTTAAGAGTTTGTAATGAACATAGCCAGTAGGCAAAGAAGACCTTTTACTGACCAGAAACTGCTCAGTAATGTATTCGTTGTTGTTTGTGTTGCTGTCTTAAAGTAATTGCAGCCAAATTACCAGAGACAAGTGAAAAAATTCTGTTTACTAATATATGCTTGTGATTGATGTCAGTTTTTAAAATATCAGCATCTGTTTGCCCAAGGATGACCGTACTGCAAATGTTTGTTTATTTTACTCTTCACAGATCATATGAGTCAAGGTACTGTTTTAGTATGCCAGTTAACCGAAATTCGCTGGCAGTTTACATTTAGATGTCTCAGTTGTTGAATGTATACAGGAAAAAATATTGTAGACAAATAAAATATAAATTAAAAAAGAGCTCTGTGGAGCAACTTTATCAACAGATAGACTGGAAATAAACACAAACTTTTAAATTTTTACATATACAGTACTGTGCAAAAGTCTTAGGCAGTGAAAAGAAATGTTTAAAGCCATTTATCTGGGTAGTAAATGTAT
>JAAGVU020000035.1:5997795-6071416 GCA_011763525.2 Mormyrus iriodes
TGCTGGATGGCTAGATGAACACCACTTCAGTTTCCAAACCTCTCCTCGGGGGCACCCCAGCCTTTCCATGTATTTATTAAATTTCACCAGAAGCTCACTTAATTAATTAACTTAATTAGTAAAAAATAAGTCAGTGAGATATTTATTAGCCATACAAGGTGTGCTAGTGGTCAAGTAAAAAAACACAGGTGTATTGGATGGTTTCTGGAAATAAGGGGGTGATTTTAGCAGAGGTTTTGAAATGACTAAGCTAACACACTTTGACAGGCATAATGGCATAGTTTTACAGCAACATAAAGATCATTTAAACATCATCTTCTTTGGCTGCCTAAAACTTTTGCACAGTACTGTATATTTTTTTATTTGTCTTGCGCCCATAGCCTCTGGGATAGGCTCCGGACCCCCCGTGACCCCATATGGGATAAGCGGTTACAGAAGATGGATGGATGGATGGATGGATGGATGGATGGATGGACGGATGGATTTTTTTATTTGCCCTGTAACATTTGCTCGATATGTACCCACTGTTTGAGGTTCTACTCAACCGGCCCAGCAGGTCATGCAGTACTGTTAGTTTTCCCAATTCCTTTGGTTATATCGCAGTGCCAGACTCACGGTTAAGGCCGCATTCTATATTCAAGATTTCCAGATTGCACCCAGTAATCCAGCATGACATGCTGGTACTGATGAAGCAGGCAGATTCTTGTGGAGGACAAGCAAATGGACGTCAGTGGATTTACCGCCACAAGACAAAAGGCAGGACAAGGAATCACCCATGGTGGGGGCATATCATCTGTGTCGGGTGAGAGATAACGCTTCCCCTCTGAGAAGAATATCCACGCACATGCCCTGTCTCTCAGAGAGAGATAACAAAAGGTGTCCTTCTGTCTTTGGTTTCCCAAGAAAGTAACTTTATCTGACTTGGTGTGGTTTATCAGATTCAGAAAATTTCCCACAAAGGAATTTTTTGAGCATTGTTTAGGACAACAGAGGTTTTGTATGTGGATTCATGACGTTCATTAAGATGCACTATGAAATGTTTCATGCATACTGGGATATCAACCCACACAGAGAGACAGCCGGTATCAGAATACGAATGGTATTCATGAACTGTATTCCCTGAGAACAGCGGGTGCACAGGGGTGATTGAATATTACACTAAGATGATTTTCGAGATAACTATACATTGCCCTAAACCATCATATTTGTTTTTAATTTAATAGCACTATTCTCCTATATCCAGTAATTTTCCAGTCCAGCCAGCTCAGTCGATTTTTTCACCTAAAATGGAACACTATAATCCATTTCCTCTATCGCTACCTGTTTTTATAAGGTCAAATTTATAGGTCTCTGAAAGGAAGATACCTCCCTGTGAATGTACGTATACAGACACACCTTGGGGAGGAATAGCAGAAACTTTTATTACAGGAGTCTGTTATCCAAGTGGAGCCTCTCATGTTACGCTGTATGGCATCCAGGATCCGCAGAGCACTTCCTCAAATCCAAAACCAATTAATTTAAGGTCAGAGCATAATCAGACCATTAGACTAGACAGCACGTTAAGGAGTAAATCTATATCACATTATGAGAAACAGGTTATTTAAAAGATAAATAAATACATTTAGAAATAAATGCAAAAAAGAGACTGGCTCAGGCATGTTCGGATAATGTAATTATAAATGTCACAACACAATTTATCGAAGTGCATTATGTGGAACTATAGAAGCTAACAGCTGTTCCACAAAGTTCCCCTTGGGATCAGTGAAGTTAATCTCATCTTATCCTATTGATTTTATATGTTCATTTACATTAACATTTGTTCATTTTACTGAGCGTTATGTAGTAGATACTTTGTTTGCGGTGATAGAGTCGATGTGGAAAAAGGTTTACAAATTTAGCAAAAGTACCTTGCAGGAATTTTATGAGAGTTAATCCTGCAATCCAAAAGTCCATTTCCATTAATCTTGAGTTTCAGTTCTGCTGCATTTGTGTCTGATTTTGCAAGTATGAGGCGAAGTTATCGTCACTGAGAAGAAGAGAGAGCAATGAAAAGGGGGAGAAACAGAGGAGAAGACGGCCAAAGAGGACAGAACAGCACCCAATAAAATTAAAACAATTTCAAACCTTCACGCTCTAGCAAATGCAAAATGTCATGATTGTGTCGAGCATCTGAGGACACGCGGCACATGGCCATGGTCATCGGTGAACATGAGCATCCGATGTGTGTAAGTCAGGCAATGCTTTTCAAGGAAATCCTTCATATCATCCCAAAGCCCGATTCATTAACACCATTTTGGCACATCCTTTTCCCATTCTATTTCTGACATCTGAATTCTATTCAGTCTGTGACAAGTAGCTGAAAGTGTAAAAAATGGATCCTTATTTTATGACCTCATTCTATTTGTGAAGAGCTGTGCCTTGAAGATGCTTCATTAAAAATAGAACTATGTACTGAATACAATTTATTGAAATGTATTGGATGTATTTATAATACCTCTTATTAGGTAAGAACTGTGTAAATACATATTATTAACTATATATGTCATTTTAAATGCAGGAAATTGAAAAAAGAGAGAACATGAAGCACAAAACGGTAAATATGTTGCAAACACGGTGAGGCTGTTTCCAGGGTGATAGATGTCCAGAGTGGCTTTGTAGGAGCAGTGACCAGGCAACCTTACAGGATGGATGCCACAGCAGATCATCAGCCGGCATCCAGTCTAATCATTCACGTCATGGCTGCACTCATAACATGGCCCATCTACAGCCCATCTCCATCAATCCTTTAAATAGCCTGTGTCCTCCTGTCTCCGCCCATTGGCTGCAATTATAGCAGAAGTTTCCAGAAATGTTTGGACAGTTGAATACCAGGCTTGTCAGAATAAGTACAGACCAGAGATTGATATTATAAACAGAGATAGATATAATCCAATAAGAATTATATTAAGCGACCTTGGGATTGTGAAAACCGCTATATAAGTTGAAATTATTATTATTATTATTATTAATAATAATAATAATAATAATTTAAAAACTAAGCAGCTGAAAATGCATTTCACTCAGAGTGTGTGACTTTTAGGGTGACCACCAGCATGACTCTAAAAAGAAGGACCTCTGTGTCCAAAAAGGAGGAATAAGGCTTGAAAAGGAGGACACCCATCGTTGAGTGGGTGGGGGGAGGGGGGGGTTCTATATGCTATGTATACTATGAATGCCGAAAATGGTATATCTATTGGGATAATTATCTCGTTATTGGGAGATAATG
This sequence comes from Mormyrus iriodes, assembly GCA_011763525.2. Taxonomy (NCBI): domain Eukaryota; kingdom Metazoa; phylum Chordata; class Actinopteri; order Osteoglossiformes; family Mormyridae; genus Mormyrus; species Mormyrus iriodes. Next base: position 6,001,061 of record JAAGVU020000035.1, read on the forward strand.
GCATAAAATATAATTGCAATCGTGGCCATTATTGTCTTCCGTAGTATGTGTGTGCGTGTGTCTCATATTTTTTGTGCGATCACGGGTTGGAGAGATTAGTGCTAGTTGTTGATGTGGAGGTGGGTGGAGGGGGGCAAGGGGGCTAATAGGAGGACACCCAACAGCAATCTGGGCAGAGACCGGAAAACTGGATGGGCCGGACAAAATCTGGATGAGAGGCTACCCTATTGACATGCAATAGCATCTTCTTCTAGACATTCCATAGACAATACCTGTTTGTTAGTTTGGATCATATGTTCATGAGGCTACGTGGATTGCTCTGTGCTCTAACACCTCCAGTGCCATGGCTTTGTGCTGTGGTTACCACAAGAAGTTCAGAGAAATGCACTTTAGGTGGATCAGAGTGGAATACTGTCCTGGATGTACCCTGCATCGCGTCGCCTGGGAATTGAGTTCATCTGATTCAGCTTGAATAGCTGAAAAGCAAAGCCATAAGGGATCCTGTTTGAACTTGTACTGTAACCTTTTTCGGTCCAGCTTCACACCCTAAACTAGTAATTTACCAGCTGCCCAACAAAAAACAAAAAACTGTCCAACCAATGATCAAAACAAACACACACACACACACACACACACACACACACACACACACACACACGCACACAAACTGTTACCTATTGAGTTCTTGTAAAAGAAAGATATAATTGAATGGGCCAGGGCTGCACAGTAAACATTTTGTATGAACATATTTTATCACCCATTTCAAATACCAATTTCCAACAATAGTGATATGTCAAGTCATGTCATCTCATTTCAGACTGGCCTTGGAATTGGAAAAAATGATCCGATAAAAGCTTCCAAGTATCAATATTTGCCAAAATGACCTATGACAATAAACTGGCTACACATTATATTTACCATCCTTAATAGGATTGTTGCCCGGCAGTGAAAGATGCTCACACTGAAGTCTTCCTCAAACAATGCCACAGTGACCTTGAGCCAACAAATATATAAATTTATTTAAAAACTTGCTATATAAACACATTTGATATATAAACATCTATAAATGGTATTTATATTTGCTTATATTTGTAATTTAAATAAACATCCATTAATTATTCCTGAATAATTCTCTACTATTATAAGTTAAACACAGGGAATTTTGACCAGCCTAAGTTGTATTTCTGCTTGGCAGAAATGGGACACTCCGTAACCCTTTAAATGCAACATGTGGCGTTTGATGGGCCTTTAATAAATGATAGCTGTCATGTCAGTGTTCAAGATGAATCATTTTTTCGGCTGCTCTGACTCACTGGACGATGAAGCAGATGCATCATGCAGAATGACTCATGATGCATCTCCCATGGCTTTGGACTGTGAGACATGCCACCGCAGGTAGGTGGCTGGAGTGTTTGTCTCAACCATCTGCGTCTCTTGGGCTATAGGACAGCAGCCCTCCTCTGCCAACCATCCTGCTCATCACTGGCAGATGACCTCTGGCATTTTTGTAGCATATAGCAGTATTTCTCAAAAGGGTCCTTGGGGACCCACAGACAGTACATGTTTTTGCCGGTAGGGAGCTGGGAGGGAGCAAAAAATGTGGACTGTGCGACAGGGAACTCAGAGGGAGCAAAAACATGGACTGATTGGGAGACACTGGCATATAGTGTTGATCTCTGTTGTTTTTCATCATGTTCCTGACTTCTCTGGTTTGCCTTCTTGGTCAAACAAGTAAGCTCAGCTCTAAAGTTGTTAGTTAGTGAATGGTCAATTTTTTATTAATTTGACATTTTTTTCCATGTTATACACTCTTGAGGTGCCAAAAGAACTTGGCAAAGAATTCTGAGATTGCTGCAAATCACACAGTGACTCCTTTGTTGTTCTAATGAACAACGACCTCACTGACATTTGCTATGAACTTCGTATCACTTTTTAGCAGAGGTGGATAGTTAAGGTCCAGAAAGTAAACCGTTTCAACGAACCAGTTCAGCATAAAGAGTCGCATTCACAGAGTACTCAACTGGCTGGTTGAAACAAAATCTCGGTCTTGATTTTTACTTTCTGGACCTGAACTATCCATCTCTGCTTCTTAGGGAGTGACTGGGAAAATAGAAAGATGAACTTTGTGTTTAAATATAATTGCAAAGACACAATTGTATAATACATCTAGACCACATTGTAGGCTCAGTTGATCGTGCCCACTAATAATGTTTTATTAAAATGTAAGACTTATACATGTCTGGATATTCTTAATCATCCCATCCAGGGTGCCTGCCTTATACACGCCATTTCCTGGGATAAGCTTCACACACACCCTGACCCTGAATATACAGATGGATATTCTCGAGGATAAAAATACAATGATTTTGCAAGTATAATATCAAGCCTTATCTTTGCATGGTATTTGGTCTTTGGACACACTGGCTCATATCCAATCATATATGGCTGTCTAGGACCAAAATTATCCGTGTCACTGTGTGGTTAATGTAAATAACCTGCTAATGTGAAATTATTCGCTTCTGTTCTTTTAGTCAGTCCATTAGCAATACTACTTTTGTCAAATCAAAAGTGCAAATCACCACCATTTTGTATCGCCACTCAAACCACACTTTTGTGTGGGATCCCCAATGATTGGGGGCCCCTATTAAAGGGAAACATTCACCACACTAAATACTAAATAAACATGTTCCTTATTTAGGAGATGCTGAAGCAGCATGTTCTGCTATCTAGCTAGCTAGTTATGATCTTCTGACTCCACTTGCTAGCTATTTATTTAGTTTTTGAAATATCTGAGTGGGGGGCCCAGAGGGACTTTTTGAGTGGGGCCCCAGAAACAAACCCGCCTCGGTCCAATAGGAGCCATCTGAGCATTTCTGTAGGCCTGACTCTCCTCCATGTTGAGCTAAATGCCAATGTTTTTCTATGCAAGAAAAACTATTATAGTGGTTTCTATATAGCAAATGGAGAGAAAAGCGTAACAGTTTCATGTATGGCACAGGGCTCATAAAAGGAGTGCGCAGGGATTTGGTGGGTAGTAAATGATATGGAGCATTTTTCTTTGGGAAGGGGTTTTGGAGAGAAAGTCCATGTGCCATGTGTATACAGGGAAGGTGTAGGATATTTTTAATAAGGCACTTCTATTTCCATGCATGCAAACTTGTTTTGGGACATAATTCTTTTTACATCGCATGTTGTGAGTGGCTCATTGACCCTGACTGCCCCCCCTGGAATCGTCAGGTTTTTTCTGTCGTGTATTATCTGCTATGTTTTTATGTCCCCTCCATGTTGATTCGATAAAGGACAGAATCAGGTCCTCTGGGTCTCAAGGTTGTCACAGTGGTCTTTGTTTTTGCAGCTAATCGGCAGTGAACACATCAGTGATGGGTAAAGCCACACTGATAAGGACACAGATTACTGGTCCGAGCTCTATATTGTTTCCTATATTTGCTTTCAGAGTTAAACGGGGCTGTGTTGTGTCCCCTAATCATAACATCAATACACACTTCCTGAAGATCAATCCTTCCAGGTTGCTAATTGGCTCGCAGAGCTCTGACTGTCGGCTGGGATGAACCGTTTCTTACCAGAGCTGCTTAATCTGTGCAGCATATCAGTTTCTGTCTTTATTGATTCCACCAAGGGCAAAGAATGATCTGGAGATGCACGATTCCCCCGTATCACTCCCATCAATACGCAGGATTGGCCCAAGTAGATGAGGGGCTGTCAGACACTGCGCTCTGTGCACTCCCAGCAATCTTTTTGAGTCTGTTTTTCCATTGTAGGATTTGTATCATTTCAATAGAAGGATGATAGTATGCACTTTTTCTGTCATGAATAATGTGCAGGTTGAATGATCTACATGAATAACATGTAAGTGAGCATTGATAGTAAAGCAGAATTTAATGAATAATGGCATACATTTAATTTTTTAGTAGACAGTCTTATCCAAAGTGATGCACAATTGAGGAAGTAGGATCACCTAGTCACTGGACCAATTGGGGCTAAGGGCCTTACTCCAGGGCCCAATGGTGACATCACTCTGCCAACCCTGGGATTTGAACCAACAACCTTTCCTCCATGGGCACAGTGTCCCAAGCTGGTACTGTCTAATTCATAGTACTGTGATATTATAAGGGTTATAAAGTCCGGACTTAAAAGCCAACCAATCGTATGTGTCCCATATATTAAACCTGTACAAAATCCTTGGCAATCTAAAGATGTCAGCTCTGGTCTTCACTAAAAGTCATTTGTGGAAGCACATGCTTTTATCTTAATTATAAAGCAAACATATATTCTTGCCGATTGATTTCTCTGAAATGTTGAATAATAGTGTTAAAATATTAGTGTTAGCACCTGATGCGAGAAACAACGTATTGAAATATATGATGATATTTTTACATTAACATAAAGAACAGATTAATATGTTCCATCACATTCATTTGGAAAATGAAAATTTTACTTTATTTAAAAAAAAAAAAAAACAGCAAGCCCTGTGTTGGCTGTGATGTGAATGACTGATCATTTGTTGCTGAGTGTGATTAATCATTTTGTTGGGTTATGATCTGTTTTATGCAGTGTCACAATGCAAGGAACAAAGGAGCACAAATTTTAAAAGACAAACTATTTTTTTGTTTTGTTATTTTCAAACCGCACAGCTTGTAGGCTATTAAAAACTCAGCATATAAGACTTCAGCAGTAATTTAAGAGCTCCAGATCCAGCTAAAGCTTGCCTTTTTTCTAAAAAAAAGGGTCAGTGTTAGAGAAATGTAATTACACTTCCTGTCGCAGACTCTAAATTGACTCACTGTGGCAGTCCGTGACCTTGTGCAGGAGTTCAGGAGTTAGAGTCAATGGGCGATTTTATGGTCATGTTTCTTCTTTAGCAGCAGGAAAATGATCTACTTATCACTTGTAAACACTGACAAATATTTCAATGGAGCAGTTAAAATCAGGGAAATATAAAGCCAATAATGAAATATTATAGACACAGAATGCCATACATATATATGTATAAAGTGTGCCCTAGTGTGTCAATGTGAAAGGAAGAGTATGTTGTAGATAGATGAGGCGAGCAAGCTTTCTGAATATCTGCTGTGTTGCATTTTACCAGCTGCAGGATTCTCCTTTACTCCAGGGTATGGGGGTACAGCGTGAAATGATTTCCAGACACATCAATGTTTGTAGATCTCTGCACCGACAATGCAGGAGTGGCTACCAAAGTCTCTCCCATTTATTTCAGTTTATGCTGGACATTAGGCAAACACTTTGCAACAAATTAAAATTTCTTTGTGTGACTGCATTTTTTTTTTTAGAAGCCGCTGAATTTTAAAACTCCGATACATCTATTACTTTATTATTGAAAATCGATGCAATAAAATAATATATTTACATATGGTTCCTGGACAAAGGCTTCTTATTTGTTTGTTTGCTGATTTTGTTGGCTAGGCAGTGACAGACCGCACAATTGAATGTGTGAAACAATAAACAATGAACATTTTTACATTTCCAGGAAGTATTTCTGATGTTGCTGCTTTTTATCTATGGAGGAACACGGGATATTAGGTTGTTATGCCACTTAGCCATATGCTGCTGTTTACAATAGCAACTCAATCCAGTTGATGCCACCAAACCGAACATCTGCCGTTAAATGGTCAGAGTGGCGGGCAGACTGGGTCGGAAGAAAATGGAAAATACAGTCCAACTAGCCTCGGACGGTGCAGCAAATGCAGTTAAGGAATCATCCGGGGTTTTGTATCTCTCATATCACAGCTCATCATGAGAAAATGCAAATGCTTCTGGGTCAGAGCCGAAAGGAGTTGTTTTAGGACAAAACACAGAGACCCAGAATAATGATTATTGCACCATGATAAAACAGGTCTTTAAATGTGGAACATCAATGGAATAAGGCAATCATCGGGACTTTCGGCTGCTGACAGATGGCAAATTCCGGATCAATGTGCACAGGAAGTGGTTGTGAGTGCTGATAGAGTCACAGGGAACCCGGAGAACAGGACTAAGGGGCAAAAACAAACAAATGAATTATAGAACCAGAACCAAGATTTCAAACTTTGGAATCAGACTCCAACCGAGGAGACGTGAGACACGAAAACAGATCTCCGAAGGAGGAGATGGGAATGCTACAAACTTCCGGTTTCAATTAAAGTCTAAGGTGCACCTACATCATCCCTGGATAAGACAAGAGACAGAGATGTAGCGAAGGGGCTGTTAACTCCACTCCGTCTGAGAAATGCCTCAGAAGAACATGTGCCTGGAAGCCATTAAACCACAGCTACCGGTTTTTGTCTGTCAAGGCCGCTGTTATTAATATCAATGAGGGAGACAACCCTGGCAGACCCAGGCAATTAGAGTAACAGACTACCTGAGATGCTGGCCTAGCGGGGGCTGAGCAGTACACTGAGAAACCCAAGGCGCAGAAGGTCATGGTCACTCTGCAGGCTAACGGTCAGCCTCGGTCTTCAACGAACGTGGTCATGTTTTAAGCACCGCTGTCTGTTTGTGCCTTTGATGTAATGGTCACTTAATACTCAGCATATCATTTACTTTGACAAAGTAAATGTGAAACATAATTTAACAGGTGAACCCATGGGAATATATTTATGTCATTTTATTTGTTTGTTGGTTTTCTTAAAGTCTACAACTCACATTTTTAGCAACTAATTAAAATGAAACAGAATAATTACACATCCGATTTGGACGTAAAGACCAGCATCAGAAACACTCCCCAGCATGCCCAGGGATCTACTGGATAAAGTTTTGGAACTGGATACCACAAAGGTACTGAAAATCTATCAACATTTCGTTAAATGCTTATGCCAAATTGGGCTCTGCGTGGCTCTTTCACTGTACTTTCCTCAAAATGCTTCATCTGGTGCTGCATGCACATCCAGCTAAGTGGAATGATGTTATTTACATTTACGACCAAGCTGGCTTTTGCGGAGAACTCTCACAGAGGTAATTTGCTCAGCCGATTTGACAGAATTACTCTGAAGGCCGTATTGATCTGGTTTAATTACCCATGTATTTCTTTTATGACCATTAACAAAACTCCCGTGTTCTTCTTGCCTCTACATCTGCTGCACTGCTCTAACAGATAATGTATTTTCTTTTCTGTCATATATATAAAAACAGAATGATTTTTACATTTATTTCTTTAATGAGAACAAACTGTTAAGATAATTGAGTTAACAGTAATCATGGTTCATTAGACTTCAAATGTTTTCTATTTCAACACCTTGTTTAAATTCCAGCTGTCACTTTCAAGCAAAGTGTTGAATTAAGCAGGATTTTTCACGTTAGGATAATGGGTGGCAATGAGGACTACAGGCAGATTCCAGCTATTGAAAACAACAATATTTCAGTTTGGGTTTATGTTTATAACTATATCGAGGTTAATGTTGTTTGAATAATGTTTGCATTTGTGCTTTGCACAACATCAAATAATAAAATAAATGCATGCAAATAGTGACTATTTGTAAGCCCGCAGGGTTGACAAAGAAAGGTAAAAACTATTATAGATTTGATAGAGTAGATGATCAATTCTATTGTGTATGTGTGTGTCCACTATGATGAGCTGGATAAGATGGAAATAATCATAATAATAATGATAACAACAACAACAACAACAACAACAATAATAATAATAATAATAATAATAATAATAATAATAATAATAATAACAGAAACAAGCATGTAGAAGCTGTAATTAAGTCAATATCAATTAAAAATAAAAATTGCCAAAACTGTACTTAGCCTTTCTTAATGGTATTAGTTTTGGGGTGACAAACATGGAAATAACTGAAAGTGTGAGGGGGGAAAAGCAAATGCACACAAATAACGGCTCATACTTTTAAATTAATTTCTGAACACAGACAAAATGACACATCTAACAATCAGTAATGATGTGCCACATGCATAGTTTATTTTGAATAATCACTGGTACAATTAATGTCGTCCTTAATCGTTTTACATCAGGGTTTAGAGAAGCTGGATCATGGACACTCCATTGTTAATCATGTTCTTTAGTCTTTAACTTTCCGAAAGAACAAAATGTCACTAATGTCAGAGACTTAACTAAGCAACGTCCGAAGCCTGCGCGCTCCGGGACTCCCTTATCCAGCATTACCAGCTTTTTAGGATTTCCAGAGAATTTCGCCATTTACTTAATAATTGTCCTCCGGTACATAGAGCCAGGGAGCTTACGTGAGTTACCCCCACATCGCTGGCCCCGGTGGACTCCTGGCAATGCTATACTCCTCCCGTTGTGCAGAGCTTTAGGCAATGAATAGTATAAAGGAACAAGGTCACCACCACACCGGCTCAAAATAACCCCATGATGTCTCCACTGTCCCCTTCTCTGGAGGAAGCTGGGACCTTGAACGAGGGCCACTGCCGGACCGGGGCCCGGATTATTAAAAATAGCCGCGATGCCGCTGGCCGCTCCCTCTGATATACCGAAGCCTCTCAGGCAGGAAGCCGGCTCGTTTATCTTTACGGGCTGGCATCTGGGAGCGTGCCTCGCATTCCACGCCGGCTGGGCCCGTTTACGCCGCTTTTAGCGCTGACGTTTGCCTCCGCGCGGCACTCCATCTCCTCTCAGTGAGCCTTATGTCGGGCTGCTCTGCCACCAGCCTTGTGCCACGGCAGCTGAAGTCCAAACCCCGCCATTAATCCATTTGACATTTACCTGAAGTGGATTCCATACTCATAGGAATAGATTGAGGAAAAGACTTCTACAGCTGATACGTTGTTGATTCAGATACACCCAGCTGCACATTCTATTTAAAATTAAATTCAACCAATAGACAAATGTTTTAAATACATTTATTAAGTCTGGAAGATGCCTGGGGGGTCCTTTAAATTGCCCATGAAGTTACGGACTAAATTATTCATACAGCAGATGCGATAACATTTATTCCTGTCTGATGTGAAGCAAGAGTCAATGCTGTGAAAATGGAACCACAAAAATGACGGACAGCCTCCCTCGAAAGGCTAACTGACTGAGGTTGGCTCAGTCATCCCCTTATAAATACTGAATGTGCGAGAGCCATCGCAGTCATCGCAATAACTGCGGCAGCTCAGATGTGTCCTGCATTGCGATGTCAGGGAGCCCAGGATCTCTCCCCTGGGCTAGCAGGTAACGGCAGGGATGCCATTGATGTAATATACCTAAAACCAGCAAGGAGATTTCTGAGAGAGAGCTCTGTAGCTTTGGAACTCAACGGATCATCCATCATCATGGGTATTTCCTTCATTTTTAGGTCACAGTGCTACATATGTAAGTCTACCTCTAATAATAATAATGATGATTGTAAGTTCGTCCCTTTAAATGGGTGCGTGCGGTATGGAAGAGACCGGTAGGGAATGGAGCAGAAAATGTTTATTTTAGCGCATGGTGAGAAAACCAACCTCACTCCTGCACACCGAGTTGCTCTACCCCCAGGGGGGATCAATCAATCCCCGAACCTTCTGATATATTTTAAACTTTAACCTTTAACACAAGATATAGCGGCCCCTATTGGACAAACAGTGCTATCATTTAGTCAAATGATCTACAATGATGATGATGATGTGGGTGACTCGTGAGCAGAGCTGTTGCCTTACACCTCCAGGGTTGCAGGTCAAATCGTATCCCGCTCTGTACATGTGGAATTCCTGTGATCTCCCCATATGGCGCTTGTGTAACCCTATTACTTTGTTATTAATAATATTCCCGCAAGTCTCCAGAGGTGTGGATAAAAGGAGGCAGGTGACAGTTGACGAGGAGGACTTTTTCTTTATTTAGCTGCCAAACCAAACGGCTCTGCCCTGCTTGCTCTCCTTCTCCACTCACTGAACTCTCTCACAATTTTGTTCCTCTCCAAAGCAACATCCCATTACATAACAAACACATCATATATATCATACTAAATGCAAACACAAATGCTTCACATGTGAACATAGCTGAATATATTAAAACACAGTAGACATTTCAAATCTAAGGTTACAATGGGTTTCTTTCAATACCCTGGTTTCCTCCCTACCATCTGAAAACATGCAGCTAGCAGAACTGACATCTCTATTTTGTCCGTAGCACTTGTACACCCTGTAATGAACTGGTATCCTACCCTGGATGTAACTCTGAGTGTCCCTCTGCCCCAGGGGTCCATGTGCCCAGGACGTCCCTCTGCCCGGGATGTAACTCTGCCCTGGGAATCCCTCTGCTCAGAGTGTCCCTCTGCCCTGGATGTAACTCTGCCTTGGGTATCCCTCTGCCCCGGGGGTCCATGTGCCCAGTGTTTCCTTCTACCCTGGGTATCCCTCTGCTCAATGTGTCCCTCTTCCCAGGGTGTCCCTCTGCCCTGGGTATGCCTCTGCTCAATGTGTCCTTCTGCCCCGGGGGTCCATGTGCCCAGTGTGTCCCTCTGCCCTGTATGTAACTCTGCCCTGGGTGTCCCTCTGCCCCAGGTATCCCTCTCCTCAGAATGTCTTTCTGATCCAGGTATCCCTCTGCTCAGAGTATCCCCCTGCCCCAGATGTCTCTCTGCTCTGTGTATCCCTCTGTCCCTGGTGTCCCTCTGCTCAGGGTATTCCTCTGCCCTAGGTGTCCCCCTGCCCCAGGTGTCCCTCTGCCCTAGGTGTCCCCCGGACACAGATGTCCCTCTGCCCCTTCTGTCCCTCTGCCCCTGCTGTTCCCCTGCCCCTTCTGTCCCTCTGCCCCTGGCGTCCCCCTGCCCCAGGTGTCCCCCTGCCCCTGTTGTCCTTCTGCCCTTGGTGCCCCCCTGCCCCGGGTATCCCCGGGCATTGCATTATGTGTGAGTCAATTATGCCATTTACATTTCCATTTCACCTTTGCCAGCGCCTCCTGATCACATCTATTGCTGGGAGGGGGTTAAAAGGGCCCCTTGCATGTTAGCCACGTTTTCTGAGAGGTTTGTCAGAATAATAAAAGATGCACGACAACAGCAGGTTGTGTTCTGGTGACAAAATAACATGTGAGATATTGTAGGTTTGCCTCTGCTTTAAGTTGTTCCCCATATGCACTTTACCCCCACTCATGTCTTTATGGGTCTTTCAGGACCTGCGCGGCTTTGTGTGCCTGTGTAGCCCAAATATTCATAACTGCCTTGAAAGAAAATATCGGCGACTTCCTGCTGCAGAGGATGTCATGTCATGGCAGAGACTCGCGATGAGGCGTGGACAACCAAAGCGGCGCAGGCGAAACAGCTATTCTGCCCATTCAGCCCTCATAATGAAATGCTTTTTTCTTTCTCCAAAGGGAGATTTCATTCAGCTTAACTGCATCTGCCTTTGTTCTGCATTCAGGCAGCCCATCACGATTTGAACCCCGAAAATTGTCTGGGAGAAATTCACTCTCAATATGTCTGTTCTCTCACATTTATATTTGTTGGCCTGTCCATGTCTCCTGTCCAATTAACTTCCGTAGCATGTAGGAGAAGACAGCACACTTTCAGTAGATGTTTTAATTTGTAGTGTCCGTGGGATTTTTTTGAATGCCTTGAAGCAAGTTATTCACTTTGTCGGCCATTTTACCATAGCTGAAGGCCGGCTTAGCGATTAGTGTAGCCCGTGGAACATCCTGGCCTTGTTTCTAACCAGAAGCCACACTGTGTGTCAGGTTGGCGCTCGGACCCTCTGCTTCTATCATTCCCTCTCTTACATACAAAGCATTCACTTCTATTTCTCTCTTTCCTTAGGTTCAAAAAATTGAGTCTTACAGCTGAAAGTAATTGATGTTAAGTCATCCTGGCTTCCTTCGAAAGGTTAATTGCTTGTAGAGTCATCTTAGATCCAATGAATTATAATTTAAGCCCAAGTGGCTGTAGATACACATACCGTTAACTTAAAAAAAAACAAATGTATGCATTTATTTATTTTTCACTCTCATCAAAGGCTTTATGCTAATGCGCTACGGGGTCACTGAAAAGGCATGTACTCTTCAAAGTGAATACCGTACTGTGTACGCAAAGAGAGCTACGGGGTATTAGGTCTGAGATTTCTCCGAAGTGCTTAAGGCTTTTCACAGGCTCTATGATATTGGTGCAAAAAAATAACCCACACTGGACATTATTCTGACTGCGGCATCAAAACACGGGAGTTGCCTTTCAATAAAGAAATAATTATATTAAGAATTACGTCAGGCTGACTGGCCTACTTCATTGCCGTTTCAACAAAGGCTAAATGTTTTTGAAATTGAGGGTGCCCGAGCACTTGCCCTGTTTGGCCGAACGATCCCAAGTGCCCACGTTTTTTCTGAGTGCCCCTTTTCAATCTCTGACGATCATGCAGACTTTACCAAGGGAAACCCCCATCCACTCGTCCACCTAGGCCTGGAAAAATCTCTGCAAGACACACTGAAATTAATAATAATAATTCCAGGGGTGGTTGAGATTGTCCATGTACACCAGCGGGGACCAAAGGAAATGATATGACCCCCATGAGTGAATTTCACAGGCCGTCAGCAAGCCATAGGCTGGGGGAGAGGTGGGGTGATGACTGCTGGAAGGTCATCAGAGGGTAGAGCTACATGCCGCTTCCGCATACAGCTGTGGGTCACAGCTGGCAGGGAGGAGGCTGTCATCATTGAGGTCCACACCACAGGAGCACCAGGTTGGAGGAAAGGCGTGAGCCAATGAGAGCGAAAACTGTCAAAGTCCAGGAGTTCAGGGCCACACAGAGCAGGGGGCTAGATAGTGTACCGCGTGTCTCTGCTGTCATTCATGAGGTACGGATGGCATAGTGGAGCGGTATAGGATACGCCTACAGAACACAGAGTGCAGCTAGTGCCAGTTTCTCTGTTTGTGACTGAATGCACCTCAAGTACAAAGGCTAGTCTAACAGAAAATACCCATGAGACTTAGCAAGTTGCCTTTTCATGTTTGTATATGTAGCTCAAACATAGAAAGAAATCTAACCCAGCTTTCACCCCGGTGTTTAATCTGAACCGTGTTATCTGCGGGCCAGCCGCTGAATTTACTCTGAAGGCTGCTCGATGAATTGCATCTGCAGACAGACCTGGCTGCAACGTAAACGGCTAACCGGCACACTTCTTCATTGTATGCACTGTATCACTTACACGTTGCTGTCCCAACATAGGTAAAATGGCTTGCATTGCTAATCCTTCTCAATTTTTGGACATTATTGCCGAAGTTTACTGTGGTATCAATAATTTATGATGATTAGCCTCCCCAATGTTATGTTAATTCAACTAGCTATACTGAAGTCAACATTGAGACCACTTATCGAAATGCATTGCTGCATCACACCCATTCTCCTAATCTTCACTGGATGACCTTTATGCTTATTGTTGTTATTATTATTATTATTATTATTAGTAGTAGTAGTAGTAGTAGTAGTAGTAGTAGGAGGAGGATTAGGAGTAGTAGTAGTGGTAATATAGGTTTAAAAACCCTTGCAATATCATAGCACTGTGCTATTGCAGCTCACGAACGCCTGTCTAGAAGAGACTATTTGTGCTCTTTGAATAAAAAACAATGACGATAGCATGATTCTACTGTAAACTTTACAACACTTTGTATCAAATTAAAGATAAAAGAAATAACCACGTCCCCTTTGGACTGGGTTACATTAATTAAGTGCTTTGATGTTCGCGATGAAAATGATTTCAAGAAGCACCTAAATAAGTGAGCAAGTTCAGAAGAAAGTCAACTGTAACATCAAAAAGTGTCTCTCCCTGGAAACTTCCCTGACCAATTAGAAGTAAAGAATTATTGTTTGTCACACTGTCAGGAGCAGTACATAATTCAAGCAGTTGTTATTTATGCATTTATTTCCCCATAAATATGCATATGATTTGGGAAAAAAGTCTTTAAGGGATTTATTTTAAGCGGCATTCTCTCTCTCTCTCTCTCTCTCTCTCTCTCTCTCTCTCTCTCTCTCTCTCTGTATATACACACAAAGGAGAGAGAGAGAGATACATGCACACATTCTGTGTTTACTCACTTTATTCATTTTTTATTTATTTTTGTGCCAGGCTCTGAATGTTAAAACTGACAGTTCCATGCACCTGGGGTCCCATGTAAAGTGGTAAATTGGAGTGGTAAATTGTGCATTTGATACTATCCATCTCATTGGTGCCAGGATAAGAAATAAACTGCCACCAAGAGTATTATGTATAGTCAACTACGTTCGTCTACCTCAAAACAGCAGCCGTGGATTTGTCGTGAATAGTGCGGACTACGGCACATTATGATGCATTAAGTCAACGTACATACATATTTTCCATTAATCACTTCATGTGCAGCTTCTGTAATGTACCATATCATCATAAATCTCAGTATGCAGGAGGTTTTGGAAATCTCTAAATGCAAAAATTCATTAAGTACATAATCAAGATCCCCAACGATGCTGTACTGGATGAGCAGCTGGAAGTATTTGGATGAATGATCAAGATCATGAATTAAAATTTTACACTGACAGCCAGTTTCCTCTTATAATGGTTCAGACAGTTCATACATGCATATTTTATTCATCATGATGATTTTAGCATCAACATTAGTCATCATCTTCATAATGAATACCAAATGTATCCACCAGTCATTGCTCACGTATTTACTTGAAATTAAGTGAAAGTTTGGATCACATAAAAAGTTTACCAATAATTCACTCCCAGGTCTATTTTTAGTGAAACTGATGAAACCAATATTACATTTCAGAGGAACCTGTGAAAAAACAAGACAAAATGAAAACCAGGCAGAGTCCAAATACCTAGATGTTGCGATACCATCACTTCTGCGAGGGCATTAAATTATAAATAACCTTTAAGCCTGATTTATTAATACACTAGAATGGTATTATAAATTATGCAAAATTAATAGAATATAATGTGTCAGATACCTACACACGTTATTTGCCTGCCTATAGCCTTCAGAATCTTATATCAATATAATCTGAAAGCCTCATTACTTTTTTCCCATATTCAGTCTTTACTGATAGCCTATCTGTAAAAGAATATTTTGTTGATTTTTAAGTTGCCATTTTTATCTTTTTAGGCAATATTCAGCAGTATAATATATGTCCATATGGTTGATTTAATTTTCTATCTATAGGCAAGACATTGGTAGCATTTGCATACCATAGTGATAGTTGTAGGGTAAAGTGAAATAAAATAACACTCTACAACCATGCTACGCCCATAATGCAGCTCTACTAATGAAGAACATAAGCCATCTGAGTTCGGATCCGATTCCTATTTATGAGATTATTTTGCATAGACAAACCATGATATTAATGGTCTTAATAGGTAGAGTGCAGTTTTTAAAAAAGACTTATTCTGGACATAGTGACCCTAGGATAAAATGATTGATGTTAAAGATTTTCAGAGACAGATTCTCCTTGAAGACAAAGTGAATGTACAACATGCGTGAGCTGATTCACGGGTTGGGATGTGTGCATCGCTTGCTTTTGTACTGTATTTCACCCAGGATCACCATGAATGTCCAGTCTGTGACTCCTTCTCCCTTCCCTCACACAGATAACTGTGACAGCCCTCTGGTGTCCATGCTGCCCCTGGCATCTTTCGAGAGTTCATCGCATTCATCAGAAAATCACTCCCCGCGTTTCGCCAAGCTCAACAGAAGAGACGGTTAGTATGAGTTTAGCTGGCCAGCCACTCTCTGTTTTGATCACTAAAAACCTGTGTGGAAAGAGTTTTTTTTTTGGTATTTTGATCTCTAAACACTATTTGGGAGTTTGTTTTCTAATGTGGAACAATCCCGTATAATAAGAGATTAGTGTCAGATGATCGTAGGTAGCTAGTTGGTTAGAAGAACATGAATCTGAACATGAATTCATATGCAACTGAGTGGCAGATTACTTCATATCAGACTAAACAATCCAGCCTGCTGAAAGCAACACAGGTTGAGAGAATAACTCTTTCGAAATGTCCTCAACATCCTTATACTAACTAAATCAGATTATTCTTATCCGCAACAAACACCTACCATTCCCATGTTGGATGAAGTCATCCCAAGCCACAGAGGTGCCTTGTGAATGGCACTCTCTCTGCGCAGGAAGTCCGGCCTTGGTATTCAGGCCTTGTCCATCCCTCACCACAGCTTTTCAGCCCCGAGCAGCTGAATAATGAGCCTCTCTGCCTGTGTTGCCCTGGTCCTCCTCCTCAAAGGCTGGCTGAGGCATTTGTTGTTGAAGCTGTTGAACGTATAGCGCCCCTCCAGGTAGATTTTCTTCTTCTCTCTTTCAAATTGAGGGTGTGTCGGTCCTCAGCAGGTGCTACAAAGTTCTGACACGTTTGCTTTCCCACAAAAATTTATGTCCCCCCGCCCCCCCAGCCAGAGAGCTAGATTCTTTAGGCAGACATGGTTTATCCATTTTGGCACTCTGATGTTTATAAAACACATATCATGAGGTTCAGCTGCTACATATAAGGAAAACCAAATGCAATCATTGACACTTTGAAATCTGCCATGCACAATTACATCTGCTTTGCAGGGTGAGTGGTCTATAAATGTGTTTTCATACCTTGCTAGAGAATAAACTGTTTGCTAATACACTAAAATAATAAAGTAGAATACACCATCTGTTGGTAAACACACACAGGTGTGAACATACAGTAAGGTGTATTGCCAGAATGATCTAAATTGAATTTGCAGTTGTTTTGTTTGTGTTTGGTCCCATGTGAGGAGTTTGCAGATTTTCTGTCTTTTTGATGATCAAAAGCAGCAGTGTTAACATGTTCCTGTTCTGTGTATATTATCCTGTTGCTGTTATAAACTGCATGTTTCAGGTTATCTACATATCTGCACGTCTGCTGGCCAGTCTTAAATTAAAGAGCCAATTGCATCCTCTGCACTCCCATGTGATTCATTAGGTGACACTGAATAATACAGAGCACCCGGTTACTAAAAGTTCTGCTAAAGGCCATTCTCATGATGACCTGAGATATGACGCAATCTCCCACTCTACCGACCCTATTTAGCATGATGCAGTGCAGGTCGGGTGTGAGGTCACGGAAACGAGCTTTGCCGCGGGGAGATCAAACTCACAAATATAGCTATTTACACTCACTCAGCTTCCCTGCAGCGAGCAAGCTGGCTTCACAGAGATAAGCGATTACTGAAAACGACGACAAAGAAAGTCTGTCACTGGCATGTCGAAGCCCCTCTGGATTGGAGACACTGTGTTATCGTCAGCTCTGTTTTGCATGTAGGGGAACACACACAATATAAATGTTGCTGGGCTTGGGAAGCTTGTCTTTTTAATACTAATTAGACATCAAGCTGATATTGAATAGCATATCTGACCATGAAAACATGGTTATGGTATGACTTGTAATGCAATAATACAATACAAAAGTCAGTTTCATGGGAATCAGAATGAAAGGGAAATGCACAATGGAAAAAAATGACAATGAAGAGAAACCAAATAAGTAACAAACAAATTGATTCTATTTCTACTGGGATTTCTGAACCAGGGATGGAGAACCTGGTCCATGGACAGCTGGTGCAGGTTTTTGGGATGACCACTCAATCAGCCAATAACAGCGGGTCCCCAGAACTGGAGTTGAGAACCACTGTTTTCTTATTGGCTGATCGAAAGGTCATCCCAAAA
Source organism: Mormyrus iriodes (assembly GCA_011763525.2). Classification (NCBI taxonomy): domain Eukaryota; kingdom Metazoa; phylum Chordata; class Actinopteri; order Osteoglossiformes; family Mormyridae; genus Mormyrus; species Mormyrus iriodes. The sequence goes on from JAAGVU020000035.1 coordinate 6,018,665, forward strand.
ACCCGCACCCTCGCCGGCCCTCCATGGAACAGGTTCCCCACCCCTGCTCTAAACTTTTAAAGCACAGTATGTGTTATGGTGCCAATTATCTTTGCATCCATCCATCTCTGACCTGTTTTTTCTGCACAAGTTGACAGTGACCCTGAAGTCCATCCTGGGAAGGACAGGGCACAGGGCAGGGGACACCTTGCATGTCAGTCATTTTAAAAATGAGATGCCAAACACAGGCGCACCTTATTTCCAATGCTTTATCGTTTAGTATGCTTGTTTCTTGTGGATTCCTGCTTGCAGCTTTACTCTGTAATACTGCAGCATCTTTGCAGAGCTGAGTAAGTGTCTCACGCTTATCCCAAGGGGGGCGGGGGCTCTCCGAGAGGCTCATGTCGCCTTTCTCCTCTTACAGGGGGGGGAGGCTGGGCCCCACAGCGGACAGACAGGAGCCAGTGGCTGCAGGTGGACCTGCGGGACAGGATGGAGGTCACAGGCGTGGCCACACAGGGGCGCTACGGCAGCTCGGACTGGGTCACCAGCTACATGCTGCTGTTCAGCGACATGGGGAAGTCCTGGAAGCAGTACAGGCAGGAGGATGGGGTTGGGGTGGGTACCTCCTGTTCTGTCATAACGCCATCTGCCTTTGATTCATCGAGAATTATTGTGACTTCAGGGAAGAGATTTAATTCATGAATGGTTTCAAATGATGGAAAATAGAAGGGAATTGAACTGAAAATTAGCATAACATAAATCCTTTTTGTTATTTTAAACTGAGAGTTCACTTCTAAAATCCCCTTTATGGTGCACAGTTATTTTAAAAGACTAATGACCGAAACTGGGAGAAGGTAGGCATTCAAAACAAAGCAGGGGCTTTATTCTTTTTTTTATGGCCATTTATTTATTTTAAGCTGTTTGAAGTACTGGCTGCAGCTAACATCAGAACGTCTCACATCAATCTAAAAGAATCAGTGGTTATGTGCATACAGACAGATATGTACAGTACATGCATACATACCCATAGAGAATAGATGCAAGATGCCTGAGGATTGATTACAGTGTTGTTGCCTAGCAATGTATACCTTCTCTGTGTGCTGATTGGCTCTCCTTCCTGTAACATATGCACTGTGACATCAAAGGCAGGACTGGAAGTTCCGCCTCACTCTTGTTCCAGGGAGGACTGTTTGAGCCATACTACTTGAATACTGCTTGCAAACATTACAAAAAAAATAACTGCGTCATGTACAACCATGAATGAAAATAAAGGCTTTCTTGTATGTGAGTGCAATAGGATTATGGACGGGGCAAAGCATCCTTCACAGACACATGCGTGAGGCCTTTTTCTTTTTGGTGCAATTCCAAAGCAGGGCATCTGTATGAAACGTGAAATATCTGTAGGGCATAGACAAGGGCACAGAAGGGCCTTTGAGATTAATGCTGAACAGCTTAGGGGAGCTCATGTCCCCTTTGAAGTGAAAAATGCTGTCACGGTCATCATCCTTGTTCTTTATGTCCTCTCAACCTTTGTTACAGTAGGGCAACCTGGATCTCCTTTCACAACAAAGGCCGCATGTGGACACCTATAGTACAGCGAGACCTTCACTGTGATGCTTCTATCTGCTCATTGAGATGCATAGCCACATTGCGCTGAGACGCGCCTAAGCCCCAAGTGTTCTATAATTGGCATTAGTCAGCGCCACTAGCAGGTGCGTTTCAGGACAGACGCCCTGGCTACTCTTTGTGTAAATGCTTCAATATTCATGACGGTGGCCAAAGAATATTAAACGGGAGCTACAGTGTCTGAATGCCTCCTGTTTTGAAACCCCGTCGGAATCGCATTCGTACAGAATCTCCGTGATAGCCAGCGTGCCTTACGGCGCCAACACCATACCTCCCCCGCTGTCCGTAAGAGGAGGCAAGAGTGCGTGTGGCATTTCCCCCAAAAACGATGCTCCCTGGGGCATTGTGTTTGTTCTCTTTGACCACAATTTATCAACCCCGTATGTGGTATCAAGTTCAAACATTTCCCTCGGACAAGTAATCCCTGCATTCTGAATGGAGGATTCTGGCATTTCAGCAGTCGGGGGGTTTGAACGAGGCAGTAAATGTTCTGTAGCTGACTCGGGCACATTTTAATCCCCCTCCTGCAGTGAAAACTGCTCCGTCAGTTGCTGTAGGGTGCTTTGTTAGCATGTGTACATAACTGAATCATGGGAAAAAAGCCCTTGTTTATTCCTTCAGCTCCTGGCATGTGTGCTTGAATGTCCCATGTGCCGCGATGAAGCCTTTACTGGTAAAATAACAGCAACATTCTGATCAGGGCTCCCGAAATGTAAATTCCCTAGTTTCTAGTTCATAGTTTTCCTTCTTTCACTGAACAGGATTTAATGACCCAAGAATCTTCCAGAAACTGTCGAGCTGTGCTCTTAGAGTGCAATTACTGGTGCTGAACATACAAATAGAATGATTAATGGCAGATCCTGTATTCAATTACTTTATTCATTTCTCATCAACACAAGCTTACATAAGCCTTTTAAGTAAAACTGCAGGCGTTGGAGGCTTCGAGTTAAAAACATAGATTCAGACCTCTTATTAATGCTCTTAATAACTAAGTAAACAAATATCCTCTCCATTTTACGTTAAAGTAGAATTAGATATTTTAAGTGCTTGTTGCACCATAATTCAAGTTTCAGATTTAGTGAAAACAAACACTTTCCTAAACATGTAACTTGTTATAATGAATTTTATTTTTGTTTACTTAAGGAAGGTGAAGGTCACAATAACATGTGGATTATTATTATTATTCTTTTTCTTCACCTTCTTATTATTCTTATTACTATTGTCATAGCACTTCTTGTAAAGTATTTTTTCAGCTAGTTAATCGTCATTCAATCAATGCTAAGTTCGTCATTCAAACACATAACGTCGGTCCTTATCTCGAGACCAGAAGAGCCAACGTCTGTGTACTTTACTGTTTGCTCTCCACAAGCTAATGACTTAGTCATGGTTCAGGCGCATTGAGAGTGACTTAAAATTTTAGGGATTAATACAATTGTACTTTATTGCCTAAAACAGCTGCTTATCAGCGTCATTGTATTTGTCCAGAGAAAAGCGCTAAAAGGAGAAAACGCTACCATGGGATGGGGTCACTGCCCCCCCCACACACACATTTATTGTACGTACAGATAATATAAGTATGGCATTGGTGTTCTTCACAAAATGATCATACATAGACAGACTATTTCCCAGGATGAATACAACAAAAAATGACACAAAAGTCTCCAAATGTGCTCCTACCAGAAACATGTAGATCCTTGACCCATTCACTGTCTCCTGACCAATGGCGGTTTTGGTATGGGGCCCTGGGTAAACCCCCTGTTCAACCACCCCACCAACAAAAAATGTGTGTCCATCTCCCACCCCCTGCCCCACCACCAACAAAAAAGGCACCATTTGTGCGACAACTGTTATTCTTATTATGATATTTTTAAGCAGGGCTGTGCACAGACTTTTTGAGGGGCAGGTACGGGGTTAGGGTTTGCTAAGTTGGCTCCCACCAGCTCTCAAAAGCAAAAAACACTACAGGCACCGAGTACCCTTCTTAAGAAGGAACTTTTAATATTTCAGGCAAAGGGGGCAGGTGTTCAGGCCGCCCCAGCACCACACTCAGCACATGCCCGTTTTGGAACAATAAATAATGATAAAACTTAAAACTTACAAATACAAAAATATATGCAAAATAAGACTTAGAAATATCAAAAAGAAGAAATAGAAGCAAGCTGCAATATATGAAATGAAACATTAAAAAAGAATGGAATTATGACACTATTACCCGATTGGCTAAGAAACATATTAGTGTTAAACTAGCCTATTTCCTTACATGCATAATTTTATAATTATAAAGAGGTAAAATAGCTGCATACCTTCATCTTTGAACATTTCTCCTCTTCCTCTTTTTTATAGACTGGGCGCCTGATGGTTCAAAACTGAACAACTTCACCCAGGTGGTGTGCAGACTGGCTTTATATTATGCTTAATGATTTCACATAAACCAGAAAAATGCAACAATAAGTTCTATGATACCTTATATTCACAGAATTATGAATGAATCGCTGTTTATTTGGTACCATTTCTTAAGGTGACTGATTTTGCTAATTGTATGAGTATTGTACAAAGTTAGCAGTGCGCTATTTGATAGATCCCCCTGCTTCCCCCATCTTCGGCTTCCAACGGGGCCACCTGAGGTCAGCCCAGCCCCCCCATCTGATAATTCTGAGTGTTGGCCTGTCTAGCTCACAAATTAGAATCAGGGTGCCCATTCTGACAAGGTTAATTGACCCACATTTTGACATGATATCATCGACGTGACATGCAAATGAGTCACAGAAAACCAATCATGCAAATGTCACCATTCTGATTTTGTTTTTGTGCTGCCTACCCACGCTGCCCCTGGCTAGATGCCGCACTGGGCGACTGCCCATGTCACCCATACCTAAATCCCCCAGTTTGCCTGCACAATTGTGCTATTTATGACGCACAGCTGATTCTCATTTGGAGTAGTAATCAACTGGATTTATAAGCAGACCGGCTGAAGTAAGGACAGTAAACAACACAGAGCAGCAGATCATCTGAAGGTAGCCGTTCATTACCTTGAGTTCCCAATTAATCATCCTGAGTTTGTATTATTACATGCCAAGGACTATTACCTTAGGTTTTGTTTTGAGGGATATGACAGGCTTGTCCCCACGCCACTGAGGAACTCAGTGGCCTTGGGTTGTTTAGTCTCACATAACCAAGAATACATATATAATATATAAATAAAGCATTACAACAGGGTCCCAGAAAGTCTCTGTTCAGTGGATTTTAAAGTCTGTGGGCATCTGAAAAATTGTTCAGTGTTTTAACATTATTATTGATTCAACACGATTAGTCCATAATTTCATTACCATAATTCATGGATGTCTTACACCCTCCACCTCTGTGTTAGCTGGAATCTAACCTTGATGACTCCGATTGCGTATTGTGTGCATAGGCGCATGTTAGCCAGCACTGCCATTTCACTGTGTCCTGGAGTGTAAACGCCATGATTGAAACCCGCTCTTCCCCAGGCCAGGAATGCTGCGCTGCGCAGCTGAGCAAGCAGTTCTGTTTGTCAGCCTCTGTTTAAGGAGGTTCACCTCAGCGGGTCACGGCTGCTGTGCAATGAACACACTTGTCCTACAACCGGCCCGTGCTCCTCTGTGAACTGACCTGCTCAACATTCATTGGCTGCCTGCCCAGAGATTTGCAGGGCCACTGCTTTGACCCTGCCCCTGGTACTGTGAGCATACAGAGGTACAGAGCCATTGAATTGGGACCACACACACCAGGCATTCTTCCCTATTGGAACCGCATATACTGCATGCTTATGGGGAAATAGTATTTGATTTATTGGATAAATTCGGAGCAGGGTGTGCCTTCCAGTGCCCTTAGAAAACTCTTGCCCATGCACATTATCTATAAAAGACTGGTGGCAGATGGTGAGGTTGTGTGGCCAGTGGGGGGGGGATCATGGGAGATCATAGATGCCAGAAGTTAAGACCTCCTGAAGAATGAGAGACCCAGCCTTCTCAGCCCATTCTCGTGGGCATACAACCTCAGGATATCTCTGTCCTTGTATCCAACCCACATTGTAGCAAACTTATACTCTGGGGGATAGGTTCAAAACACAGTCTCCTGAGAGAACAACACTCTCCTTGAGAAGGGCATTATCTTAGTAGTACAGCTGAGAGCATTCCCATGATGAGTTCTTCAGCCAGTTCTGAGATGGTGGCTTTTTATTTGGCTTAATTCTTCATGATGAGACATCTTATTGGGTTCACCCTGCCTCATATCTTGTACTTTGTCTAAGAGGTGGCTTGGAACAAACACTTTTTAAGATCTGCATGATCTGCATGCAGATTTTCAGCAGGATGTCATACTGAACATTTTGGCTGAATATGATGTTAAAACAGATATTCTATGACATGACTTGACTCACTGCACATTTGTTCAGGAATATCTTATTGGATAATAATTCTCTTTATGTTGATATTGCTTTCAAACTGAAATTCCATGTATTTTGTTCTCTTTATTTGTTTGTTTGTTTTGGAAAGCTAAGATGAACAATCCAAAACTTGCGCACTTTCCCCTGAACAGCTTCTTGCTTGTTGAGTGTTGTGAGCACTTCTGCATAGCATAATTATTTCACTGCATATTAGCAAATCAGGCAACCCCATTTGAGCATCCTTAACATTCCCCATCAGTGCTGATTGATGCGGTTCCCAGAACCGTTCACTTAAACTAATTAAAGTCCTCTCACTGGATTGGTGAGTGTTAAGTTTAACGCCACTTGATCAGACAAAGGAGGAGAACAGTGTTATTAATAAACAAAATTAAATATGTATTTTAAAATGCATGTTTGTAATGGCTAAAATTGCCTTACTTTGTTTATGCTGAATTGATGTTTATTTAAATGATTAAAAAATGTTACGAATATTTATTCATGTTAATTTGAGCTAATACCGTATATCCTTCATTAAATAACAACTGCTAAGATGTAATAATACATATTTAAAATGGAAATATGTGGCTGTAAAACTTTTTGTTGATATTCACTACAAAATACTTTTTGCTTCGACCAGCACAGATTCTGCTCAGTTAAAATGGACGAGCAATGACAGTTATACCTCACAGCTCTATTAAAACACAGAGGAGTTCTATAACACAAAGGCTGCATAAACCGTGCGCTGCCTGGCCCAGGGTATAAAGTGGTGCAGCCTGCAGAATGTGCTCTTTCTACCTGCAGAGAAATTAAGGCAGGTTTTCTTTGAAAATCTCCCAGATGGACTAAGACATTCTGCTTGTTTCTTTTTTTCCCCACTGGAGAATGGACTTAAAAGCAAAGACTTAAGCAATATAATGCTATGCTTTTCAAGGCTGGCATTTCAATGGGGGTTTCAAAAGTGGAGTGGAGAGTTTGAAAAAGGTGTCTGAAAGAAAAGCGAGGCTTTGGACAAAGCTGAGCAATAAATATGAATGTAGTCAATTCTGATACATTTACGAAGCAAACTGAATTTTAGATATTCCTGCTTAAAGTGTGTGTGTGTGTGTGTGTGTGTGTGTGTGTGTGTATATATATATAAATAAATAATACACTACCCACTAGCTGCTTTGAAAGCACCCATATATTTTGATTAACTTGCCGACCTACTTTTTCATTGCGAAGCTGCATTCCTATTGGCTGCTGTTGGTGCAGAAAGCGCCTCGGCTAATATATTGGTTAGCTCTAGTTGGAATCACAGAGAAGGAGCATTGGATTTCAGTACTGACAAAAATACGTTCAGTGTCTGCTCAGTTCGAAGGCCGAGCGGTTTTCGTGTAAGCCTAACGAGACATAACAAAACAGCAAGCTGGATTTTTATCAAGCCAGGGGTGGTGTCTGGCATTACATTATATTTGAGCATTAGGAGAAATATATTCCAAGTGTAAAAAATAGACCTGCTGCAGTTTCCTGACCTTTTAGTACATTGTTTATATGTAAAAATGCCAGTATTATCTATATGACAGAGCTGCTTCAACGAGCTGGCATGTAGAAAATGAAAAAAAGAAAGACAGATATGGACACTTTTGTTGTCACTTCTAAACAGTACCTAGAATTCATCTATTTATCATAATGTAGGGCTATAGTGAGCTTGGGGGGGAGCATTATTCCAGGAAGTGCCAGGCAGGGAATACCCTGGACAGGATGTCAGCCCATACCACACTCAGAGTCTGCAGTCAGGATCTGCTGAGAGACAGATCTGCATTATGCGTGTGTCACTGGGCTCTGGGAGGAAACCCGAGTACCTGCCATAAATTAGAATTATGGTTAGAATTACAATCCTCTTACTCACCAATTACAGAAAGTACAAGGAATTTGTGTATAATTAGACATACAATCAAAACATAAGCATAAAAACGAATAAATTAAATAACAATAAACTAGAGACAGGAATAGAGATAAATTTGTGCCCATAATAAACATGTAGACGTATAAGCAAAGGCCATAGAGCCTGACCCTCATATATCTGACAGTGCTATATTCACCGAAACAGGTATACAACGTAGACGTGTTTACAGTTAACTCATTTTTATAATCTCTCACCCAAAAATGCAGCTCTACCTTCTGAAGCAGACTTTTATGCTATTATCTGGTCCAGTTACTCCCATGACGTGAGCGTCAGATGCAGGAAATGTCCCTCCCAAGGTCCACATGAGACACTGACCCACTCTAGCACATGTGACCCCCCCAGGCTATAGGCTTATTTTAGCATTTTCTATATAATCTTGACAGCTATACTATCCCCTGACAGTGAAATTCCCCCCGTGTGTGAACATACTTGGCCAATAAACCTCATTCTGATAATCTGCAAAAAATCACATATGGTCACATTATTAGAACTATATATGCAAATATATATGTTCTCCTTTTAATGTTCTTTATTCATGTACTCTGTACACACACACACACACACACACACACACACACACACACACACACACACACTTCTTTTCACACCTCCTCATCACTTTCCTGCTGTCAGTCATGTCAGGAAGAATTATTTCCGTGCCTTGCCATCATAGAACCTATATACCTCTTCCCCCTATGTCATATGATTCAACCCACATTCCCATACCTTCACTGACAAGCCTAGCAAATTCTTCGACTTTAATAACCTTTCACTATTGCCTTTCCATAGCCACTGCAAAACAAGCTTGATTAACGCAGACAGCACCTTACCCTTAGCCTATGAGTAAAGTATCTGTTTAGCTTCTGACTCACCAAACCCCTAAATGTGGTTTGTTTTAAATCGTCTTATGTCCAGCCCATCAAGTACATCATTCATTAATCACACACCAGTACAGACCGTCCAAAATACACCAGTTGCCGTTTGTTGCAGCACAGTGACCCTCCCAGGCGGCATGTTAGATACGTTGCCAGGGACTCTGAAATCCCACTGGATTTCTACATTGTTCCTGCTTTGAACACTACATCACAGGCTCTCACCCTGGCTGCGTTCCACCCCTGTGTCTGGAGTGGTTTTTCAGAAGCAGGTATGTGTAGATTTATTGCTTTGCTTACACACTTTTTGCATGGGTCTTTAAAACTGCAAAATTGTGCTTCTTATCTTTTGAGTTTAACTGGAATCATCAACCTGGGTCAGGAGCTACTGTACTTCCAGTTTCTCGCTATATAAAAGCCCTTCTGTCGATATGTTGTAGCGTTTATGCAAACTGAAGCTCTTCTCTTTGTAATATGGCTCATATTTAATTCAAATGTAAAATGACGGTTTCTCCATAAACAGCAAAACACAGCTCACGTACATTATATGTAACAACAACTGTCCTCTGCCATTTACTGCTTATAAGGCATGTTCATTTTTCTACACATTTAAAGTCAGAAGTCTTGGGTCATTGTGGAAAAATGGCAAAAAGTTGCATAGAAAGAACTTGCTCACCCTTTAGGTGAAGGTTAACATAGCCACAATATGGTTAAGGCTACAAGCAGTGAATCCAAAAGCCAGACATAAGGTCATCAAATTCTTGCTCTGAACAGAATCTGTAAGTGCAGTACTGTCTGATTGTCATAAGCGTGATTGCTGCAATCTTGGCACTTTTCATATATCTTAAAGTGACTCATTGCCTGTGGATTTAAATTTACTTTCATGGTAAAGCAGTTCTGATGGAAATCTGACAGTAAAATCTACAGCTGCTCCAGTGCTATCAACTGAGGGGCCTTTGAATGCAGTTTCAGAAGCAAACATCAATGTGGCTTCATATTAGTCAGTAGTTTTCAAGCTCGCAAATGAGATTCCTTTTCTCATGTTTCTTCAATCAGTCTTCCCCAGAATCACCTCCAATTACAACTAATGTGAGTTTTTTTTTTTTTGTGGGAATACAGAATTCTCTGTTGCCCTCTCCAAGCAAGTTTGTTAAGATGGTGATCATGTACATTTGCTTTCCTCCGTCAGTGTGCTTGTTTTTTAAGCTTTGTCTATCTGCTCACATTTACTGGGTTATACCGCTAAATAGTCAAACTATCTCCTGGGAAAGTGCTCGTGCATGGTGCACCACTGAGGACCAAGAGGAAGAGGCGCTAAACACTCTTAATGAATGGGACTCTCTAGCTACTGAGCCCAGACAGGAAAAGAAGTAACCATGTCAGCACAGAGGCTGATCTGCATGAATGGTAACTAACCAGGGTCAAGTGGGAGAAGAGTAGCAACCCAAGGGTCTTTGCAGCACACACCGTTGCAAGAGAATGCGAGGTGAATTTCAAGGAGGTGTTGTCATTTTGTCCTCTACCTGGAAGAAGTGAGTCATGGTGGGGCCAGATGTTCCCTCGGTGTGCTGAGAAATAGATCGGCCACCAGAGATTCTGACTGCCAATTTAGTGATGCAACTTGATGTGATGCTTGCCTAATGCGACCACTTCTCTTTGGCAGGTTTCTCAGAATCTTCAGCCGTTACTCTACCATTATTTTTACACATATCTTATGAATATATAGGGTTTACTAATTCACCATGTTAATATATCAAGCATTAAACATGTATCAGAAGGCAATGTTTGTATATAACCAGCTTGTCTATGACTTACTTCTGTAGCACTAGTACCTGTCTGGATTTTCTCTAAGTATAGTGAAGTATTTTGTCCATTCTCACTCCTGATGCTACAGAATGGGTGCCATTTACAAATTGGTAGCAAGTACAACTGTCTCTGCACCATCCATCAGTTACAGCCAAGTCTGCTTCCCCTGACCTATTAAGCACAGTGGAGACTCAGCTCAAGTAGAAGTTTTAGAGAATCTGCTTGAGTGGAAGTTTTTGGAGATTCTGCATGAGTAGAAGTTACCGGAAAGTAGGGGTGGGCAATTTCCCAAAAGAAAAAAAATCTTTATAACATACAATCCACAGCACTAAGCAAACTGACCAAAGAAAACAAACACTAAAACTACAACTAAGCTATATGGGAACTGAGAAAGGAGGCATAACATGAAATACTACAGAAACTAACAAACAGAAACAACCACAATGACCAACTAAGGAACAAAACAGGCAGGCACTTAAATACACTGATAACTAGGCTAACAAGGGGCAGGTGAGGGCTACTAGTAAGTAGGGCCAATAAGGAGCAGGTGATGTCAATTAACAGATACAGAAAAGGTACAAACACTAAGGGAAACTAAAACAAGGAAAACTGAACAAACTGGGAGCAAAAAAACAAGGAACTAACTGAAATACACAAACACCTGATGAGCACAAAATAACAAATGTTAAATGATTGGACCCACAACAAAAGTAGAGTTAAAAGGGTGGCAGAACGCTTAACCCATTAAGCCACATGGCATCCTAGAGATGAGGGAAACACATTAGGGTAACATCATATGGGACAGCCAGTGAGAATGTCTAGCCAATCGGAGAGAAGACACAGGGTCAGATGAACATTGATCCTGGCGGGACAGTAGTTATAATTTAGCTCCATCTGAGGTATCGGCATGGCAGATGAAGTGTAGTCCGGATCGGGGAGTGACATACATTATTTCTGACTAAGTTTGGAAGAATTACTAGGAGCACATAAAAGGTCACGCGATCTACATGCGATCTATAATTCGCATGAGAAGTAGACTGTAGATGTTTTCCAGATTGATCATGATATGAAATCATCAGATTGCCAACCCCAACCAGAGAGTCTGTTTCAATAAAAGTTACCATTAAGAGAGTCTATCTGAGTAGAAGTTACTGATGAGCCTGTTTGAGTATTTGTTTTTGGAGAGTCTGTTTGAATAGTTTTACATTTACATTTACGGCATTTGGCAAGACACCCTTAGCCAGAGTTACTTAAAAGTCTCATCAGTGAATACATTCTAATACTGGTTCAATAGAACCTGGGCTAAGAATACTACCACTCTAAAAAACTCTGTTGGCGAGTAATAAAAGTACTTGCTAATCCAAGTACTTCTGAAAGAGGTAGGATTTTAGTCGTCGTTTGATGACACACAATGACTCAGCTGTTCTGACATCTAGGTGAAGTTCATTCCACCACATAGTTGCCAAAACAGAGAACAGTCTAGGTGCATGTCTTCCTTGCACCTTGGGAGATGGTGGGTCCAGTCGAGCGGCGCTGGAGAATCGGAAATAGTGTGGTGCAGTGTAGGGTGTGATAAGTTATTTTAGGTAGGAGGGTGCTGGTCCATTTTTGACTTTGTAAGGAAGCATCAGAGTTTTGAATCTGTTGTGGGCAGCTACAGGAAGCCAGTGGAGGGAGCATGAAAATGGTGTGGTGTGGGAGAACTTGGGAAGGTTGAAAATGAGTCAAGCAGCTGCATTTTTGATTAGTCGCAGAGAATGAATGGTGCTCAGAGGCATACCTGCTAGGAGTGAGTTATAGTAGTCTAGTCTTGAGATGACAAGGGATTGAACAAGTACCTGAGTAGTCTGTGTGGAAATAAATGGACGAACCCTTCTGATGTTGAAGAGGAGAAATAGACATGAGCAGGAAAGATTAGCAATGTGAGAATAAATGGACAGGCAATTGTCCATGGTTACACCAAAGTTGCGAGCAGTGACCAAAGGACGAATCAGAGAGTTATCCAGGGAAATCAAAAGATCCTTGTGTTGGGATGAATTAGCTGGGATGAATAGGAGCTCAGTTTTGCTGGGGTTGAGTTTCAGCTGATGAATTGTCATCCATGATGAGATGTCTGCCTGATGTGCAGAGATCCGAGTGAAGACTTGAGTGTCTGAGGGAGGAAAGGAGAGGATAAGTTGAGTTTCATCTGTATAAGTGTGATATGAGAACCCATGTGAAGATATGACCTCACTAAGAGATCTAGTATAGAGGGAGAACAGAAGAGGACTAAGAACTGAGCCCTCAGGGATTCCAATGGAGAGTGTGTGGAGTAGATGTGGATCGCTTTCATGTTACTTGATATGACTGACCTTTGAGGTAGGAAGCAAGCCATTGCCATGTTGAACCACAGATTCCAAGACTCATAAGGATGGACAAGAGAGTCTTGTGGTTGACTGTGTCGAATGCAGATGAAAGGTCAAAGAGGATGAGGACTGATGAGAGTTTGGCTGTCCTGGCGGCATATAGCTTCTCAGTGACAGCCAAGAGGGCAGTCTCTGTGGAATGTGCTGCTGTGAAGCCAGGTTGGTTAGGATCATTGAGCTTGATCTGAGAGAGATAGAGAGACAGCTGATTGTAAACTTTGCATTCAAGGATTTTTGAAAGAAAAGAGAGAAATGATACCGGTCGGTAGTTGCTGGTGTCTGAAGGATTCAGAGTGGGTTTTTTCAGGATGAGAATAACCCTGGCTTTTTTGAATGCCATTGGTGCATGACCAGATGTTATGGAGCTATTAATGATAGTAGTGATGAAGGGGAGAAGGTCTTGAGAGATTGTGTGGAGCATTGTGGAAGGGCTTGGATCCAGTGGGGAGGTGGTAGGATTGCACAACCAAATGACTTGCACGATTTCTTCTGTGGCTAGATTGGAATATTTAGCTGGTGAAGGGGAAGGAGAATCCTTAATGTGTAGTGTAGTAATTTGGGTGGAGAGAACGTCTGTCTAATTCTCATCAAAGAAGTTGGCAGAGTCTTTGGTGGTCAGGGAGGATGGGCCAGGAGGAGTTGGAGGGTTAAGTATGAAAAGATGCCATGGAGTTTGCAAGGATCCAGTGGCCAAGTAGCAGAGTGAGTTGTCTTGCAGGGTTTGTAAGATAGTGGGCAGAGTCAATCCATGGATGAGGAAGGTGACGAGAGGAGAGTGTCAGTTGCTGACTCCAGTGGTACGGTGGAAACGGAGTCAGGGTCTGGAAGGTATGATAGACTGCACTAAGCAACAGATGAAGGGGAGCCAGAGTGGAGTTTTTTCCGAGTGGGGGCGAAATATTCATAGCTGAGTTTAGGCAGGATAGGTAGGGTGATGGTAAAGGATACCAAATGATGATCAGAGATGTGTAGTAAGGTAGCGATAATGTCAGTTGTTGGAGAAGGACAGCTGAAGACCAGGTCCAGCGCGTTCCAGCGCCAGGTCCAGGAGGGCAGTAGGTGACTATTATGAGAAGGTTGTTTGGCGAGGAAATTGCAATTGCATGGAATTCAAAGGATGAGATGTTGAGATGGGATAGACAGAGCGATGTGTAGCACTAATTCCAATACAACAGCAGGCCTGTACCACCGACAACCTTCAATATATCTTAGTAAGCCCCGCCCCTTAATTCACACCTTATTGGAGACTGAAACTACTGTTGATTATCTACTTGAGAGAACTAACTGACATAGACTAGCAGACACTTGTGATACTACAAAAACAACAATACTAGTGGCATGAATCTAATTCCAACTGAAGAGATAGAAGACAAAAGACAGAATCCTACCTTAGTTTTCTTTCATGTGCTCGGGTTTATTTTCACAGCTTTGGATTGGGTTATTCCTGGTGCTGTGAGCTGAAGATACTGCGTTTATTGTCTTGGCACTTGGTCCATGAAGTTAAATACACAGAGCAGTCATGGGCGTCTAATGGAAAAAACCGATCTAAGTTTATTTAACTTAGCTTGAAAGACATGCTTCTTCAGTCTCCAGGGAAGCTTAAATATTCCTGGTGAAAAATGACAATATGGCAATGACTTAAAACATTTTCTGGGTCTACGGTAAAGCTTTAATGAAAGGAAAAGCAGGAATGAAATATCTAATTCTGGTATCAATCAAAGGTTGCACAGAACACCAGACAGATCAACTATTTCACTAATAAAATTTTAAATTATCAAATATTTATGGCTCTGCCCAGGTCTGTCAGGTGATATGATTAAAATCCTAAGTATTTAATGCTGAAGTTTCTGATCATGTCTATGGGCTAATCTGTTGTGGACACACTCTTGGAACCGGGCAAACATTTATTCTAATTCAGACTTGAAAGACACATCTTAAATTGCTGTGTATCAACATGCACGCCAAAGGGGAACAACTTGCATTGGTTTGATATTGCCTGTGGAAATCCCACTGCTGCCTCAGAGATTCAGAATGAATGAGAGAATATTAATTTGTGGACTGGGCTTCTGTGTATTGTCATTGTCGATAGCATCTGAATATTGCCTGAGGGAAGGCCACTTAATCCATGTGACAGAGTTTTAAAGACTTTTAAAGGCAAACAAGCTGCAACATATTGACTCCATGAAATATGTTTGCTCTGTCTGCATTTTACCTTGATCTTGCTATATGGAATGAGCGATAACAACACTGATAGCTTACTGATTGTAAGATTAAAATATTTGGCTTCATATGCTGAGTCAGGGAATGCTCAGGCCAATCTCAAACAGAAATTTACAGCATGCAGAACAGTTATTGGATGGCTTCAAGGCATGTTTAGCTAGGGGAGAGTCAAGTTGCACAAATCTCTCATCTACAAGAGCACTTACAGCTTTTACTTACAGCTCTGTAAAATCGTGCATAATTCGGTTATTAACTGACGCAAGCAATCCATTCCGCAAACCCTTACATAGGTAATATTTTACGGAAGTCAGACTTACCTTCCAAAATCATTCAGGACACTTTATTGCAAAAAAAAATACTTACAGGAGTATGTTAACGTTTTCGCGTCGGTACACGCTGCATATCTTGTATATTTTTTGCATAAATCCAGATTTACGTAAGGTGGTTTCATCGGAGTCGAGAGCTGTCTGTACTTTGTATGGTTGTACATAAACACTGTAATGTAATGATTGGGTTCTGTGCATCAAATCCTTCTTGTTACTGATGCATATAATGAGAGTAACTGTTTGGGGCTTGGCAGAAAGGTAGCAGCATATTTGTGATGTGTCTGTACATACATAACTTAATAATAGCGGCTTTGAACAGGAGTTTCTAAAGATGGAAATGTGTAGGAAGGTGGTCATTGTGATAGCTAATAAAAGGTGCACTGCATCCTTCTGCCAGCATCTCCTTTCAGGGCCTTGTAAATCCCTGCCTTTGATTAATGACCCTTCAGGGCTCTGGGTGCCCTATACATAAGTGATACAGTGAATTTTTATTTTGTGTTTCATATTCATAGTTCTCCATGACAGATATTTCTAGGTTTTTTTTCTTCCCTTTTTCTAATTGGTCTGTTTGATATATGGAAATTAGGGGCTTTTGAATAAGAGTTACAGTAGAGTAAATGTGCATCATAAGGGGTGGGGCGTTGGGGGCAGGGGGTAGAAACTAGATGCCCTGGTCCTTGAAGTGTCATCAGATTTGTTGAGGATGGGGTGTGGTTAGAGGTTGTACTCTTGTCAGTGCACCAGATATACTTTTGATCTTTTTTGAGGATATTTGTGCATGACGATCAGTAGTTCATCTTTCCCAGAAGTGATATCATTACCAAACGCACAGTTCTGTCTATGTACCTTTCAGGCCCTAATTGCTTACACAAAGGGGACAATCATCCGTATGACAGTTTCACATTTTGTAAGGCTGCTCTGAACATTTAAAAGCATATCATTTTAGTAAGGAAGTTCTGATTCCCTCAGAAAGGCAGAGGTCTACCACTCGACATAACTCAAGAACAGTAGGGGAGCAAAGGCTGCCATTCCTGCAGTAGATATATAAGGAACTGTACCCTCAATGACCCACCCCACACTGCCCCCCCTCCCCCTACGAAAAACTTAAAACAAGTTCTGCTGCTGGCCATATAGTGACTGAAGCTGGCAGACCAGTGCCGATGTTAGTCACATTGTGGGTGCATCATGCACACTTACACAAATAGAGAGAGACATCAAGTATATCAGCCTACAGAAGGAGGATTGCCAAAGGACTTTCTGGGATGTTAGAGCAGATATGGCCTGAATGTGGGCTGGCTTCGACCGTATCATACAGAACAAGCATTTATGCAGTCTGGGAATAAAATGGATTCTAAAATTTCAAATAGATTTGATTCTTTTTAAATATAATAAGAACATTCTTTATTCCAAGGAATGGTAAAGAATTTGTACTACTTTCAGGTGAAAAAAAGAGGAAGAACTAGAGCAAAGAATGCTAAGACATTATTCACAGGGTGATATTTCAGAAAGCAGTGATGATAGGTTTAACTGTGATTTGCCCTGTGATTATTCTTAGCAAACTTTAGATAAATTAATATTATTTGGAGTTGCTTTTTTCTCACTAGCTTGCAAAAACGTTTTCCATCTGATGGAAATTTTAAATAATACCAACTTTCCCAAACAGGTCGAACAAGTCTAATTTTTTGTCTAGTTATTTTCTGATTTGTTAAATTATGCCTCAGGTAGGTTAAGTTTAATATGTAAGTAAATATAGCATTGAAATAGTATAAACATATTATACTAACTGTATACTTTATGATAATGGACGCAATGTTTCAAAGGTGGAATGTTAAGAACATGGTCCAGTATATGGTCCATGAGGTACAAATCCAGACCAAGATTTTGTTTCAAACAGCCAGTTCAGTACTCTGTGAATGTGACTCTTTATACTCAACTGGTTGGTTGAAACAAAATCTTGGTATGGATTCGTACTTTCTAGCAGTTTATTAATTTGTGAAGATATTCTGTGGAGCACCTTTTGTATTACTCCTAGTGACATAGTTTTACATTTTACTCATCTATTTGAAAACTTACAATAGTGGGAAAGGTTACAAATTATGTGTGTTCCTGAGGATTTGCGCCCACAAAATTTGCAGTGTTAGCACAATACTCTACTTGCTAAGCTAGGGGGGGCTGCCTTTCTGTCAGAACACAAAATGCATTCCACATCTTTTATAGAGATATATCATAAAGTTGCAAAATGATGTATGATGCCATGCAAAAGAGTTTGATGGCTATAATACTTCATCTTTGGATATCATGATTATTTATGACTGAAACCACATAAGTAAAAGTGCCAAAAATCATATGAATAAAACTGGGAAAAAAATGTATGACGACCAAGTGGATGTGCTGGAAAATCCCACACTGCAAAATTGTTGCCATAGGGGTTTATTAAGATGGCGAACTAGAAGCAGAGGTCCAACTGTGCCTGAGAATTCAGACACCAAGCTCATTTAAGTCGTTAACTATAATACTGCTTGCATATACTGTATATTACATATTGACTGTAATTGTTATAAATAAAATACATTTTTACTTACAGTGCAGGGGAAACCAATATGTATTACCATAGTTGTATTTGAAGGTGTATGAGTCATTTTGAAATAATCAATAAATGTAGCTAAACTCCAGGAACTGGGCATAATAAGTGGCAAAGCAAGTGTTAAAATCTATTGGGGAGGTAAGAATAGTCCCATACAGTTAGTGTATGCAATCTATTAGTTAAAATAGTTGCATTGCTCCTTTTCGGTTGAGTTTCCTTTTGCATTAGCTTTGGAGAATTAGTCTGGGGCTTCAATAGGATCATTTACATCACTTATTTCGGCAGATTTACTTCTATTTGTATGTTAATAGGAACCCATTTCCCCATTATTAAATATGGCAAGTGATAAGACCCAGACCATTAAATCAAAGTTCTATTATGAAGATCTCATTGTAAGAAAAGGTAGTATTATTCCATTATTTCTACTCTAGTCATCCAGGCTGTTCTACATAACTCATTATGTTCATATATATATATATATACACACGATTTATATATATTTTTTTTTCCCTCTCGTACCGTGTTTCTAGATTTTCCAGGGGAACACTAACGCGGATGGAGTGGTCCACCACAAGTTCTCCCACCCTATCAGGACTCGCTTCCTCCGCTTTGTTCCCTTAGAGTGGAGCTCCAGCGGGTGGGTGGGGCTGAGGGTGGAGGCCTACGGATGCACATACAGTGAGTAGCTACTTGGTTTCTCGCGTGCAGTGCTACTGCTACCGTGAATCCTCACGTGACGTAAATATAACCACGCACATACTTCATTAAATGGGTGGCCACAAGAAAGTGCAGTTACACTAAAGTAATATGAATGAAATAAATTATTTAATTAATACCATGCTTTTTTATATATATAATCATTATAAAACAACAATTTTCAAATAGAAAGATCAAAGACAGGATTGTGATATGTCGACGTCAGTAAATCACAGGAACACAGGCTACAACATTTATTCTCACATGGATTCAATGTCTCTGCGACTCATGAACAAGCAGTTAGATGACGGGATGTAGTCTGATTGGGCCTTAGTATTTTAAACTGCTTCAAGCAAATATAACGAGAGCGAGCCTTATTATATTAAAAATGTCAGTTTCCTAATCAAAGTTGCTGTTTCTTGAGGACAGAATGATTTGCAGCCAAGTGAAATACGGTGACATTACCTTAATCTAGTGAGTTTAGTGGCTTGTGGATATTATTTCAGGTGAGGAAAGGGTAGTTAGGTCCGCAAAAGGCTGACGTCTTATCAGACAGGCTAAGTGCATGTGCTGACCACACACTATTATCCTAATTAGGTCTGCTGATAGAAGGCTTGGCTGGTTAAAGCCAGCTTCTGTCACTTTGACACTAAATAAATAAATGGGATTCACTCCAACACAACTATCATGTATGGAGCACTAAACGTATTAGTCTGTGAATTACTGTTCCGTAATGACATTTATAATTATCCCTTAGTGAGCATATCCATTATTCATAATGGTTTCACAGCATGATCCCTGTATTAATGTTGGATGAATGTGTGCTTTGCTAATAAATGCTGCATGAGAACAAGCTTATTTCAGTCACCATAAAAAAAGGGTACTGGGGACTCCAGACGACGCTACTTTAAACTTAGACTCAGACCTTGAGACCATGTGCATCCTTCTGTATCTCACAGATAAGGATCGTTGGTTTTGATTAAAGAGTTTGCATTTATTGAAACGTTCATTGATTCCTTCATTGAATGTAATTGCTTAGCGCTAGCTATGGTCGGAACAAATTCCCAATATGGAATATTTTCCTGAGATGGTGTTCCTGAAGCTGTCACGCTTAATTGCTCTGTTGATTCCTGTAAGAGCCCAATCCAGACCAGGTGGTAGACTGACTGTCCCCTGCCTCTCCCCTGTCTTGTTAGGGGTTTGGCTTATTAGTGGATTCAACCTGGGCCTACATCTCTATTTTTCCTTGAGCAGGACATGAATGTCTTCCTCCACATGTCTCAAAGCAGACCCAGACAGTTGGTGCATTAAGAGCCGTCACCCTTCTGGGCTGCTATGTTTTTTCGTGTCAAAGTCTGCAAATAAAGAACTATGGAAAAATGCCACCCATGCTCTCCCTACTTTGAAATAACCCAGTTTCTACATACATGTACGAACATATATAACCTATAAATGTTTTTTACATAAGCTGGCTAACCTGCTGCGATGTTTGTAAAAATAAATTTGCAACATGCCATTACCTAAAGGGATTGCTGTTTCACAAATTTTAAGTTCTGGTACAAAATTACTACGAAATGTATTTAAATTTCAACCCTTCCCAGGCAAAGGTTTTCAGAACTGAAAGGTCACTTTTATATTATTTGTCTTTCCAATGATTCCGCTTCTGAGTTTCGTAAGGTCAGTTAAGGAATAATTCTTTAAGGGCTAAAAAGATGCGTGGTCATCTAGGCAAACAACGAAGAGGAGCAGAACCGCTGTGAGAAAATGCCAGAAACTACCGGAAGCCCAATTCAAAAGTCATGACCTTCATTTGCAGTCATGTACTTTATGCCTAAGTCTTTCCTACTGGTGCACAGAATCAGACGTGGCAGACTTTGATGGCAGAAGCTCCCTGCTGTACCGATTCAACCAGAAGTCCATGAGTACAGTGAAGGATGTCATCTCGCTGAGGTTCAAGAGCCAGCAGGGAGAGGGAGTGCTGGTGCACGGAGAGGGCCAGAGAGGCGATTACATCACCCTGGAGCTGCACCGGGGCAAGCTGGCCCTGCACCTCAACCTGGGTGAGCCTCAGGGGTTAGAGTTTGCCAAGTGTGAAGGTGTAGAGTTTAAGAAAAGGCAGTGCTATGGCCGAGGGAAGTGGGCAAGCGAATAGCAGCATGGAGCCCTGTGAAGTGTCAGATGAGCAGTGAATGTTGAACATGTGCAGGCATGTACGTCCAATTAGCACTGTGCCCCATGTGCATCAAGGAAGCTGGGTGAGAAGCTATGGACAGTTCAGTCTTCAATGTGGTTTTTCATTGTGTGTTACAGCAGGTTAGGATGCTGGAAGTGACTGGAAGGTTGCTGGTTCAAATCCCATGAGTGATTTCACCACCAGCCCTTACATCGTTATTTATATATTTCCCGCATTTTTTTTTTTTTTTTGCATTTTTCTCTGTGCCGCCCCCTGAATTGCCTATCTGTGTGAAATGTGCTATGTACTTCAGCTTGCCTTGTCTGTATGCCTCCATGTTTAATTGTCACCCCTGTAACCCCTCCCACTTCCCCTCCCCTCGCAAGATGACGCCAAGCATCACTCTAGCAGCGGGCACATGTCAGTGATGCTGGGCAGCCTGCTGGACGATCAGCACTGGCACTCAGTGCTCATCGAGCGCTTCAACCGGCACGTCAACGTCACCGTGGACAAGCACACGCAGCACTTCCGCGCCAAGGGCAACGACGACTCGCTGGAGGTCGACTACGAGGTGCGTCTCTCCTCGTCGCCCCCACATTTTTCTGCGGGGGAGGGGGGGGGGGGGGGGTGAAGATCCAATATTTGCTTTTTGAAAATTAGTACATAAAAATTCTTACTTGCACCAGACTGGCAGTAAGAATTAACATTATTACTAGATCAGACGGCACAAAACAATGACGTTAACATAAAATAAATAATAAATAAATAAAATAAATGGCTGAAATAGGAAATATTGCAGCGTAAAGTACAACGTGCATTATCAATCTGTCCAGTTAGCTGTACTGTGTATTAATGAGAAATCATTGGCCTACATTAAGTTAGCAGATTACAAAGGGGTAGTAATAACTGTTCTTAAACCAGTTGGTGGCCATTCTGATGCCGATTACTGGCGCTAGCACTTGGTGGGTGGCGGAGGACAGGCTCTTTGAGGCCCTCTGCCTCAAGTATCCAAATTCACCATGAACCGCAGTGTTAATTGTTGTGTGACTGAACGGGTTAGACTGCTGTGCTCGTGGCCAGAAAATCACTGGTTCAAGTCCCACTGGTCGACAGAGTGATTTTGCCATTAGGCCCTTAAGCCCCACTTACGCCAGGGAGTGGCTGACCCTGCTTTCTCAAATGCATGTCACTTTGGATGAAAGTGTCTGCGAGATAAATAAATGTGAAAAGGACATTGTAAATGTGAATAAAATTGCAACATGCCATGGTAACATTGTATGATAATAGCACTCTGACTATTTAGAGACTGCCAGATGAAAGCGAAGGAGGTGATAGACAGATGGTGGGTATGAGATGCTGGGGGGGGGTGAGGATGCACACGCCTACTTGATAACTTTAAACATAGCTTCATAAACTCCAGCCAAATGCACAACCTATCATTTCAAAGAGCATTATTTAGACTCAGAGACATTATTTAAAGGGAATTGACATTTTTGTGCACAGGGGACTTTGTCAGCTATGCTATCTTTACATGAAATATTAGACTGCTCCTTTTTTATAAACTACTGCTAAATGAAGAAGCAAATGAAATCATATCAAGAAAAAATAAGTATAAAAGCCTTCCCCATGCTGCTTCAGCACTGAGACACACATGCTGAATCAGTGTTCTCACTATCCAATTACTGCCAAAAAATAATATGGGTAATGGCATTAAAAATAGATCACTCCAACGTTCAATGCATTTTAGGGAGTATATATTTCTCAGTATTTCCTCTGTTGGCACTACCTGGAAATATCCTGGGAAACTTTTCAGTAAGGTTTCAGTAACCGTGGTCTCAGTTATCCATGGTTTACCACAGTCTGAAAAATGGAAAAGTTTCAAACCGGTGCACCAAGCAAGCACAGGCTGTAACATTGTGAATCCCACTAACACAGGCTGTAACATGATGAAACCCACTAACACAGGCTGTAACATTGTGAATTCCGCTCACACAGGCTGTAACATGGTGAATCCCACTAACACAGGCTGTAACATGGTGAAACCCGCTAACACAGGCTGTAACACGGTGAATCCCACTAACACAGGCTGTAACATTGTGCATTCCGATAACACAGGCTGTAACATGGTGAAACCCGCTAACACAGGCTGTAACACGGTAAATCCAACTAACACAGGCTGTAACATTGTGCATTCCAATAACACAGGTTGTAACATGATGAAACCCGCTAACACAGGCTGTGAAATGGTGAAACCTGCTAATACAAACTATAACTCGGTGAAGCCCACTGGCACAGTCGTGCCCAGTACACCTTGACCCCATACCCACGCTTCCCTGCAGAACTCTCATCCAGTCTGCCTCTGGCGTTCTCGCTTATCGCATTCATTGACACGTCATCACAGTGTATGTTATAAAAACGTATAAAAAGTTTTTCATTGCTCCGTTAACCCTCGATACATTATATTTTTTTCATTGCTCTATCATCTCTTGAGAATTAGGCTAAATGTCAGAATCCCTTCCATTCAAGAGAGAAAGAGTTCAGAATTGTATATTAATGTATAATAATGCACAATGTACTTTATTATTAATGCATTTAATGTTGATAATGTCTTACTGTGCATAATTTATCAGTTACCATATGGAAGTACATGAAGAGCACGTTGTATATAGGGCCCGTGGATTGTTTGCTATTGTCCACAATTTCAAATCTCCGCAATATATCTTGGAATGTATCAACCAACGGTACATTATAAACCTGAACATTGCATGTATCCATGCATATATTTCCTGTCTTAAATGCTTCAGTCACTGTATATTTCTAGGGCTTTTCCATAAACCAAGCAAAATTAGTTTCGATCCTGATTAAATTATTAGGATGATTCCTTTTAAAATGTCCATTTAACAACATCACTTTAAAAATTTTATGAAGAAATATTTCATAATTTTAATTTTACACTCATTTGTGATCTGTTTATTAATGTACGGTAGATTTGGCTTTGACATATTTTCCTAGCGTAGGACAAACATTGCAGATGTGACATAGTGAGTCTTTCTCAGAGGCAAGGAGATATTTTATTTTTATTTTTTTTACCGCTCCCAGTAAAAAGTCAAGTCAGGTCATATAATTTATATTGCACTGTTAAAAATAACCAGTGGTAAATGCAAATTGCATAAAACAAAAATAAAATGTAAAATATAATAGGTATTACAATTACAAAAATTGTAATAAAACACACAGCACCTTTGCCTAAAATGCCTCAGCAAATAAATTAATTTTTAGCCTCGACTTAAAACATTCAGTGGTGGGGGCAGATCGGACATGGAGAGGGAGGTTGGGCCCGGCTGCAGAGAAAGCGCAGTTGGTTTCCTGCTCCAGCTACTGGTTGGGACAGAGAGCAGCAGCTGATCAGATGACCTCAGTGCTCTCGGTGGACAGTAGGGGTTGTACGAGGTCACTGATAGAGGCTGGCACTGCCCCATTCTACGCTTTAAAAATGAACAGCAAAATTTTTAAATATACTCGAAGTTGGCTACAGTAAAAATATGGCTTGGTGTTCAAAACTAACATTTACTTCACATGGTGCTTCTCGATGGAAAAACAAAAGGCATGTGATGGAAGGAAGTGAATTACATCCTTTTAATGGGAAAGTTTTCAAGGGTAGAGAGGGCCCACACAACATAAACAAAAATAAAACAACCAGCTGGGCCAGCGGAATAAACTAAATGAGAGTTGGGTCTTGTGCTTTAGGGACAAAAGGAACCAAAATGGACAGGCTGTGCTTAGGGGTTTGGAGGCAGGGATCTGTATTTTAGATCCAGGTTACTTGGAGGAGAACAAAACAGCAAACCAGGTTATATTTACACGGGGAACAGGGGCCGATTAACTAACTTTGCCCTGTTATAGATTTTAGCAATCAGAAACCAGCAAAAAAATGAAACAAAAGAGAAAAACACTCTTTTGAAAACATACTATTGAGCTATATATGCATGTATAACATTCAGAATGCCCACAGTTAATACTATTAATATCATCACTTAAGGATATTCCAGTGATATTTTTTATCATAAAACCCATTGTAAAGACTGACCCAGCATACAAACTATTAGTTATTTACCCTTTCTTAAGAAAATCTGTAACCTTATACGGCACAGGACATATTTACCATTTTATATTTCTGGGACTGGCAGTTGGGTGAACAGCCTATGAGATTGGTGCTTTATTGCAGAGCTATTACATGTGGCTTTATTAAGTTTAATGGTTCTTAAATGCCTAAGGGTACAAAGGAAGGCCGGCAGTGAGGCATTCATCACCTCTCTGACACCTGTTTCTGACATCTGTTTTCCACCTCTCTGAACCTCCCGTGCTTAGGGCCAAAACATTACATTGATGAATGACCAGCATTAAAGTCCTTTATCACAGTAGTAAGTTTTTTGTGTAAAGAGGGCAATCTTTATGAAACATATAGTGTGAATGTTATTTTTTTATCCATATCCTGCAAGAGTAATCTGCAAAGGAAATATACTCTTGTACTTCCGATTTTTTTCCTCTTTCAAAGAATATCACTTCACCTTTCAACATCATGGAATGTATTCTCTAGATTGTTGGATTACTAAGACAATAAGCTGAAGCTTATTCGATCACTAGCATTTTCTGTGCCTGAATGATTCACACCCAGATATGATTTTTTTAAACTGTGTATATGTCTGCCCTCCCACCCCCCACGGCCCACCCGGTTGGTTCCCTTCACAAAGCTCAGCTTCGGGGGAATCCCGCTGCCCGGCAAGCCCGGCACCTTCTTAAGAAAGAACTTCCACGGCTGCATGGAGAACCTGTACTACAACGGGGTCAATGTCATCGACCTGGCCAAGAGACGCAAGCCACAGATCTACAGTGTGGTAAGTCGAGTCTCCGTATCCTCTTGTCTCATCAGCTACTTGATGCATGGGACGTAGGTTGAAGACATTTCAATGTGACACATTGCGATATGGACTTGGCATAAGACAGAAAAATACTGTTCAAAAAATACAGTTGTGCAAATGGCCAATGTACAGTAATTGAATATTAATATACGTATACGGGGTGGCACAGTGGTGCAGTGGTTATCCTTGTTGCCTCCCACCTCTGGGACCAGGGTTGCAGTGTCCGCCGGGGTCCCATGTGTGTGGAGTTAGCATGTTCTCCCCATGCCGTCGTGGGGTTTCCTCTGGGTACTTCGGTTTCCCCCCATAGCCCAAAAACATGCTGAGGCTAATTGGAGTTGTCAAAATGCCCGTAGGTGTGCATGGTGTGTGAGTGTGCCCTGCAATGGGTTGGCGTACCATCCTGGATTATTCTATGCCTTGCGCCCGCAGCCTCTGGGATAGGTTCCGGACTCCCCGTGACCCCGAATGGGATAAGCGGGCATAGAAAATCGATATATATATATATATATATATTGAATGTATATAAATTAAATTTGATATGGCCTCTAAACCCATCTTACGGAAGATTTCAAGCAGCATATGGACAGCGGACGAGCTGGGCAATAAACAAATTAAGGAATTGCAGTGAGATGGACGGTAACCTGCTCTAGTACCGTAACCTTGAGTGATTAAAATGAAGGTCGCTAGAGGGTGTAAAAATGGCGAGCTATGGAATTCGCACCACGAGGTTCATTCAGAGCAAATACCGGGAATAATGGACGCTCACACTTCTGGCACCGATAGACAGTTGTCGCAGTCACAAATCACCGGTTTTATTTCCCCTGGAACAAAGTGCAAATACCGAACAAACAAACAAGTCTCTCCCCCGGTTTACCCCCTCGAGGGCTCCCAAGCAGAAAATAATTAACTCGAATAAAAAAAGAAGATAATGAAAGAAAAGAAACAAACACGCTTCTATCCGTTACCCTTTTCGTCTGTCCTTTCCAAGTTCAGGCTGGAACTGCTCGTTCGCTAATCATTGAGCTTATTCTTGCTCCCAGTTGCTTCACTACTTCGACACTTCGACGAGTAACAAGGGAGCTTTCAGGAGGAGCACGGTTCAGTTATCCGAACTCAGCCCGACCGCGTCTGTTATCGCACTGCTGCCTGTTGGCATGGCTACACCGCCGCTTAACCCACGCAGCACCCGCATGGACAGGTGTGTTTCGCAGTAAATGGGCACCATGCCAGCGAGTGTGGGACGTGCTGTCTAAGCCAAGAGACTGACAATTTGAACAAGTTAGCAGATCCACACATTCATGAGTGATGTCAAAAGAGTGTTCCTGCATTCCTGTGCTCCCCTGATTTCGGAGTGTTCCTGCCAACACCCAAGTCCTTGAGGCTAGATTTTAATGGTCATAAACCCTGAAATTTGCACCCTGGACTTCAGCAGCAGATAAGATTTCCAGCCCAATCAACACTGGGGGCATTTCTACTTTTTTTTAATTGAAGATCTGTCACCATGGTCCCGGCCGGCAACAATTGCCCATTTTCTTGCACAAATACTGAGCATTTCTTCTTGTTTTAAGGGATTTGATCCCAGAAGTCTGTTTCTGCCTAATTAGCTGAAGGCAGTGAAGCGTGGTGTCTTATGCATTGAAACCTCTCTGGTCCATGCTAAGGACTGGGCTTGAAACGTGTGATAGACAGTCTGAGGAAGAAAACAAAGGGGAACAAGGGAATCATTTCCAGATAAGTGAGAAATTTCTAGTTTTATACTTGAGCATAGTAAAAAATGAAGTCTGCATTGTTTTATGAGAAACAAACAGATCAACTAATGGAAAAGTTTGGCCTAGAGTCTTACAGTTTGAAAAAAGATTAGCCAGAATATCGATATTGCCAACCACACAGTTTTATTAAAATTACTCAAAATCAATAACTTTTCTCTCTCTGCAACCTTAATCAGGCATAACTTTCCTTTCCTGCACACTTAATGCTTTATATATTGCAAGTCACATTAATTAAACGAGAGAATAGATGGTCAATATCTCCTTTAATCTGAAGTGGCATCAATGCTGTCCATTAAAAATATATTTGTCAGGTCTATGGCTTCAGCAATTTACATTTTTTTCAACGTCAAGCTTAGCTTAAAATGATATGACCTCCAAATTCTTAGTTGAACAGCAGCAGGCTTACCCTTGAGATAGATCATGAGGCAGGCCGAAGCATTGCTTCTTACAATATGATGTGCTGTCAGGCAAAAGTTTGGATCACTCTTAGTCAGATTGTGCCAGGCTTCTGAACACAGAATATAATTGTTTTCTATTATTTTATTAGAAACCTGAGAGCGACACAAAACTGAATACCACAAACAACTACCGATAACTACAATAACCGACAAGGGAGCACAGGACTGGGGAGCTTTTATACAAAGGAACATGGAGGAGTAAACGAGGGGCACCTGTGGTTGATTTACAAAGGGCGAAAACACAAGGTAACTATGACAATTAACAGGCGCTGATAGACAGCAGCCCCGCCTGTGGGAAACATCGGGGAAAAAGACCGGTAGGGCGGGGCTGGGCGTGACACGGAGTAACTAGTCAAACCCCAACCCTTGAGGTGTGAGACTACAGTGCTAAGTGCTAAGCTACCTATTTGATATTTCTATGTCTTTTGAATCTCTATCATTTAGGTAAGAACAACACCAAAACATTCACTTCACAAGTTATGCTGAAAGCATGCGTAAGACTTTCTCCAGCTAAGATTGAGTTTGGACTGGATTATCACATTACTGAAAAATGGAGTGATATATGTTTACCTAACTGCCCAATAGCAGATGGTGCGGATGCCTAATTCTATATAATAGAATAGTAATTCTTATATGTACAGAATGCAGGATGTATTGCATATCGTTCTGTATTTGTACACTGCCACTGTATAGGGTAGTCAGAGTTTCCAGGTTCTTTGTGTGTCTGAATTGAGTTGGATCCAAGAAATCTTCTTCAGTCAATCTTTCTTATGTTCAGTGATAACAAGCAGTGGCATATCTTACTTGCAGGAAAGATAATATGGCATGGAAGATTTTTTAAAATGAATTTTCATTTTAAAGTTGCCTTTGTTCGTTGAGGACGTCGCACTCTGGAAATGATTGAAGTTAATTGTCCTTTCTCTCCCTTTAGCGATGCTGAACACGCATTATCCTATCCCTCTAGCTTATGGAAGGGCTGACAATTACAATTTATTTTTCATTTGCTAAAAAAATACATAACTCATCTTTTTATATTCCTTATTTTGAATTTTAACTGGTCAAATGTTCATGAAATGTGCAATCAGCAGACTGGGGCTAGAAAAAGACATTATTATAAATATTTGCTAACATCATCACCTTTTACCTTCTTTGTTCTCATTCTCTGCTGACCCCTGCCTATAATTTCAGTATAATTTTCATTCTCAGCTAATGTTCTAGCATTTTCCGCACATTATGCCTTGTGTGAAAGTTTATAGGTAGATGCAAATTGCTGTGCACAAGAAATGATAGTGTAACCAGATTACTATAATAGCACATCCTTCTTAAACAGTGAACCAAATTATGGCATAAATGGATGAAGAAGAAGTGGAGTGTAAATTGGCTTTATCCTGTGTCGAAATCTAATAAACACAATGTAAAGTGGTTCAGAACTTCAAATTGATTCTTTGTTCCGTAAAAAAATCTATACTAAACACCTGTAAGACTTATGTCTTGAAAAACGCCTTTGTTTCAGTACTGATGTTGCTTTCATGAAAACTATATAAAGGGTGTTCTGCTGCCTCCTGATGTTGCCAGGGCAACGTGACGTTCTCCTGCTCGGAGCCACAGACGATGGCCATCACCTTCCTGAGCTCCAGCGGCAGTTTCCTCTTCCTCCCCGTGGAGAGCACCTTCGAGGGCCTGTCTGTCCGCTTTCAGTTCCGCACTTGGAACCGAGACGGGATGCTGCTGTCCACCTTGCTCGCTCGGGGTGCAGAGCGTGTAGTCCTGCAGATCAGGAACGGCCATCTCCACCTTTCACACCATCCATCAGTTGTGCAGAAGTCAGAAATCTCCACTGGTGAGGAGTGAAGCTCACTCTACACCTAACACCCTATATCACTCTTTTGTAACCCTTTTGAACATCCAACAATACCGTCATATGAGCAATTAGACACTGAAAAGGGTGTTCTTAATACATCTTTAAGTGTGGAGACTCTCTCAACCCAAATGGTCTCTATCAAACTGAAAGTTTCCATGTTTACCTTTAAGTGCAAGAATATGAGACCATTTGGTTAGTGAAATGATTTATTGAGTGGTGCATTCAGTTAAATCATACTGGGTTAAATAACATTAGTAGGTGGCTTGGATGACTGTTTTAATTGCAGTGAAGGTGACAAGTATAGAAATGAAAACATCGACGCATGCTTGTGGTTTTTATGATTGTTATTTGTGCATATGAAGCACTCTTTAAAGAGGATCTTTGTTATATAATAGGATGTGAACATCTGGACTGACTTTAATTAGAATTTTGAACAAGCAGCTTTGCACATCAGCAATATTCAGGCATATGTTAAATGATATCTGTAAAACTCATTCACATATAAATATATCCAAATGTCACTTTTCCAACAGATGGGGAGCAGAAAGTAGATCATACAAACCCAGTTGACTTGTAGTCTTTAGTGTTGATTTTGTGTTCAGTTTTAACCCAGATTACATCCCAATTTGCCAGTGACTGAAGGATTTATTGTGCTAAAAAGTGTCCTTTGTCAAACTGCAGATGGGACAGCATCTCTATAGCAGGGGTGGGCAATCTTAGGCAAAAAAAATGCCACTGTGTAGGCAGAGTCCTCACACCTGGATTTGCTCAGCTGACCTAAAGGTTATCCCAAAAGCCTGCATACACATTCGCCTCTTTCGGGTAAGATTTCCCACCCCTACTCTATAGTTGCAGTGATTTGATTAAATATGAATCACAGTTTTACTGAAAACCTAGACCGTGTCTAGTCAGATACTCGTGGCCCAGGTACACCTTAGTCTGATAAATGGCTATATGATTATGGTTAAGATCACTTTGGTTTCACTCCGTAGGTGATCGTCTGAATGATGGACTCTGGCACACAGTGACCCTTAGTACCAGAGGGCTGCAGCTCCATTTGACCCTAGACAATGACCCAGCTTTAACCATGGACCTGGGAGATCATGTTGACTCAGGCAGTAGCTTCTTCTTTGGAGGTAGGGTGGCTGTAATTTACAGTGCAGGTTTTAAAATCACCTTATTGCACCAATGTCAGCTCTTTTACATCTATATGATATGTATTATCAGCCTGACTTGTGTGTCACTTTGGACAAAATTGCCCATTAAATAAATATATGGAAATGTATTTGTGCAGGACAACTAAGAGATGCTTAACTAATGATAAGACAGAGCACATTACAAACTAGTTCAGGGCCGCTCGCCCATTTTTTTTTTTTTATCTGAGTACTGTTTTATCTATACAATGCTACAAAAAAAATCACTTCAAAAGCCACCACACTTTGTGGGAAAAAAAATGTTCTTAGATCTGATGTAAACTATCCTGGTTCTGTATCAGTCACCCTATTTTTTTTTAACTAATACTAATATTTATCTCTGCCCCTAAGGATCCTCTGTACCTTACTTCAATTTTTTATATAATCTTTCCAAGAGGCCTTCTAATGAAACCCATGAGGCTGTGCACAAAATATAAAATAATAAATTATAACTTTCAATTGCCAGTTAGGGTCTTTTGAGAAAACAAAAAAAATACATAAACTTTACTTTTTAAATGGTGCCTCCATTTTAGCTTTTCCCAGGTGTTTAAGGAATAACACGGTACAAACTGTTCCTTCTTTTCACGTTCCGTTAAAATAAGCCTTTGTTTTATCGCTATTGCTGCGATGGACTTTAATTATTATGTAGAACAGATAGCAGACAAACTCCCCAAAAGCTTCAGTTACTCTGCCTAAATAAGGAGGCCAGTTAGCCCCATTCTGTTCCCTGAAGACAGAGAGCAGGTGTCTTTGGGCGTAGACTGCCTTGTTTTGGAGGCGGCCTCTTAATTTGGTTTGTCATGTCGTTCATTGGTAAAGCCCTCCATGGCTCATTTACTATGGGAGGACATTTTCTCCCTGTGCGTCATTGGGTCGACAGCCTACTATTAAAAGGCCATTATCTCTGATCTCAAAGGGTTTTAGACCTTGACAATAACTTCTCTGTGATCTCCGCTTATAAATTAAATGGGATGGCTGTTATTAACAAATTTGTGAAAGAGTCTTAGAAAATGTCAGAACTTGGGAATTATTACATGGGGACAATTATGAGCATGGTGTCATATACAGTATATATCCACCACGCCCACACTTATAATAAAGAGGAAATGAGGAATCTAATAACATTATAATACTTTCCATGTAACTAGCAGTATTGAGCCTGTGAATAAGAATTTAGATGACTTCAATTTAGCTGATAAGCTATAGGGTACTCTTTATATGTTGAGAAGCTCTTGAATTGATAGCATGCTGTTAAATAAGAACCTTCTGTCTTACCAGGTTGCCCTTTGGCTCCAAACAGCCTTGGTTGCAG
Source organism: Mormyrus iriodes (assembly GCA_011763525.2). NCBI lineage: Eukaryota > Metazoa > Chordata > Actinopteri > Osteoglossiformes > Mormyridae > Mormyrus > Mormyrus iriodes. Next base: position 6,051,220 of record JAAGVU020000035.1, read on the forward strand.
GAATCCCACTCTAGCTTTCCAGGGGTGCATGCGTCTCATCTCCATCAACAACCAGCCGCTGGATTTATTCCGTGTGCAGCGAGGCACGCTGGGTAACTACAGCGAGCTGCAAATTGACGTCTGTGGTATTCAAGATCGGTAAGTACTACAGGAAGTCCACTTGAACTTGACAGAATTCATGATTACGCATGAGCAGATGTCAATTACAGGTTCTCATCATCCATAACAGATTGTTCTAGATCATTTTGAGTGCTAATATAGAAGAAAAAGAGTAGCAGGGCAGTTGCAGTGGGTGGTTTTGTCTAGGGCAGCATGCTGACTCACACCCTCAGCATTGAGGGTCCAAATAACAACTCAACTATGTGTATGTGGAGTTTGCATGTTCTCCCCGTGGATTTCCTCCCAAAGTCTAAATATGTGCATTTAGGCTAATTATGTAATAGGCTATTCTCTCATTCAGTGTGTATCTTATGTTGTCTGGGATAGGCTCCAGGTGACCCTACTCAGAATAAGTGCTTGGAAAATGGATATACACACATGATTTCTGGAAAAGAATATGGCTAAGAGAACTGATAATTGGATTTGGCTTTGATTAGAAGGACATTTTTTTCCCTCTATATTCTTCAACAGATGCATCGTAGTATTGTATAAAAGGTGGACATCATCAAATATATTAGTCATATGCAGATCCAAACGGAGTATGTATAGGGCACATATCTTTTTGTGTATCCACATTCTTCTGGCTGATGAAGATGTCTCAGTGAAGGGGTTGCAACTGGAAAAAGATGGAGCCTAATAGTATCTTTCTAGCCTATTTATAGAGAGTAAATCCAGAGTTTGTTCTGGGTTGATAGGTGAGACTGTGCTGAACAAAGGGTAACAGAAAATACTGCTGCATTCACAGCTTTCTTAGCTATGATCATCCAGGAGGAATCCTCTTTGAAGCTTAATCTCTTCAAATGTGCTCATTGGGGCCATAAACACAGCTGTCAAATTTTATATAAAAAACTTCCAGTATATCACACTAAATATAAACCAGTTACAGGAATTTTTCCAAAGACATCTAATACATAAAAGTATGAAAGAATTCAAATGTGACCATGTTACATAATACCACACATGTTGTTATTATAATATTTTTTTCTGCTATCAGCTGAATATAATGTTGTACTGAACATTTCAGAATAGATCGTAGATAAAGATAAAGATAGTAGCTGAAACGGATTCATCCGCGGCATTGCAGAAAGCCAGAGGAAAAACAAGGGCAAACTGGGCAAACGAAAGCATGGTTGCAGCTTTTTTGACCCGTCCCTTGTAGAGTCTGCTGGGGAGGAAATAGACCGTGACTTGTGTGCCATTTCATGCTGATCACGCCACCCAGTGCTGCCGTGCCATGGCAGAGCTCGTCCTGAGCATAATTCTCAGACCTGGCAAGGACAAGGATTAAAATTTCTGCTAAGAGGTTGGAAAGAGGTTCAAAGAGTGGACTGGAAGCTTAGGCATGCAGGAGAAGTTTTTTTTTCTTTTTTGAACAGGCATGTGATTGGGCAGCTACTAAAACAGCAAGCGTATGTCAGTGTTTCGGCATTCTTCTTCCTGATAACCTGGTCATACCTGCAAATCCTCCTCATATTTATAAACCTTCACCGCATACAGTCGTACAATTTGATGGGTTTCTCCAGGTTTTTTTTTTGTGTATTGTCTGTTTATTTATTTGCTTTGCCGCTAGTTTTGTAGAACGTTATTGGATTTCTGCAGCCCATAAGTTAAGGCATGAGTCAGCACAAATGAGCGTAGTTGGATTTGTCGAGGTTCCCTGGGAGTGCAGTGATTGCGGGTTAGAGGCAATAGTTGGACTGAATAGCCCGTGCTGTTTTCCTCTGAGGTGTCATTTCATTGTTGACAAACTTCTTTGACTTTCAGTAGCTGTTCATCACTCAGGACTGGCAAACATCACTTGGCATCTGAAGGGCTTCCACTATATTCATTGTGATAGTTGCCAGCCTGTTCTACTAGCTTTAAACATTCCAAAAATGTCCTAAAAGGCATGATGCCAGAATGAAATGAGAGCCCATGTGAGATCATCTTGGAATCAAATCAATACAAATATTCCTTGTTACCTGACGTTACTTTCTAATACAGCTGGGGCCCTAATCCCAACAGTATTACTAAAGCATTTATTATTTATTTCTGTGCTTGTTGGTTTATTTTAATTATTGTAATTATTTTTTAGGTTGACAGGTGGTCAGACACATGGCTTTAATTATTGTAGAAATGGGGATAAAAGGCTTCTAGGTAACATAAAAAGGTCTCAACTATTGGGTTTTACTCTATACCAGTGTTTCCCCATGCCATCCTCGAAGACCCACAGAATGTCCGCATTGTTGCTCCCTCCCAGCTCCTTACCAGGGTGAGCAGAAACGTGGACTGTCTGTGGGTCCCCGAGGACCGGATTGGAAAACACTTCTCTATATAAGTACTTTCAGTTTTCAGCATATGGTTTTATGGCACAGTCTTATAGCTGCTGGTTGCCTTGTAAAAGGTAAATTATGTCGAGTAAGACGGGCTGAGAAATGGTGGTGTCTGCTATCTCGAAAGTGCTGCACGTTCATTAATTATGCAATGCTTTCTTGTAACAAGGATTAAACACTGAGGCATATTAGCCTTTCAGTGGTTTCTCCCCTCACACAAGCCGTGCAATTTGCTGCATTAACGGTGGCGGCTCCTTCGGTATTTTACACTGAACTAGCCGCATCCTGTCATTAAAAATTAATGAGTGGATAAATAAATTGTGATGTTTTTGTCAGCATAAATGCATGGTGTGTGTATCCTTGTTTGTTTTCATGTTTTACATAGAAACTTGCTTAACATACGATGAATCACAAAAAATACATTTTTTAATGGATCATCATTTGAAAAGCAACATATCAAAGCTTTTTTTTTTTTTTCTTTTTCAGTATTTCATAAATGACAGATTCCCATTGAACAGGCTATTTCCAAGTAGCAGTTGTCTGAATAATCCAGTAGTTTTCATTTCTCCCTGGACAGAAATGTTACATTGAGAATGAACAACTTCCTCAGGTTTATTAAACACGATGCTTAAATCTGTTGACTTTGTATAATAATTGTACCGAATGGCTGTTTACCATCATGCAGGGAATATTTTTCAGAGATGACAAGAGGCTTTAGAATGTATAAATCACATTTCTCTCAGTTTGCTAACCTTTTTATGTCGTGCTCATTAAAAGTTGATGAGCCACTTTATTTCAAAGGCGCGGTTCTGTGGCTTGATAGTGAAATTTAATGGTCCACAGGAGTCATTTTATGTCCATGATTAACAATAGCAAGGCAACAATTAAACCATTGTCTGAAACACTATCTGTACTGTAGCCATTTCTACTGCAATTAATGGGACCGTGCGGGAAGTATCCTATAAAAAGGATCCTCTGTCCTTCGGGATCTTGGGAAATTATATATGCACACTTAAAAGGCCGGTCATTGTGGAATTTAAGGAGGCTTGAAGAAAGTACATTTATCAAGTGTGAGGTGGAAACTGCTGTAAACTGCCTGCCGGTTATTTTTTTACATGCCAGAGGATTATGTGACTGATCATAGCCTTTGAAATTAAATCAGCATCATCATCATCATCTTCAGAATGCCAGGCTGTCATGATGAAGGCATTAAGGCTGCCCAAATGCGTGCTGATTTACCCATTGAGGCCACCCTTCACCCTGTGGACCAGCGAGTGTTTATCGTGTGATCAGGGGAGCCGCTCCTAGTTATAACGGATCTTCTCATGTTAATCCCTTGCCTCGTTAATGCTGGCAACTGATGTATATCTATTGAACTGCAGGGCACATCGGTATGTTTTAACAAGTCCTACACATTTGGGGTCTAGAGCACGGCCAGTTAATAGCAGATATATAGTGAATAATAAGAAAAATTGACCTGCGACTCTGAGTATGACAAGCGAGTACAGAAACTGGATGGATGGTAGAATGAATGAATGAGGTTTTAGATGGAATTTTAAACACACAGCAGTAAAATACGCTAATATTGTAAGTGATATACTAAATAATTTACTCATTTATTTACTCAATAGTCAACTTAACTAATACATGTATTAATTAATCAATCAATAGATAAACCAATTGATAGTTTTTTTTTGTTGATTGATTGATTGCTATTATCATTTTCAGAGGTGGCATGGTGGTGCAGTGTTTAGCATGGTTGCCTCACATCTGTGGGTCCAGGGTTTGAATTTCTGCCATGGCTTTGTGTGTGGAGTTTGCATGTTCTCCCCCTGTCATTGTAGGGTTTCTGCTGGATGCTCTGGTTTTTTTTCCCACAGTCCAAAAAGATGCATAGGTTAATTTGGAGTTACCAAAGTCTATTTGCATGCGTGCCCGCCCTGTGATAGGCTGGTGTCCCATCCTGGGTTATTCCCATAATTTCTAGGATAGACCCCTGTCACCCTAAATAGGACAAAGAGTTACAGAAGATGGATGGATTATTTTTATTAATATTATTATTAGGGATGGTAATGTCATTGTCAACTGCTGGTGACTATAAAGAAAAAATTTTCCTTAATGGGCTTTCAGTCTTTTCTTCAGGATTGTTGTTGAAAGTTTTCAACTATATCAAGCATTATGCTTTTTACAATAAAAAATTTGCTTCAGTTTGGCCATTTTATCTGATTGTAAATGACTTGCATAGTGTAGTAGTTTTGTACTCTTACTTACACCCCTGTGTACATCTGAAGCGAAGCCTGTCATGTTTATTCCATGTGAAATCCGCAGTTTAATTTGACAAGACAGTTGATTTAAATTCAATAACCGCTGATTTTGCTGCCTCGATCTTGATAACAGTATTCACTTGATCAACGAATAAAGCACTTGGGCGACACTTTGAATGTGGCGCACAGAGAATTAAAAGGGCGGAGAGAGCCTCTGCTTAGACGCATAGATCCACACGCTGCTTTCGTGCCTCTTGGACGCCCATTCACGAAAAGGAAACATTCAGTATTTTTTAACATTAAATAAAGAAAGTCAAAAGTATTTGTATTGTCATGTTCAGTTATATAAGTCATGTGTCATATACTGAAATGAATTTTCAATCTTGTTGGTCATAGTGCAGGAAATGGTAATAGAATATAAATCTGTAACACATTTAGATATGGCATATTGACATATGGGCATAAGTAAGAAACCAAAAAATACTATTAAAAATACAATTGTTCAACTGGGCAATGAAATTGAATGGACTGGAATGTCAATAAATAGATTCTATTTACTGTGTTATGCATTAGAATATCCCAATCGCACATGTACTTGGAGATTTCTGAGTGGTCTCTGCAATACACCATGCCACCATCTTGGTTAATAAAGGCCCACGGGGAATCAGCTTGATCAGTAACACAGCAACAGAGAGTGGTAGTGGGATTGGTGCATGAATGGCAGTGAAATATCTGTTCCACAAAATAGGATGTAATCATTGTGTGCCGATGCTCTGATGTAGCGATTCACGCGAGCATGTCAGTTCTGCACTATCGACTGCACGCGAACGAGTGCCAGTCTTTGTGCATCCATCAGCTTTGCACAAGCTTTGGGAACCTGGGTATGTGGTTATCCACAAACAGCTGCTTTTAGCCTGGGCGTCCCTCATAAACAGCAGTACAGTGTGAAGCGTATAACCATTGCCAGAGAAATGTCATTCACTTTCAGCGTAAAAGAGACGAAAATAGAGCTCCTGTCATCTTTCTGACAAGCATAATCTCCACGACTTTCTTGGCAGTGAAACATCTTTATTATCTGAAAGTTTAAAGTTTATTGGGTGTCCTGCTCCCTGTCAACCCTGGCCGCTATTGTTGAGTTTGTTATAATTTTTTCTGTAGGAATGTCCTAGGGAGCTGCGTTACAGTACAGGTCCTCATCCAGACCTCCTAGGGAGGGTGTGTGGAGCAGGTCTGCTGAGCGTGAGGGACTCTGTCAGGTGTCACACACTTCAAATGTGATGCTGGGGGCTTTCAGATGTGTTTGCCCTCCTCCCCAGAATCACCCACAGCTCTCACAAAAGCTTCAATTATCATTCTGTATTTTAATCAGCAATTAAGTAGAGAGCTCACTCATCCTCCTCCACTGCTATTGCCTCAATATAAACATATTCAGATAAACAAAGCTATCTGCATAATCTGGTATTTACAATAAAATCACGATCAAAAAGTTACTAATAAACATATGATATCAGTTCTAATTTATTCATTTATTTGTTTGTTTGATGGTAAGAATTTCTAGCCAGGTGATTGTGCCTTAAATATATTGACTCATGTTCATGTGCTGTTATAATGATTATTTCTTCAAGTCTTAATTAAACAAGACACTTAAATGATTAAACTGAATTATACAAACGTCACCATAATTACATTTACATACATAATTAGGTTGTGAATCGCCAATGACCGTGCCTTGGGTGTAAGGGAATGCTGCTTAATTTTTCAGATGCCTGCCCAGCTTCTGTGAGCATGGAGGCCGATGCTCGCAGTCCTGGAGCACTTTTCACTGCGACTGCTCTGGGACGGGATACATGGGGGCCACCTGCCACAACTGTGAGTCAGCCTCAGCAGCTCTGCACCCAGAACCCCGGTAGCCTACACCCCACTAGGTGCTCACACTCCTGAACTAATTTGGACAGTACACAAATCTCTCACCATGCCTAGAAACGTCCTACTGAACCTCAGCTGACATTGCATTGCACATGTACATGTATATCCTGCATGCCTGTACTTTCCTTACTTTAACAAGCAAGCTGGGTGTTATTGGGGCCCTTATCCTCTTCAGATGTTTCAAAAACTCAATGTATAGCTACCGAGTAGAGTCAGATGATATTAGCTAGCTAGCTGATTAGCAGAACATCTCCTAAGTAAGGAACGTGTTTATTTAATGCTTAATGAGGTGCCTCAATGTGGGGTTCATGTGATGGTGAAAAATGTTGCTGCTTCATCATACGCCACCATAGGCTTTAGATGGATTGGACTTATGGAAGATGTAGAGTACTTAATGAGTGCCGTAAGGTCTAAACATGGTTAAGAAATAAATATTGAGAGGGTAACTGGACGACTTTATCCCTTATTCACCCCACGTGTCCAGCAATCTATGAACCATCATGTGAAGCATACATGCATGCAGGGAGTTCCTCAGGCTACTTCTCCATTGACCCAGATGGGAGTGGCCCCCTGGGGTCCACCCTAGTGTACTGCAATATGACGGGTGAGTCTATTCTTTGGCTGATGGAACTCTTAACACTGAAAATCTACTGAACAGTCAGTCTGTTTGTCTTTCTATCTGTGTTTCAGTAATTTTATAATTATTACCACAGTAGCTAATTCAGGTCTCCCAACGAACTAAAAACCTCCATCCTAGTTTGTCTATGAACTTTCTTGGTTGTGTACTGTAGAATGATTTATTTGCTATTTGTACAAGTATGAGTACAGATGCACTGGAGTACTTTAGTTTGCATATATTACATCATGCTGTCCGTTAAGACATACACAAATATATACAGGTGACAGCGAAGCTTGGGGTCTGAGCATAGGGTCAGCCATTGACTGGGAGCAGAACTGGGAGTGTATAAGCATACAGCAAAACCCATTAATGAAAATGTTTTTATCTAGATAATGATTTTAAAACACACTCTTCCAGCCCATGCCTTGGGATGAGATATCAATGGGGTTCCTCTCAACCCCAGTAAGATCAAAACATCCTTCTCAGCCAAAAAAAACATGTGAAAGGATATTAGTTCATCGTACATTTCTTTTTAAAATACTATTTCAAAGAGGGTAAGAAGGGACTCCGTTTTACAAAGAAACTTAGCTGAATTGCAAGTGATCGCACATCTTAGATGTGAGAGGGTCCTTTAAGGGGTTTGAGGAGACATCTGGAGAAATTGGAACCTAACTACACAAAGAGGGCCTTTAAAACAATAAAATGCTGAATTTATTTTGTTCAGAGCTGGGGAGAACTTATTTGACAACATAAAATTGCTTTTGTGCCTTGTTTTAGAGGACAAAGTCTGGACAGTCATCACCCACAACAACACAGAGCCAATAAAAGTACAAGGATCCACATTGCAAAAGCCCCATGTCATGCGATTCAACTACAGTGCCTCAAGCGAACAGCTGCGATCCCTGGTAACCATGTCTGAGCAGTGTCAACAGGAAGTGGTCTACCGCTGCAGGAAGTCCCGCCTCTTCAACACATGGGGTGAGCTACAGTATCTCACATTCATTCTTGCATTTGTGCTTTTTCTTCAAATGATGCTCTATAATCATAATTATAGATGATCAGAGCTAAAATAAACACTATAATTAAAGAGCTAAAGTATAATTACCCTTGATGTGTCTGTTGATGTGCTACTTATTGTATAATCAAAACAAAAAAATAAATAAATAAGAATAAGTTTCTTAAGGTCAAAAGAGCTGCAAAATGCTATTTTAAGAAGTGAAAGTTTTATTACTAAGGACAGGAATTTCAGCAACGTGCAAGGTTTACAGACAGCTGAAACTGTGACATGCAAATTGTGGGGCCAGGGTTGCAAAAACATTTCTCCTGCAGAGCCATTGAGAACCCTGAATCGGATCATAATGTGTGACTGATTGGTGCCGCAGGACCTCGTGGAGGAACATGCAGAAAGCAGTTCAGGATAATTGGCCTGGCTGGGAGTGCATTAATGTATTGCCATCAGATGCCATCGGACGCCAGGGGCTTCGATTCTTTTAATATGCTGCTTGGGCACAAGTGACCTCCTTGAATAAATGATTACTGCTCTGTGGGGGGGGGGGGGTATTTATTTGTCTCAGTCCATGATCCTCAGCTTTCCTGCAGCATGTGCAAAGACCACATCTCTCATGTGACATATTTGGCTTTCAAATGATGAGGCAGGAAACAGTATGTAGAGAAAGAAGGCCAAGTATTGTCAAAAAGCAGCTTATAATTTAATATAATTGCTCACAGTAGGTCTATAATGTTAGAGTTCGTATAAAAGCCTTTTTATTCATTTGTTTAAACAACAGTACTGATAGAAATTAATTCAGCATGCAGCAAGCCCTCGAGTTTGTCTTGAGTGTTCTCATAACATTGAGAGCAGGAAGGTCACGCCGGCCACATTAGGCAAAATTGCATTTCATAACTAGAACTGCAGAGGATTCTTATGGGGCAAATGGAGGTTACTCCTCTGGTGTGTGTTTGTGTGTGTGTGGCGTTATATTTACCAAATTGTGGGGAGCAAATATGTGTGTATGTGTGTGTGTGTGTGTGTGTGTGTGTCCAGTTTTTGCCATAGTAAAGTGTTTTTTGTTCCTTTTTTAACTACTTATATACAATTTGCTATTATTATTATTATTATTATTATTATTATTATTGTCAACACATTGTTAACATAATTTTTTATTATTGTTGTTGTAATGAGAATAACATTCATTTACTTCATTGATATTCTGTTTGTGTATTATGTACTTTTTAATTTGTTTACACTGTGTTTACCCGTTTGCACTAGTTCTGTCTTTCACCTTCATTTGTTTCGCACTACATGTAAGTTCGCCGGTGCTCTGCATACCTTGCTGCTGTTTGCAGAAGAATTTCCCACTGAGATTGCATCACATCTTCTCACTAAAACTCACTGACAGAAATGAATGGCAAAGAAATAATTCAGCGCAATTTCATTCCGCCTTCCCTGTATAGCTGTACTATTAACGGGAAGTACGGTAGCTTATGACGGTCAGTTTCGGAAGGTCCGGGTCGCCGTCGCTCAGATGCCTCACGCTGCTTTGCAGATGGTGCCCCCATGTCCTGGTGGGCGGACAGAAGCGGGGAGAGGCGCACCTACTGGGGGGGCTTCCTGCCCGGGGTGCAGCAGTGCTCCTGCAGCCTGGAGGAGAACTGCATCGACATGAACTACTTCTGTAACTGCGACGCTGACAGGGAATCATGGTAATGGAGCTGAAAGCCAAAACGGTTCAATACTAGGCTATTTACCTGCCTAAATTTACTGCCTTTACCCTGTGCCATTCTCTCCACGAAATAAACTTAATGTTTACCACTCTGTTATTTTACAAAATTGCACAATTACGTTTCTGTTAGCATTAACTTTCGGAATAGCTATCGCCCTTCACTTGAATGCCACCTACGTGTTTCTTATTAAGTAAGAAATGATAGCCGCGTTGTTTGTTTACTAGCTTGCATTTCTGTTTGCTAAAGTACTGGTGCATGATTCTACAGAGAGTGCAGCTTCCTGTGGCTTTATTAACAGATATCCACATGCTCGGTACTGACTGCAGGGGTTAGCTGTAGGCTTGTCTGCAGGGAATTTGTAATGATTTTAACCATAAGAAACCACAGACGCATTCCTAGTGGGAAACCGATTTACAGTGCAAATATCTCCCAAGGTCAGCTATGTGAAGTGGATACAGAAATCAGACATGCTTAAATCTCTAAAGACAGAAACGGTTTTCAAAAGTAAACATGGTGCCTAACTTAAATGATTATGGACCTGAATGGAAGAAATGCAAAATCACAAGTGATGCAAGTGCAGATCGACTCCAAAATAATTAGTGGAGCAATGGAACAGTAGATTTCTCTAATGAAAGTTATTCCTGAGCATAATCAGTGCATGGTCCAAGTAGTACACAAGTAATACAAGCAGTGTTGCCATGCTAATAGCATTATTTAATGCTTCGAAGCACCATTTACATTCCATGCAGCTACATTTTTGGGCAATGTGTGGCATAGTGGGTTAGGACTCTGTGCCTGTGAATGTCAGTTCAAATCGCATGGTTGGCAGAGTAATCATATCTCTGATGGGCTCCTGAGCAAGGCCCTTAACCCCCAATTGCCCCAGGGACTGGCTGACCCTGCCTTCTTAGCTGTATGTCACTTTGGATAAAGGCATCTGCTAAATAGATACATGTAAATGTTGTACGTAACCTTGCAAACAAAATTAATTTATTATAATTTATTGCTGAGAATTCCCCTTGTGCGTTTCTGTACCTCTGGCCCTTGTATGTGTCGCAGTTAAAATTGCACGTTTCCCTGTTTTATATCGTGTCATTGGATCAGGCTGCCTGTTTCCTTACTTCTGTTCTCAGAAACCATCTGTAACCTCTATGTCATTTTAAAGGGCGAATGACACAGGGCTTCTCTCCTACAAGGACCATTTGCCAGTGAGTGAAATTACGATTGGAGACACAAATAGGACAGGATCCGAAGCTCTCTACAGAATTGGCGCGCTGCATTGTTACGGGGACAGTAAGTGTCTTACTGCCTGCAAATGAATGTCTAATAGCTTAAAGATTTTGTAGGATAAATGTTAAAAAGAAAACAATTCCGAGATGTTTATTTATATATTTAAATTTGGGAAGGAACATAATATAGTTGTTCACATGTATTGGGTATTGATAACATGTATGTAACAATACATATCCATTTAACTTCAGGGGGCAAAAGAAACTTAGTAACTCAGTTACTACTCAAGTACAAATCATGAACTAACATAGTTACTGCCTGAAACGAACCATTATGATTGATTAACGAGGAACAAACACAGGATCAGTGTGTCACTAACACTTAGATACTGGTACATTGAGTAAGAGTGTACTGCTACATTATTTGTGCCCCTCAAGTAAAGTGTTACCGAAATATATACATTTTTTTAACCACAGTTGCTATTTGCTTATTTCATTTCTGCTATTACAAATTGAAATTGACATTACTGTCGGTTACCCATGGCGATATTTTTATTTATGCCTTCTTCCTCCAGGATTTTTCTGGAACTCGGCATCATTTTATCAAGAGTCATCATACCTTCACTTCCCCACCCTCCAAGCAGAACTCAGTGCTGACATCTCCTTCTACTTCAAGACCACTGCACCCTTTGGAGTCTTCCTCGAGAACTTGGGAGTGAGAGACTTCCTCCGCTTGGAGCTGAGCTGTAAGTCCCTCACTTACTTTGAGGTAAAATTGACTATTCTGTTGCTTAGAGACACACATCTTAAAATTACTTCTGTATCTGTCGGAGCCAGCTGTAACATCTGAATACCTTTTGCATATTTAAATGGCTTGAGTGCTATTTCATGTGTTGCTCCTCTAAGGCACATGACAGGACTGATCTAAGATGTATGGCGGGATTGATCTTTTTGCCTTTACATACAAAAGAGCCAAGTGTTCAACAAACAGCAGGAAAATAGGGACAATTTATTCCAAACAATATGACATCTTGAAGTAGGGGAGACTGGGGATGATTGTAACATGGGTTAGTTGTAAAAAAGTCTATTTCAAGGATTGAGGTACAAATCACATAACTCGCTCTGCACGTGCTCAGTTTAGTCTTTATTTCACATGTGAAAGCGGAGCACTCTGTAACAAACACTCAGATTTGTAAGGGAAAAAGAAATTTTGGTAAAAAAAGGTACTTTTATGCCTATTTTTGTGACAGCACTGCAAGCTTTGTACTTACATTATTCAAACTTAAATCATTTTTATTATGTGCCCATGTAAATATATTTTATACAAGTTGTGAGTGCTAATATTGTTGCTCTTAGCTGCAAGATGATCTCTCAGTTGGCCAGTAATAAAGCAGTGGTTCTGAACTCCAGTCCTGGGGACCCACTGTTACTGGCTTATTGAGAGGTCATTCCAAAAACCCACACCCACACCAGCCCCCCATGGATCAGGTTCCCCATCCCTGGTCTTTGCATTTCACCTAATCTTCCTTTGAATTTGAAATGTTCCATACACACAATGTAAAAGTTTCCTAGGCTTCAGAAGTGGCCTGGTGGGCTGTTGGAAAAATACCGTTACAACTATCCCAGACTGGCAGCCATGAACAAATTTACCTTGCAGCTAAGGGTAACAGTATTAGCAATCATTACATGTTAACAAAGGTGGGCCCCCAGGACTGGAGTTGAGAATCACTGTTTTATTATTGGCTGACTGAGAGATCATCCCAAAAACCCTCATCAACACCGGCTCTCCATGGGTCAGGTCACCTATCCCTGACATAGACTGTCCAAGGTGGACCCATCGAGCCTGTACACCAGGAGGAGTTCAATACACCTGTCACCATTGTGATTCTGATGGTGACTAACATCACACACACACGCACACACACATTCAGACATAAACACTATTATTCAGTTATTAAAACTGGTGCACAGTTGTACACCTATGCATACATACCCACAAATTTTGTTGAACAAAAAAAATAACAGTAAAAAAACTTTGAATAACTTCTTATTCAAACGTTTTTTGACATCATTTATAATGTTGCATTTAACCCATGGCTAAGTTACAACTATCACTGACTATGGGGTAAAGTGTAACATTTCACTCTATGTGTTTGAGGCTGAACCATTCATTGTCTGTTTGCGATACAGAGATAACTTGCGCCATTTAGTAGAAGACACAAGCAGGTAGTTTGTATCAAATTTTGAATGCAATTCCATAAAGCAGCTCCAAGGTACAGGCAAAAATGTAAAAAAAAGTTACAACCGTCCCCGGTCTCCCCTGTCATGATAGTCCTTCTACCCATTGGACAAAATGAATCTGCCATATTATAAAAAAGTCCCTTCTTTACGCTCTACCTGGCTTTTCAAGTGTTAAATAGATGTGGATCTAAATTTAAACACAGCTTTCAAATTTACACCGTATTCACTTGGCTGATAGTCTTATTCAGTGTGATGTACAGCCACTTTGCTGAAAACTCTAGGAAGTAGGAAGTGCCCTATATATAGGTATCACTTTAGAATGCCCTTCAAGTGTAGGGAATAAAACGTAATTTTTGCATCTACGAAACTTTGAACTTACTTAAAAGAAATTTAAGCCAGAATTCAGAGAGTGATCTTTAGTTTTTTATTTTTAAAGAAAAATGTCTTTCTTAGCACTTTCAGATTTGCTTCAAATGTAAAGTGCTTTACAAATAAAACTTATGTTAATAATAATAATAATAATAATAATAATATTATTTTGAACAATATGTCCACTCTGCTTTGTAAACTTCTGAACAATAGCCGTGGTGTTTTTCTTTTTGTTTTGTTTTTACATTTCTCAGATATGTCTTTGTATATTTTATATATCTCTAAATTTATCCTAATGCACAGATCCTCAGCAAAGTGCTCAGTTAATGACACTCAGCTCCATCCATGGGCTGACATGCATGCACCCGCATGTCGTTGAATGCTTCTGTTTTACCTACAAATTTTAGTGTTTCCATCAGTTTGACAGACTTTTATTTTGGTCTTATTTTGCACCAAACCTCTCATGGCTTTTTTTTTTTTTGTGAAAAGCCCAGTGAGGTGCAAATCGTAGCTTTTTTGGGGGGCAGTGTGTGGCTCTGTGGGCTAAGCCTCTGTATCTGTGATTAGAAGGTCGCTGGTTCAAGCCTGGCCTGGGCACATCTGCGGGTCCTTGAGCAAGGCCCTTAACCCCCAGCTCCATGGGCGCTGCTAAGAGTTGCTGGCCTTCGCAGCCAGCTTGCTCTCACCTACCAAGAGCAAGGTGGGGGAGGTATAAAGAAAGTTTAGAAATTAATAAAGTATCAATAATTATTGTTATTGTATTTGCACTCATAGTTGAATTTAATTTTGAGCATCTTCTTCACATTCAGAATGTTTTTTTTTATGTCATCCACTCCCAGGTCTTTTCTGGATGATCTGTTCTCCGCCTTTTCTTGACTCTAGTTGTTTCCATTCATCTTAATGAGTTTGTTTTGGTGATGATTTCCTGTCCTCTTATTCTTCAAATAGCCTTCTTTCCAATCATGGACAGTGTTCTGTTTTCCGTGCTGGTTTTTAAAAACTTATTCAAATGGAAGGCTTTTAAACAGTTTAAAAACACCTCACCCATAGCTAAAGGTTCACAGCTCTTCCCTGTGTGCTAAATGAATGCAGCAGACACCTGGACAATTAGAAACACCTGTATTGCCGATATTCTCCATACTTATGCGCATGTAAAATGTGGCCATTTGCACACCACAAGTGCTATTACCGTGTAATAGTAAAATGCATAACCATTAACATACCGGTAGGTAAAAGGGAATATTCTCTTGCATTATAATTATCTTTTGAATTGAAATCTATATCTTTTGAGCATCTAGTTATAATGCATTACTTAGTTTTCCTGTCCAAATATTTTGGAGGGCTGTAATATATAATACTGTATCTTATCACACTGTAAACTATGGCTTCGTATTTTTGCCATAGTTAACAATAAAAAACAAAACCCCTGTTTCTAGTTATAATGAAAAAGAATTACGCGAAAGTATGATGGTATAATGTTAACATTAAATCGTTATAACGAGATTACGACATTAATCATAAATGGTAAGTATCTCGTTATAACGTTATAAGGATTCTTGTTTTAAGATGAAAAGAGTTTCATGGATTATCCTTTATAATTCAAGTGTTTTTGGTGCGCTGTGGATTCACTGACCTGACTGGCTTTTAGCCCACCACCATCACCATGCCTGGAAGTACCACGTTTTGCACTACCAAGACTTTTACGCAGTTGCTGTGTGCCTGAAGTGTCTCTGGTGGGGTGTATGCCTACTTAAAACAGTACTGTCAACTGAATACAACAACAGCAGAATTTCACTGTGTCTCATCCCCAGCATGACGTAAAACTTTAAATCAGATCATATAAACGAGTCATTATCAAGTTTGGCTCTTCTCTTTTGCCTTGACTTTTTTCTCCTTAAAACAAAGTAACATATCCATTGCGTTAAAACGAGAAATGTTTGTCGTTTTTTCCAGTGGTGGAAAATAACAAAGTACAATTACACTGTACATTTTTCACATATCTGTACTTTACTTAAGTAGATTTAGCCGTGGACACTTTTGACATTTATTCTACTACATCTTATAGCAAATATTTATCCATTTTACTCTATTACATTTCTGCTTAGCATTCCGTTACATTTCACAATCATTTTCCTGTTTAAACAGATGAGGGCAGGGAAAGTTAGTGATGAGACAGATGATAAAGAGATTTCAAAGCTTTTCTCATCAAAGTAAAGCCCAGCAACTCGAAGCAGGGAGTAGGCGTCAGATGTTTCAAATCCTCTCAGCAGTTATAAAAGCAACATGAAACCTTTTGTTTGTGTGTTTTTTTTTTTATTCTAACAAGGGATTATGTTGATTGCTATATAGTTTTCACTATATGCAACGCCTTTTGATACATAAACTAAATGGCAAGAGGTGATCTTCCAGTGTTTGTGATCAGGCTAACTTATTTGTGATTGTGAATGGCACACTGAAATTTCATATCCGGATGATGATAAATATCATGGTATAGAACATTTTCTGTGAATACATGGTTTAGGTAAAATTACCACATGGAAAGACCTATTTATTACTACATTTTGAATTATTTGCTTGCCAAATAAAAGGTACTTACTCATATTTATTAATTTTTTCCTTTTATTTAGAACCTTTGTGCAACTTTCTAATTAATCAAGAAACAAAATAAAAGATATTTATATATAAAATGTAAAAAGTAAATAGAAAACCATGAAATGTCGGAGCACTCGCGGTAACGATCAGGCAGCACTGTGAAATTTTGCACGGTGTACGCATGTGGCTGCAGAGTGGACAGTGACAATCGGGGCCATCTTCCAGATTCCCTTCCTGCATCTATGCTGTGTATTAGAGCGTGATTTGCCGCATGTTTTCCTATTGTCACATGACATATATATCTTCATATCGCATAGCCTTATACACATATATCAATGCCAGAACTATTGTTAAACTGAGTGGCTGAGAGCATTTGCTCAGCTTAGATGTGCTTATCAGCATGAATCATTGTAGCTGGTTAATTATGTAAAGCTAATTTCAGTTAACAAAATGGAATATGATATTTCTGAAGCTCTTTTTTTTTTAAACTAGCGTTTCATGGTTGAAATGTATAGATTTGAAAAGAAAACACTATCATGTCTGAACTTTATTTAGACACATTTAATGCCATCTTGTCGGATCAGGTACAACAAGTTCAAGTATTTTTACTTTACTTATACTTATACTTTAAGTATATTTACGAGTAAATACTTGCTTACTTTTACTCAAGCAGAAAAGCCATTGGGCTACTTCAGTTTTTATTAAAGCACATTTTTGCCAGTTTCTTTCTACTCAAGCAAATTGTTTGAGCACTTCCTCCAACACTATTTTTATCAAAATCATTTACATTCCTGTTTAACACAAAACATTTCTCGTTTTAGCAAGGTAATTTGGTGTCTCATTACAGTATAACGAGAAAAAAATTCTAATTATAAGGAGAATGGTTTCCTGCTATGATGAGAAACTGTGCAAGTTTCAGTTTTGTCATAGTGGCAACAATATCCTGCCTTAATAAACTAGACTACTTCTCACGATAATTACATTCTATAACTAATTATTTTGGTAATTTTTTTATTCTCCGCAGAATATGTGAATATGGCACACATGTATCTTACACTTATTCTTAATAACTTATATTCTATTTACAGTAGCATTTGCTTTTCCACAAAGCAACATGAAAGTGAGAGGAATCACACATTGCAAACATATAGCTGTCGAGGAGTTGACCAGGTGTAAGTGTAGCTAGGCTGAGCTTCCAGTAAATGCCCGGTTACTAGGGTAAGCAGTATCGGAGCTGGAGCTACACAACATCTTGGAAACAAAGCAAAAACCTAATAATACAGCTATTGAAACCAGCCTACTGTGCACCATTGAGAGCACTCAGGGAACATGGAGTGGTATTGGTCTAGCAGAGGTGTTCCTGGAGCAGATGGGTCATGAGACATTTCTTCTGCTCTTCATGTTCTCTGCTGTATTCGAGTTCTCATTACTGTAGTTTTATTATAAGTTGGCTTGTTCTTTGAATAAATAGACGACGTATCGCTGTGGCTTCTTCCCCTTAGCCCCGTCTACCGTGACGTTCGTTTTTGATGTGGGGAATGGTCCCGTGGTCCTGCTGGCCAAGTCCCCCATCCCCCTGAACGATAAGCAGTGGCATTACGTGAGAGCCGAGCGCAACGTCAAGGAAGCCTCGCTGCAGGTGGACCAGCTGCCGCTGTGCTACACCGAGGCGCCCCCCGATGGCCATTTCCGGCTGCAGCTCAACAGTCAGCTGTTCGTAGGTAGGAGCAGGCATCAGTCGCGATTGGACGGTTACCCCCGCCACATCATTTATGCGCCACCACCTCATTTTCTTTTAAAACCAATATTTCTTCAGATGGCATTACAGCAGGGGAGAGAGTTTATATACAAAACTTGGGTTACAGCACTCTTTTCAACTAATGATGTGTTATCAGGGTTCCTCAGTGGGTAGCACTGTTGCCTCACACCTCCAGGGTTCGAATCCCACCTCTGCTCTGCATGTGTGGAGTGTGCATGTTCTCTCCATGTCACCAGGATTTCCTCCACTAAGCTCTGTTTTCTTCCATGCAGTCAGGCTAATTGGCCCGGAGCATATGATTCTGTGTGATTCAATGTGCGACCTGCAGTGGGTTGTCATTCTGTGCAGGGAATAGTCCTGCCTTGTGCCCTATGCTGCCTGGGATAGGCTCCAGGCCCCCCAACGTGACCCTGCTCAGGATAAACGGATGGATGGATATCCTGTCGTCTGCTTCTCTGTGATTTTTCGGCGTTACGCCCCAGGTACTGATGCGTTGTCCCTGCCACAGGCGGCACGGCTTCCCGCCAGAGAGGCTTTCTGGGCTGCATCCGCGCGCTCACCGCCAACGGCGTCACTCTGGACCTGGAGGAGCGTGCCAAGATGACGCCCGGCGTGAGCGCCGGGTGTCCGGGCCACTGCAGCGGCCACGGCAACCTATGCCACAATCGCGGGCGCTGCGTGGAGAGGAACGGCGGCTATTTCTGCGACTGCACCTACTCCGCCTATGGGGGACCAAGCTGCAAGAACGGTACGGCGCTGGATTCGCACCCCACCCTACTGCGTGGTTACTCTCTCTCTCTCTTTTATTTTATTTCGCTAGCTGTATTATTCACAACAGATGTCGACAGTTACAGACCAGTGTGGGCATTCATTCTAAAGACACACCAAAGCGCTCAACTAAACTTATTATCCACCTAGCCTAATTAATTAAACCGTTGCAGCCATTATCGAAGTCGTTAGGGGTGTAAAGAGAATCGGCTTGCACCTTAGCCCATTATCCTTTGATTGAGTACCCCAGCTTTTAAAGAAGGACATCGTTTCTATTCTCTATTTAGGCTAACAAAAATACCATTAAAAGATTTGTTTGATCTTTTTTTAGGGTTGACTTCATCTTAATGGATACGGCCCTGCTTTGTAATTTTGTGTTCCACATCACTGAGTGACAGCATAGTGCTTGACTGATAGTGATAATTATTGTTTAATATTTCAACATTTAATATTTATATATTTACATTATATTGTATTATATTATATTATATTTATTACAAATATATTAGTGTCATATTTATATTAAAATTGTATTTATATTTATATTGCTTTATACGGTAAACATTTAACAATAAGAACATTATTATTAAGTAGCCCCTGTTTTACATTGTGCCTCAGATGATACGTTTTTTTGCCTCTAATCAGGACTTGTGTGGGTGTTGGCATTCTTTATAAATTTATGTGTTTTGGAGCTTCACACTTTTATATTTTTTCAGAATACCGTTGAGGTTTTCTTTGGCCATGCATAGTTTCATAATGCCGCAGTTAAAAAAAAATACCCATAGCATGTTAAAAATCCTTCAGAAATCTAGTTTATAATTTGCCCATAGCTATTTTTATCTTCCGCCGTTGTTTGTAGAAACGGTTCACAGATCTCTAACACTGAAAGGAGCGTTTGGGTTCAGTTTGATGTGATCAATCTGTGGGAGGACAAAGACTGATACTGTTGGTCTGGCCCGTCTTTGATAAGCTAATATCTATATTTACGCACAGTTCAAGGCGTCTTCTTTTGCAATAGGAAGGTTTTTCTTCTGTCCCACCCGACTCAAACGTGGCTTCGTGCCACCAGTCTTTTTAAAAAGAAAATTCACCACTGCCTTATACTCTACAACAGGGGTGTCAAACTCCAGCCCTGGAGGGCCAGAGCCCTGCACATTTTTGGTTTTCCCCTTATTTAACACACCTGATTCAACTCTTGGCAACTCCTTGTGCTAATTACTACTCAGCTCTTGAGC
>JAAGVU020000035.1:6116575-6127408 GCA_011763525.2 Mormyrus iriodes
GAAACGGAAAACCCTACAAAAACATTTACAATCTGATGTACGGGGTCACAAAAAAAAACCCCCCCCCACCCACACCCCCCCCCCCCCCCCCGCTACACATTAGTAGGGCTGTAGCCATGTTCATATTCATCCTGTACCATTACTACATTTACATGTATTTTTGTATTTTCAATTTACAAATTACTTGTATTTTAAGTAAATACATCTTCTCGCACCTATATTTTCTGTTTTATTTTGTTACATTTGTAACAAGATACATTTTGATGTATTTGTGCCACTCAGATCTATTATTTATCTATATATTCAGTTTCACTATAGTTATTCCGCTCTGTTATGCTACTGGTATTTTTTACATACACATTGCGTTTTGAATAGAAATCCTTGTATCCAATCCCCCTGTTTCACACTGTCCTGTGTGTTGCACTTTACGTACTGTGGAGAGACTCCCCTTGTCACTTGCTGTTTGTATGTTGCACCGTGGTCCAATGGGAATGTTATTTCATGCCACTGTATACCCGTATATGGATGGTATGACAATAAACCCACTTGTCTTGAGGGACCACATGGCAGTTTCAGCTTGATATATATAGCAAGACCCATATGCTTGTTCTGTAAGCGTCAGATTTAACGGTCTTGCAGATAGGAATTTGTCATTGGTTGTGACGAGCTGGGTAAATGGCATCTAATGTTTTGCGCTCAGCTTCCCAGCAGTCAGTGGAGACGTGCTGTCTTTGGTGGCCATGTGCTTCATGGGACAGGGGATATGTTTCATAATTACTGCAAAGCAGATTTTTAATTCCTGAGAAATGCCAGTGGAGAGAGATGCCTGTAGTAAAGGTCACCAGAATAGGCTACTGTAAATGAGTTGAATTTTAATAATTATTGTGTTACTTTATCCTTATCCTTCTTCTGCTCATTTATAATTTCTAATGTAGGCTGAACTGTATTCCTTTCAAGTTACAAATAACTAAATGGAATGCAGAAAATCTCTCAACCCCATAAGAGAGGGTTTCTTTTTCTGTTCACGTATTCTGTCTATCAAGTGCAGTCCTAGATGACAGAAAAGTATAAAATCATTATACATAAATCTATCCTTCCTGCAGTTTTCTGCTGCTTTGCTGTTTTTTCTTTTGGGGCTAAGAATCAGATTCTCATCAGCTAACAATCTATTAGAAAGTCTGTTTGAATGTACGGTTTATGAGTCTACTGTTGCCAATTTGGGTGCCTTCGATTGCCTTTCCCCCGTCCATTTTATTATCAAATGCCCAACAGAACCATCAGTGAGGAAAAAGAGCTTTTAACTGTGGATAATAGAGGCACACATTAAATACCTCTGTTCTGAAGGGTCAAGGCCATGTAATGGGAATCCGTCCAGTGGATGAAGTGTACACTTTCTGCAGGCTTTGTGATGCTGGTCGCTGTCCAAGGTCTTATTTCATTAATTTTTCATTCCTTTAGCTGGCCAGGCAGATGATGCTTCTCCAGGTTCTCATTTACCATTTATCATCATCATCATCATCATCATCATAATTGTTATTATTATTATTATTATTGTTTTGTTGCTGTTTGTTGTTATTGTTTTATCAGTTCCGGAGAGGCTGCACAGCCTTCTGCTAAACAAGATAATCAGTTAGAAAACAGATGGATGGATGGATGGATGGATGGATGCATTGCCGGATGGATGGATGGATGGGTGGATGGATGGATGCATGGATGCATTGCCGGATGGATGGGTGGAAGGACGGATGAGCAAAACATAAAGACCAAGGCTATTTAAATTATCCTGCACCTTTTCTTAAGTTACTATGTATTTGCAGCATATACCGCTGAAAGTCTTGTGCATCATTCAGCATTTCTTATAGAGTGAAATGTCTAGTATTATAAGGAACCTGTTGATTTAATAGCAGGGTTGTCAGGCTCTGGCTGCGTTTTCATTTATGGGTCCCACTTTGCAATCCTGGGATGTTCTTGTCATAACAAATCCTATCACCAAGAATATATTACCTTTATATTTCCTGAATAGAAAGAAGAAAAAAACAAACAAACATTTTTTACACTTTTTTTTCTCTAAGTATGATATACTTTTCCATTACTGTGTGTAACATAATTTTATGGTGAACCCTTACAAATTTATAGATCTTTTACATATCATATTAAAGGACTCACAGAATAAACATTTCTGTCAAGACCTTTTCAATTGCTTCCCCAAAGGGATCCTTGTTGACGTTTCACCATTGGAAACCTCATTTTTTGCATTCTCTGGTGGCTTTCAGACAGCTTTCAGCTTTCATTTGAGTGCATTATAGGATTCATGTCAAGCAGTAAAAGCTGATGGATTTTAGACCCGAATGCCCTGCTCTCGAGCAGTCCTTTTGTGGTATCCAACACCCTCCTGTCTGTGACTGATCTTGGCAAGTGACAGGCTGTGGGCTACGCCTAAAATACCGGTTTCTTGTCCAGAGTTCGCGGCAAATAAAAAAATCTGCTTCTGGGTGAGGATACATTCAATTGCTCCATGAGTGCTGTTTTTTTTTGGCTCAAAGAGCAGGGTCAGCCAGCATGCAGCACCCCTGCAGTGGTTGGGGTTAAGGGCCTTGCGCAAGGGTCCAGTGGTGATATGGCTATTCTACCAGCCATGGGATTTGAACCCATACCCTTCTGGATATGGCCACACAGCCCTACCCCATCAAGCTACATGCTGCCACCATTACCCTCTTTTAGAGTTTCACTTTTATTAGCCTTGAAAGCAATTTAATGCAGCAAATCAGGAAATGCCTTTAATCCATGTTGACGGTGCAAGCAGCATTGTTTGGAAGATGTCGTGTATCTCTTGCTCCTCTATTGTTTAGTGTTTTACCTGGAAATTCATTGTAAGCTCAGCCTAGCCGCTCTTATGCCTAGCTGACTCCTTGACAGCCTCATGTTTTAATGTGCTATTTGCCTCACTTGTACATCGCTTTGGACAAAAGAATCTGCCCAAGAAAATAACAATGTCATCCATTCCATCACTGAGTCCGCTTAGTATATATGTTTCTGCATTATATAAACATTCAGTTTCAATTTAAAGAGAACTCTCACACTAACACAAACAGATAAAATTCTCACACCACTCTCAAAATACAAACTTACACAATATTTATATCAAAAGTAAGAGGTTTGTTTTCAGAATTTTTCTTTGTCTGTAATTGCTTTGCTTCTGCATCCATTCAATTCATCCTTTAAATCCTTTGTCATTCCGGAAGCCAAAAAGGTGAAGTGGAAGGATCTGTACAGTATGCTTTGAGAATTTTATAACCGGGCAAAAAGACTGAGGTGTGACTTCTCTGGAATTGAAAATCCAATGCCTGTTCTTAAGGAGTCAGGTGTGGAGGGGGGAGAGTGTTTATCGATCTTTACCGCAAGTCCACAGGAGATTGGTCACCGATTGAGGAACTTTAAGGGACATTTGCTTTATATTAGTTTTTGGGTGGAACTTGATCTATTGTAGCCTGGCATTTCACCTGTAAAATCAAATAAAAGCACCCGAAACTAAGTGGTGGAAATATAGGGTGTTCACCCAAACACTATAGGACTTTAATAAGAGACCACAACCCTAAGCCTAACATCATTAAAAGAAGGCAGGTGAAGCAACTGATTGCTCCCAATCCACCACCAAAATAATAAAAAAAAGATGACAGGAACCATATTAAAAATCAGCCCGGCTGAAATATGTTCCTGCCATCAATTTGGCTGCCATAGTTCTAAAATGCATCAAATTATATGTTGTATGCATATTATATGTTATAAAATACACAACAAATCAGTTACCCTATCTCAACCAGATACTGGTTCTGAGCTGACTGGGTCACTGAGGCATCTGTCTGTAGTTATGGTAACTATATATTTTGAAATGATCAGACTGGTTTCCCAAAATAAAAACATTGGTTGGCCATGGTGGTGACCAGTATAGACTTAAACTAAAGTCGCCTTACCTTCCCCATTCCTTAAGCGAGTATGTAGCAGGAAGGAATCTGCTGATTGACTGCTCTAGGGACATAATGGTAATGGAACCATCTCTCTCTTGCCAGCTATTTTGACAGGTGGCAAGATAGAGGTGCTGGAGACAACAGCAAATTGCTATACGGTTTATCTCTCCATTCCCAGGTTGTGCCTGATCGGGTGTAATGCGCGGTAATATTTTTCACTGTGGGCAGCTCTTTTGTATGTGAAAGTATCTTAGCTGCCAAAATGGATACTCATTCGTTACCGTGGCTAATACAATCCAAGCAATTTCTATGGAGGATCCTCCTCTGCCAACCGGAAATCTTTATCCCGCCAAAAAGGAAATCTCTCCTTGCTGATTTCCAGTGCCAGTGACGGATCCATAAACGCCATGCTATTCACTCCTGGACACCAGCTATTGGCATTGAATATCGTTTCTGTGTTTATAAATCTTTATTTAGAGAAATAAATGTCAAAAAATAAATCTGAATGTCTCTGTATTGTTGTTGCTCAACTAACAGCTGATGTAACTGGTTTCTTTTCTGACAGATTTTCTTAAATGACGCAGTTTGCAATATGTTTCACTGTAGTTACTGCCAGAAATCCATTGCTCTTCTGCTGAACGCAGGCTAGTATGTTTGGGGGGCCTGGGGGGGGGGGGGGGTATCGTTACCGTACCCACATTTTCCTGGCTTCCTAACTTGTGTATAGCCTTAAGACAAACTCCTTTGAACTTTAATCATTTAAGATGGCAAATCTCTGTCGCTCTGGGTCAACCAAGCAGGACAGGGGGCAACGCAGAAGTACAGTCCAATTGTATAACGCCCTGATACCAAGAAATACAATAAGGATTTGCTTTTAAAAGGCAATTTGTACCACTTACTGCTTTCCTGTAAAACGTAAAATACTAACATTTTCCCTTTATTGGAATTTCTTCAAAATCAATAAAATAAATTAAAAGACAAAGTACAGAATTTAAAAAAAAAAAAGTCACTAAACACTTGGCTGAATCCATTGTTTTGGAACTTGATTCGAATCAGCTATGTCACCGCAACACGAAACGAGTGGAATTAAAGCAAATGCTCACTGAACATGATGAATTAGCCTTATCAGGGAGGGGTCACAGCGAATGGCTTCAACTTATATCAACTTCCAGCTTGCAAATGATATGGACTGTCGCCGTGCGGATATTAGACTAGCTTGGCATGACGCAGGCACCTCTCTGCGATCATTTAGTGCCGTCGAGGGAAAATCGCATTAGGACAAAAAGACGAAATGAAAATGAAATAAATCTATACTAGCCAAAGGAGAAAATGCAGCATATAGACGTATTTTGGAGGGTGTTTCCCGCAGGAAGAAGACTGTCTGCTGTTTACAATTACTGAAGTTTTTCAGACTAGAAAAACAAAAAAAATGACAAAGATGAAGTAGCTCCAAGTCCAGCAGGAGAGATATGGGCTCGTTCTTTGTAGCATTCTCATACCTCATGGGCTGCACTTTGCTGGGTGTAAATCATATTAGCATATTCAGTACTCTGTAAACCAGAATAGGGAGCTATAGTTAGGTTTTGCTGCAGTTACATAGAAAATATTTTTGTTAAATAATTCACTGAATCAAACTTGTGTGTAGGCGAAAGGAAAATGGTGATGAATATTTGATAATAAAGCAAATATCCTCAATTCATTCCTGGTGACCAAATAAAACAATAATTCAACTTTTTTCCATTACCAGGTTTTGTACATCTAGACAATATGTGTTTTTCTCCAGTCAATGCAAACATATTACATGAAAAACAGGATAAATATCTGTATTATATTTATGACGAGACAATATAATGAAAAAACTGATAATATCCTTGGGATGTTTTTCTTTATTTTGTTTGCAGTGGTCAAGGCGGCATTGAGATTGGCTTCTGAGCTCTGACAGGTAGACACAGGAAACCAAAAGGACAAATAATAATAATAATAAAAAAAACACATCGACAGTGGTAATGAAAAATGGGCTCTTTTTCTAATGCAAGGGACCTAGTTCTCTCACCATCTGTGAGAGAACTAGGTTTAAGTTGGAATTATGTCTCTAAATGTGAAGAAGGGGATTACTTATTTCAACAAATGAATTAATGGCACTAATAAAGGAGATACATATTTATCTCCATATTTCACTAGAAATATTTTCACAAGGATTTAAAACTAAAAGGTGATACTTCATCTCTTAGTATAAAAGCCCTCAATTTTAATTTCAATATATTTGCAGGTAAGAATAAACACTTGAGGGATTTTGGTTTTATAGTTGAGTTAAAACATTTATACATCTTACATGCTTTATATGAAATTTGATTTTATATTTTTTTGCAAATATACTGCAACGAATCTGTTTTTGTTGTGTCTTTTGTAGCATTGCTGACAACACTAAGAAACACTTCTTGCTTACATGCATTAAATATACAGAACATACAATCTCACTTGAATAAGGTAGGTAAATGGGCGTAGAAATGCAAATGTTATATACTGGAAACTCAGTCATCTTGGTGCATCTTTCTTAAGGAGCTTTGGTGTCCATATTGATTACTTGTCTCTTTAATGTTGCGTAGCACACGTTGCAATGCTCCTGCATCTTGACACAAGCCATGTCAGGTTTAAATCCATCGGTGAGGGAAAGGAACGACAAAGCAACATTACCGGGGGGGGGGCGGGCTGGACCAGGGAGCTGCTGTGCCCAGACACAGCTAAAGGCAGGGCAGCCAAAGCGAAGCCTACCGTTGAAATGTATCTCAGCAGCCAGAGCCCAAAGCCATTCTCATTCCCTCCCCGGAGAACAGGCTGTGAAGTTCAGGCACCTCGGTCTAATTCTGTTTCTGCCGCTGGGCTGCTTTAATTCCATGTTGTGCCTTTGGATTCCTGTTTTTTTATTTTATTTTTATTTTTACTTTTAGCATCTAATAAAAATCATTTCATAGGTTTTTTATATGAAATGAGGCCTTATTTGCCCTAGTACAAAAAACTGTATGCTTGAATGTGTTAGTTTTCACAGATCTCATCTTGCTCTCCTTTTTAATGTACATTAAAATCCTTTTTAATACACATTTCTTATAGCATTACAAGTACATTTCTACTCCGAAATTATTCAGAATGAAGTATTTCAATGACCTTTAAAAGCACACATGGAAAAAATTAAATAAACAGATTGATACTTCTATAATTGGCAGAATGCTTTAGTATACATTTCTTTATTAATAAATTTCATACATGTTTGCGTAAAATTGAGCAAGAAATGAATCTTATCTCTGATTGGGCATCCCCTCCATTGGACATTGCTCTATAGTAAGCCTCCAGTGCTACCTTTAGCTATTGACTCTGGCCATTGGTAGAGCCTCAGGCTATAGACCTGGCAGGACATAGTGGAAGTAGATAGAGAAGGATCTGTGGCTGAAAACTAAGGCAAAGATGCTGAAGGGCTAAAGAGAAGTGAGACAGGTAATGGGCTCGAGAAAGGTAGTTGGGAGAAAGGAAACTAGAGGCTGGCACTGGAGTCAGGGACAGACAATGATAAATAACATATCAGGCAGGCTGGAGGTATACACCAAGCAGGGAATAAATGAGGATTCGAAAGCAGGAATAGGCAAGGAGCAAGAGCTGTACAATCTGGAGAATATTCAATCAAGACAGAGCATGCTCAGTAGCGTCTTGCTCAGTGTATAATAAGACTGACACTTCTGGCTCCATTTAAGGACTACGAACCACACCCATCAACCCTGTATGATTAAGTACAGTGACAGGAGCTTAACCACAAACTTACCAATCAGCCTCTGACAGTGTCATGACGAACTCATGCACACACAGCCGTTCAACTATGGGAAATGTTATGAGTTACTGACCTTGGCCTACTCGCTTCAAGACTCAATAGAATATATCAGTGAAGTTTTGGTCTGGATTTTGAGCATGACTAATGTATGACCAAGGCAGGGTTCAGTTTCAGCTGGACCACAAACTATCTCCCCATTCCCGCTGTGGAAGCTCAGCTTTTGCATTTTGCCAGGCATACACAAATATACTGCACAAAGTTTTAACTTGTATATCCTAAGACCATTATTCACAGACTCTTGGAGAACACACAGGTGTTTGGTGAAACGGAAATGAACAATAATTGTCTTCCTAGTGAGCTGTGGATTATGTCATGCTTCTCTGTTACAAAGCCTATTTTTCCAATGGGCTACCTGATAGACACTGACATCAGCTGAAAAGAGAGAGAAACGATAGAAAGAAAGATGCCCATCCTGGGATATTAATCTTGATTTCTTTATGATGCCCTTGATAACCTTAATCCTGAAGATATTTTGAAAACAAGGCCAATCTTGGGAACATTTATGCCAAATCTTCATTCAAATGATATTGCTTTGAATTTACTGGATGTAGAAATGGTTTAGTCACATATTCTCAACTGATAAGCAACTGGTTAGGTGCATGTATGTGTCTCATGTATATATTACGTTGTGGGTACCAAATATCCTCATAATGTGATATAAATGTGTAATTTTGGCATTGTGGGATCCATTTTTTGGGTTCCACAAGGGGAAGCTCAGACTTATAAAAATTTGTGACTGCAATCAATAAACTAAAAATGTTAAAAGTCTTGGCTTGTGTATATATTCACCTATAAACTGAGAGGCATCAATGTCTTTTTTGCCAGCAACCTGTGAGAACCTGTGCAATGACAAATTAATTTTGATGGCAATGAGTAACGTAAGTCAGATACATACTAAACAGACATGGTGTAAAACAGACATGACCTGATTATTTACATATTATCCAAACAGGTGACCCTAATTATCCTTTAAATAAGTTACATGTTTTAATTACCCCACATGGCAAATGAAATTGTGATGTATTTTACAACAGTGCATTCCTACAGGCTCCTGCCCAGCATTTCAGCACACTTATCTGCTAGCACTACCTTGGATGTATTTTCAGTTTCATTTTTATTTTCTAAGCAGGATATTTTAAAATGGGTATTCTAATGTGAAAAAAGGATTTTGAAAACGATGACTGTGCAAATTGACTGCCATATTATTTACATTCTTGCAAATTAAGTCACAGCAATAATGGCTGGAAGAGTTCAGTATAACTTTAGATATAGAATCTTTTCTACTATTTTTGAACCAATTTTCATGAGCAAGAACATTGAGGACGCCCACCCATATTTTAATGCCTGGGAAGGACACATCCATAATTTTGA
This sequence comes from Mormyrus iriodes, assembly GCA_011763525.2. NCBI lineage: Eukaryota > Metazoa > Chordata > Actinopteri > Osteoglossiformes > Mormyridae > Mormyrus > Mormyrus iriodes. The sequence goes on from JAAGVU020000035.1 coordinate 6,125,789, forward strand.
CAGTAATGGGTAACAAAACAGCTGACCCTTATTGTCCTTTATTTAAGCTGCATGTTTTAATTACCCTGCACAGCAAGTGAAATTGTGGTGATAGATTCAGGATGTCACACTACATTTGTCGACAGAAATTTTGCACAAAATATTAAATTAATGTTAAGTTTGAATGTTTCTAAAACTGATAATCACATGTTAACTGAGTTGGAGAAAATAGTATGTTCAAGGGGGATATGTTCCAAGACCCCTAGTGGATTTCTGAAACCCTATATATATACACAGATATATGTATATGCAGGTAGCATACTGTATACAGCACGGATACACTGGACAAAGGGACGATTCACGACCCGGGCAGGTCAGTACAAGATTCCATCATGCAACACATAATGGCGTGCAACTTAAATCTCATTAATTATTTCTGGACTTTTTCATGTAATATTTTTCGGGCTACAGTTGACCATGGGTGATTTAAACCGTGGATAAGGAGGGACCACTGCATTTTCTATACTAGTGTTATTATTATCTGTGTTCTAAAAGGTTCAGCAGAACTTTATGTGCTTCTTATTTGCGTTGTCTTACCAACATCACACTTTCCACATTCTGCCAAGCAAATGTGTGTGTGGGTATTGTGTGCTGTTCATTTCTACTTTTTGACAGGTTGTCGTTTTCTCCTTGAAATTTCAACAGAATCAACACAGAAATTGGGGACTGTCATTTTAAATGACGTGCCAAATAAATATATTTCGTTTTTTTCTTTTTTCATATTTCTCTGTTTGCACTATTTCATCACTGCTGTTTCTCACTCACCTGTACTCTATGAAGTGTCACGTGACGTGGCAAATAAAGTGATCTGATTTGATAATTATTTTAAATAATTTAATTGAGAGGGCTACTGATATCACCATGAGGTAATCACCAAACGTTTCCTGAAGAATGGAATCTGTGTAAGCGCTGATGTTTTATAAATCGGCCTTTTGGTTATTTTGTTAGGGTAGGATGAAAATACCTTCATAATCAATAAGCAATTGATATGTTTACCGCTGTGGATTAAGTTTTAGATCTCTGGCATTAAATGGATGTTTATCATGTTTGCTCTTAATGCACAGTATATGGATTTACAAGAAGATCTGTCAATGGAGAGACCCAAGAGACAGTGTCTGATAGTATCTGCTTCTTTGAGTCCCTCTTTTCTTTCCCCAAGCCACATATAGGAAAAAAAAAAACATATGTGCCTAATACAGGAGAATTCCCTGATGAACTGGCTCCAATGTAAAAAAAAAATATATACATATATATGTGAGTGTGTGTGTGTGTATATATATATATATATATATGTGCACACACACCTGACCATTACACCTGCAGGAACTTTAATGACGTCCCATTCTAAATACAAGGGCATCGTCAATATGGAGTTGGTCCACCCTTTGCAGCTGTGACAGCTACCACTCCTCTGGGGAGGCTTTCCACAAGATTGGAGTGCCTGTGGGAATTTTTACCCATTCATCCAGAAGAGCATTTGTGAGGTCAGGCACTGATGTTGGACGTGAACATAAGAACATAAGAAATTTACAAACGAGAGGAGGCCATTCGGCCCATCAAGCTCGTTTGGGGAGAACTTAA
>JAAGVU020000035.1:6128761-6163788 GCA_011763525.2 Mormyrus iriodes
TTTAACCAGTTTACTGTATATATTGGTGTCAATATCATTAATGTAAATTAGAAACAATAGTGGTCCTAAAATTGAACTCTGCGGTACCCCACTATGAACACAGGCCCATTGTGACATTGTGCCTCTAATAACTACTTGAAGGCCTGGCTCACAATCTCTATTCTAATTCATTCCAAAGGTGTTGATGGGGTTGAGGTCAGGGCTCTAGGTGGGCAAGTCATGTTCTTCCACACCAAAATCAGCCGACCATGTCATTATGGACCTTGCTTTGAGCACTGGGGCACAGTCATGCTGAAACAGAAAAGGACCTTCCACAAACTGTTTCCACAATGTTGGAAGCGTAGAATTGTGCAAAATGCCTTGGCATGCTGAAGCATTAAGAGTTTCTTTCATTAGAACTAAGGGACTGAGCCAAACCCCTGAAAAACAACCCCATACCATTATTCCTCCTCCCCTAAACCTTACAGGTGGCACACTGCTGTCAGGCAGGTAACGTTCTCCTGGCATCCGCCGAACCCAGATTCGTCCATCAGTCTGCCAGACAGAGAAGCATGATTTGTCACTTGACAGAAAACGTTTCCACTGTTCCAGAGTCCAGTGGCGGTGTGCTTTACACCACTCCATCCGACTCTTGGCATTGTGTTTGGTGACGTGAGGCTTGCATGCAGCTGCTCGGCCATGGAAGCTCACTCCATGAAGCTTCTGGCGCACATTTTTTGTGATGGGGTTAATGCCAGAGAAATTTTGGAACTCTGCAGTCATTGAGTCGACAGAGTGTTGGTGACTTACACATTATGCACCTAAGCACTGCGACACAGCTCTGTTACTCTATGTGGTCTACCACAGGTGGCTGACTTTCTGTTGTCCCTAAACGCTTCCACTTTGCAATAATACCACTTATAGTTGACCATTGAATATCAAGCAGGAAGAAATTTTACAAACTGATTTATTGCAAAGGTGGCATCCTATGACAGTACCATGTTTGAATTCACTGAACTCTTCAGAACAACCCATTCTTTCACAAATGTTTGTAAACCTAACTGCATGCCTAGGTATATATATTACCAATGGTCTGTGTATGTATAATTTATGATATTTATTTAATACTGTTTGTCAACAGGCAGGACTACTGTATGGCCTTTTTCACGATTTCCATTTACCAAAATATTACCAATATGCCACTTGAGAAGTGCAAACTTTTGGAAACTGCTTCAAAAAGCTATTCCACCATTTGAGTAAATGACCTTTTGTGAAGAAATTAAGATGCACAACTCACAGTGTAACTGTTTCAAAGATCTTGTTAATCCCGACGGGTTGTGAATGGGTGAGGGTTATATTAGAGAGCTGCTAGCCATATGAATCGCTGTAAGCAGTCAAATCTTTAAAACAAAAAAAAACAAGCCAGTATAATACTCTATATTAAGCGCATACCTTAGTGGGACGTATGACAATAAAATGTCAGTAAGGTGTGATTTTTAAGCCTTAATATTAAATTAGGGATGCCACCCAGACTTGCTGGTTTTATCTGTTTTATTGTGCAAAATCATGATGGATGTGTAGAGAGGTCCAGGGATGAGTGCTGTAAAAAACACTGACCCATGCTTATGATAAAGAGAAAAGGAATCACACATGATTTAGCAAGGGGATTTAGCAACATGGTCCCACTGCTGAGTGGTTTTGCAGTAGATCTGGATGGTTAAAGCCAAAATGTTGCAAAATGTGACCCAAAGAATGAGAACGTCTGAAGTAAAAAATTGGGCATTTTAATGTGGGGGAAAAAAACTGAAAATGATGACTGTGCAAAATACCCTGTAAATGCTGAAGTATAAACAAACTTCCAGCAGTCCCGTTCACTACTTTTATGTGCACTTCCTGAAACCAAAAGGATTAATCAAAAGATTTGCATTTCATATTTTAAAATGCAAACTACAGGCTTTGAAATTCATATTGTGTAACAAAGTCTAAGTTTAAAAATTATACAGCAGAATTTGAAAAGCAATAAAAATTAGAAATCAGCATTCTTAAATGCAAATTTAGGAAATCTCACTACTATCTCATTCCACATGCTAAGTGTTAATAATGCTAAAAACCAACGTGCTACATTAGCCAGCTGTCAAACCATATGTAGTGTAGCTATACGCACTGAATTTGGCTCTTTGTGTTATGAAACATGCTGACAAATGTTTCCATTTATATGAATCAAAAACGTTTTTGCATAAGTATCAGGATGAGTTTGCATACTATTTACTGCTGAAGTTTTAGTTACTTGCTTTTACTTCTGCATGGTGGTGGAGGTGAATATCCAGTGCTGAGGACAAATGGCAGGGTTTCTTTCTTTATTTATTTTTTTCTCTCAGGTGTTACTAAGACGATAAACCTGTCCAATAACTGTAACGGCTGGAGTTGCAGGTTGAGGATTAAGGCTTGACATTTAGCTTTTTTTTTTCCTTTCTAATTACAGACTGGTCAGATTTTTGGTCTCAAGTGACAGAATAAGTACAGTATGAAAGATTAGTCTAGTGTCTACACTACATCCTGCAAAACATTAAGTAAACAAATGCATGTAAATCTCACTTAACCCAACTGCGTGTTTTGGGATTGTGGATGGGAACTCTAACGGCCAGAGAAAATGGTCACAAATAACAGGAGCATGTCAACTTCACATACATAGCAGGTGGAGGTAGAAGAACAATTGCAGTCAACAAGATCAATCATGGAGAGCGCACTTCGAGAGCAACCCCCCCAAAAAAAGAATATTTAAAAATAAAAAAAAAAGTTTCAGGATTTTTTTAGTCATGGAAAGCACCTAAAATTCTTAAACGGTTAGTTCTGCCAGCTTTACTCACAGCCATAGCTAGAGCTTTAAATATTCATTTAATTTTGACAATGTAGTGGAATGATAGTGAATGGGAGTGCTTTTAATGGCCATAAGCAGGAGGACATGTTTCTCCCGTGATTCATGAATACTTGACTTTATCTTCACAGAAAATGGAGATTATCACAGCCTGTCAATGGCTAGTACAGAGAGAATCGCTCTTAACTGCAGAGTAACGGTACTGCTCACCGATAAACTGAGCTTATTGTGCGAGTAGTCAGACATTAGCACAATCAGAGGTTTTCAGGGCAGGACAAAAAGAAAAGAGGCTAAGAGGAAAGAGCAATCGTTCACTCAGGCTGTGTAGGAATAAAATATCCCGAAAGAGATTCTTTAAAGGAACAGATAGTAAAAAATTAACAAATGTAGGAATGATCCCTTTGGGGTTTTATTGTGTTTTATATATGAAGACACTGTTTTAGGCGTAAGATATTTAACTTGTAAGCTTTTGGCTTGCTGAAGTAATAGATTATTAATGTCATTGTGTCCATGTAGATACTTTTAATGCAGATTCATCATTAGTGCAGGCAGAAGGTTTTCTCAGAGACAGTCACGTTTAATGCATGTGCTGGGTGTGGATGACGAGAGATCCCAGCAAGCATCCTCACATCCTGCTTCCCCATGTTTTCACTTTATATCGGAAAAGTCAAAAGGGCGCTGCTCTGATACACAAGTACTATTCATGCCTATGACTTGTACACACAGAATCTTACACTGCTCAGGCATACTTTGCTAGGCTTCTTCACGTTATCCTCTAGCTGGTACTTGACTCATAAACAGGTGAATTTCTTGTTTTTTGGCCCCATATTGAGGGTGAGATATTAATACTGATTTCCATGGTTACATGGCTTACAAATTTAAGGATCATTATCAGTTATTTGTCGAGCTGTCACAATTACTCAAATAAACGCAGTTACTTGATAATTAAAAAGGGTCAATTGAAGTTTTTCTTCTTGATTACTCAGCAGTAGGGAGGAATGAAGACGGCACAGGGTTCAAGAAAAGAGTGAAAGGGTCACTTGTGTGGGAGCACTTCAACTGAAAATGTGGTTGTCTATCAGTATTACAAAGCGTAAATTACATATCACCACAGCATGACTGCAAAGCAAATACCATATTGCCCTTTAGGCTGTGCTCCCTATTCAAACGTAAGCCATTGGACCTTCCCGAAACAAAACACCTAAAGCACCCAAACAAATTGCACAAACATGCCCAAACATATTCTAGTTTAAGTCTTGACAGTCACAAGATACTAACCAAATACAAACCAATTTCTGAAAATTTTACTCACATGGATAAACAAATTCAAATTATAAACAAACTCGAGCTCACAGACATACTAATGTGGGTGTTTCCCTTGGCATTATAACCAATTTGGAGACGTATGCACCTGGTCAAAAACATTATTTTGAAAGCTCCGCCCCTGGGAACAATCAATAGAAATCTTGTCTCGATCAGTTCAGCTACCATCTGGTTAACTTTTCCCATGCCATCTTCAGTGCACCCAGTCTTGAAAACAGCAAATAAATTTATTTAAAAATTGCCTTGCCTGTGTTTAATTGTAGTTAGTTCTGCTTAATTCCATTCCTGGATTTCCTAAGTTTTACAAGTCATTCCCACCGCTTTGTGCGTGTGGAATTTGCATGTTCACATTTTGTGTACTTAGTTTTTCTGCGGATCCCCTAGTTTCCTTCCACTGTCCAAAAACATGCAACTTAAGTAAACTGGAGTGCCTAAATTGACTGCATGTGTGAGTAAGTTTGCAACCTTGAAATGGCTGGTTGGTTCCTGCCTCGCGCCCATTGCAATGTATGTATTATATTATATTGTGGCATCAGTGAGCCGAGTGCTGACCAGTGCATTTGCATATGTTCCAGCATGCCACGCTGCTGTACTGTAAACAGCCCCTGTCTATGTCATGTTCGTAGTTAATGTGCCTGGTTCCATGTGTTGTGTGCTCTTGTACTGGTATCCTTCTTAGATTTGTGCTCAATTCCCATGTGTTTAACTGAGTATATGTTGCCCACCGTGCGTGTCCTTTACCGTCTACCATGTAACCTCCCTGCGGTTCTGTAAGATGTTCATTGCTGTGTTATTGTTGCTTGAGTGCAGTCCTCTTAAGGACTATATTAAAAAGGCAAATTTGTGTCAGTCCGTGCCTCTTTGTCTTTATTTGCCACCATCGTGATGCCACAGTCTGTCTATATTATATTATATATAAACAATTAGTCAGTGAATTATCATATTAATTGGTAGATTTCTTGATTATTGATATAATTGCTAGAGACAGCCTTAGTTATTTGGGTCAGAAATGTACAGACAGATGCTATCCTTTGGAGTAATATATACACCAACCCAGATAATAAGTATATTTAAGTGAATTTGAGAGCATCCACACAAAAATGTAATCAATGAACTCCATCATGCTGCAATCTACATAAATGGAGAAACATTACCCTCTTAAGATACACTATATTACCTCAGAGTCAAAGCTGTGCCACAATAAATAACCTCATAATAGTCTCAGAAGCTAAGGGTACACATACATACAGTCTCTTGAATGCTAGCAGGCCAGGAGTTCAGAGCTGAAATACTGTCAGAAGAAAATAGTTTTGATTCTGTTCTTCTTTAGAAGAATCAGGGATTCTGCTGTCCTTGTGCTCAGGGGAAGCTCAGGCAGGATTTGATTTCTGACCTTCCACACCTAGAGCCTCTCAAGAAACCTGATGTAGCCAAAACCTGTGACCTTGAAGGGGTGCAGCGTTTATAGCTTGGATTTGGTGATTCTGAGCCCTTGGTAACCTTGGGCATCAGCACCAAGTTTTTTTTTAAATTTTTTTATTTTTAAGTTGATATGAATTCCGGCTTGTAAGATGCAGGATTAGAGTTTGTGAGGGAGGGACTTTTGGGGAACTTGTGTGGCAGAATTCCAGATGAGCCGGAGTGGTTTGGTGCGGCGGGCAGTAGGTCCAGGCAGAAAGAGCTGCCGAAGCTTAGGGGGAAATATGATCATTGGCTTTACCAGCAGCGGCTGACAGCTTTGCTGAGGTATGATTGACCCCAAGACGGGTGCAATTAGAGCGAGGGTGATGGACTCCCATCTAACTAGGTGGGTTGCTTCATAGATAGCAAGAAGGGACCTGTTTTAGAGGAAAAACAAGCGAATGGTGATTTAAATAATCAAGACAAGTGCAAATATTTGGATCATGTCTGGATCATAGTGGGATTAAGGGGCCGTTTCCATGGAAGAGGACACACCTATGTTAGTTTGAAGGCAGCTGTAGAAGTAGAGAGGTATTGAGTGATGACAGAAACAAGGGGAGAGATGAAGTAGAGGAGCAGGGTACACAGAGCACCGCAAGCAGCTGTCAGAAGAAGCAGGAGCAGAGAAATGGCTAGCGACGGAATGTGCTTTCCCTTTCAACTGAGAGACAAAACAATCAGTGGTGAGGGAAGCAGAGGCTAGAGGTGAAGGAGGCAAAAATAGAGAAATTTGAAATAGCAGTTTATAGGCTATCCTTTGAAGACTCCCCCACCCACACGTGCACATCAACAGCGGGTCAGCTACCAGAAAGAGCGTTTCTTCCTACTCAGATGTTTCGGCTGCCTGACCCACTAATGCAGAATCAAGGCGAAGTCAAATGGGCAGCCTATACTTTCCCATCCTTCATAGAATTCAGCCAGGAATTTATCAGCAATGCGATGTCTAGAAGCACAAGTTCACCGTGAGGGTATAGCGCTCACATATACAATGCAGGGCGTTTTCTCTTTGCCAGAATCTCCTTTCAAGCAGCGACGTACTTTTAATATAAATTGGCAGAGCGTATGCAATGGTGAATCTTTTATTTAAACCACTGACTCAAGAGGTCTGTGCTTCTACTGCAGAATTAGAAAAGGGCAGCATTTTCAGGTTTAATCTATTTATTGGTTTTCAGGGGAACTAGAGCTTTAAGGGTATTTTAGATAGTGGCTTTCTGTATTTTCCACTAAAGTCGCAGTATATTTTTGATGAACTGCAGGGCTTAAAACACTTTAAAAGTCTTCGATGCAGAACACAGAAAAACTTTTCAATTTCACAAACAGACGTATTCCTTCCATTTCTTAGTAATACTGCTTTGAATCATACTCCGTATCAATATTAATGACACTTTTTTTTAGTACAATATTCCAAGGCCATTAATCTTTTAAATTCCCCTTTAAACTATCCTTCATACGTTAATTATTCAATAATTTAATTATTTCGTATTACATGGAATATCTTTGTTCAATAAAAACTGGCACATTCTTGGAAAGTCTATTTCCCCTGGTCTTTCAGAGCAAAAAAAAAAAGCATATAAACTACCTTTCAAATGAATGGAAAATAAATAAAGCAAGCATATTTGATTGTGAAGATTACATGTTAATGCTGTTTATTATTTTCTCTCCATTTACCCCCATTTTTACCATGTTTGGACACGAATCTGTGCTGCCTTACGCCTGCCTGCACAGCTGGGCATCTCATCCTGACAAAACATGTAACGACCAGTGATGAAAAAGGCCGAGCTGCACATTGTTTGCTTACCGAAAGCCATCCCCGTCCTGCTAGAAACCAGCTCCTTTCCAGAGATTAATACAGCTTATAAATCACAACCCTGACACTGACATATATCAGCCATCAGAATCTTTGGTGGTGAATTACATCCCCTGCTCCTAATTTATAAATGGTGGTCCGGCCCGCATTGGGGCCTCGTTGATTCTCCTTGTTTTTGTGTGCATCATTTCAGGAAGAAGTTTATCAAAGCGCTGGGCCATAAAGCATAGCGGATAACAGAAGCTACGCCCTGTCGTTGGGCCAGATTGGTTTGCCAATGACACGCTGGAGATTAAATCGAAAAAGCGTTGACAGCGTGTAGAAGTAACCAAGCATGGGTGTGAAATTGAAAGAGCGTGAAAAAGACCCCCGAGCTCAAGGAAAAATATTGATTGTGTGATCTATAAATTATAATAACACTGGCAAGAACGTTTAGCAAATGTGCAACATAACTCTGGACAAGCACGCATTGTCATGCTGTTTAAACCGGGGCATTTCTTACACATTCAATTCATATTCAACTATTTCGTTTTGGAAATTAAATATGCAGGTTATTTATATTAATCACGCTTCATTAGTGTTTCAGAATTGTTCTGAATTTAACGAAACATGCAAAACTTAATTGCAAAAATGTACTCTGCAGATATCTTGCTGTGTATCTTTTTACCAAAACAACAAAATGACAACGCAGTCTGTATAACCGTATATTATTTTCAGTTGCAGGGCAAACTTATGTGTATGAAAATACTCTAATCATTTTCTGGATTCTTTTAAATGCGGAAAAGTAAGAGAATGTACTTCTGATGACATCCTGTGAAATTAATGTCTGTATCATCTGAGAGACTGCTGATCACTTAAATAATAACACCTGGGTATCCTTTTATTGCCTTGGAACAATAAGATAACAGTAAAAAATGTTTGACTTCTATGTAAGCACCCTTTATTTCATTATTTCACCCTCTATTCCATTCCTTGCTGCTTCTGAATGTCGGTAGACAGTCTAATGTTAATAGTATGTGTAAAATTTCATATGTTGATACTTATAAATTGCCTTGAAATTTCCTTGCACATATGTTACATATATACCATTATACCAGGGCATGCCCAACAAGACCAATTCCTTGAATGTGTGACATGCCGTAGGGTGGGGTAACTGTCTGATGTAGCGTGTTGATGAGGGTCTGTTAGCGAGGGGTGGACTGGCCTGGAGAGGTGACAGTGGCACACCCTCAAATAAAATGGTAAAAATTTGTACCTTTGCTTGTTACTGGGGCTGTACCATCAAGAGTCTGCCAATTGTACCCTAGCTGAAGGTAATTGTACCTTTTAAGGTACAGAAGTGGACTCTGAAGAAAATATGAGGGTACGGCCCCAGTGACAAGCAAAGGTACAAATTTTTACCCTTATTTTCTGATTGCAGAAGTGGCAGTCAGGAAAGAGGCCATGAAGGAGTGTGACCCTGGGAATTTTTTTAAGGATATCCTACAGTTAAATAATGGATTGCAAATTAAAGATGACAAACAAAAATCAGTGCCTATCGGCAGCTTTCTCTGTTCATGGGTTATGTACAGTTTAAACAGGGAGTGCACAGTTATATGCACTACCTTGTAGAGACTTAATGCAAATAACTTCCATCATTCTCATACACACCATTCACAGGGTACTTAACCTTTAAAGAAGCCGCCCGCAAACATAGACACAACCAAACCTTTGACATAATGGGGGATTTCTGGAGGATTCTCATGCAGTATAACCACATACCGCAGGCAATCCTCCACGCCCCGACTTTCATAATGGGTTTACCCAATTTTGTTGGTTCTTATTCTGATTATAATTCCAAAGCCAGTTTGACGATTGCATCATATTGCTCTCAAGGCAAAAAATCAGCTCTGTCGTTGTTAAAGCTAAACAAGTATAACGACATCATCCAATGTCTAAAGCCATCTTGCAGCTCCTCACAACTTCATTATATAGATTTCTTACTACGTGTAGCATAGTAAACTTGCCTCAATGTCCACTCTCAGCGGTTTTCATAATCACCTGAGAGAACTGCCTAATTTTGTCAAGATAATTGGACGTGTAAAGTCAGAGCAGAATCAGCACTGGAACGCCGTCCATCAGGGCGGAAAGCTATCATGCCGTGAATCAGAGGTTCCCGGCACAGATCTTGATGACCCCCTGTGCACCACACGCTAGTTTTACCATTCCTTGAGCTCCCTGCTAAAGTGGCTTGATTGTATTGCTGATTTGAGATCCCCTGCTGTAAGCTGATTCAAATGCACCACTGCACATTCGTCATTCTGTCAAACTTAAAAAAAATTAGCCACAGGTCTCAGTGCACGTTGAAGATATTTCTGCAGTGTCTCTATATAAGGCACCACTTTAAAGAAAAGATCAAAAATAAAATTAAGTGGTGTTTTCTCAAACTCAGCATTTAATAGCCTGTGAAATATTAGATCAACATGACCGTTTTAATATTAACAGCCGGGATATATTTGGATTGCCTCTTTTTGATGCATTTAAAGCCAATGAATTATGGGCAACCAGTGACTGCAGTGCAAAGTTAGCTATTGATCTTTAGAACAGCTTACTTTGGAGTTGGAAAAATCGGGCGATAACAGTTTGTGAAGTTAAAGGAAACCATAACGGCAACGAAATCAGAGCCGTTTCCAGAAATGCAAACTGGCTTTACACAGCAAGAAGATGGCATGATTCTTTTGAAATTGCTTTGTGTATGACTAATTTCTAAATAAATTGACGCTTCATTTGTCTTTTGAACAAGTACATTGGAATGCTTCTTTTCACATATCCCATCTTACTCTCCATGGAGACACACATATACAGGTCAGCCATTTATGTGGTACTCCTATAGCATTTTTGGGGGTGGGGCTAAGGACCTTGCCCAACTGCCCAACAACACTTGACCATTCACTTAAGCACTGTATTCAAACCGATAACCTTCTGATTACAGCTACAGAAGCCTAACCCACTGAGCCACTCACCACCCAACTCCACATGGATTCAATAAAAAAAATGGAGCCTGAAACCCAAAAGGAATTGTCCAAAGAAATTACAAACTAGACTTTTTTTGTAAATGAGCTGAACGGCAGTAGTTAAAGAAGTTTTTTTTTTTGCAAACTATCTCATCAGTGGTTTTCTGAATGCAATCATAAAAAAGAGTGTATGTGATGCGGCCCATTCCATTAAACCCGGGGCAATGTCGTATTAAAACTGCCATCCAGCTTGCCTGTTCTATTTCGGTTTGTGGAAAGCAAATAGAAATCTTCCTTTCTCGTACATGGTGGAAAAATAAATTATCAGCACGCCGCAAAGTGAGTATTGGACGGGCTATTGACACAGAGGAAAAAATAAAAAGTAGTTTTGCAGAATGTAACAGCTGAATGACTGGGGCCGTCTGGTCCACAGAAGGGTCTGACTTGAATGGCGTGTGGGTGGAACCACAATATGCTCAAGGGTCCTACAGTGAACCTTCATCAATCTCCTTTCGAGGCAAACCTCGGAATGGAAAAATGCAGGATCGATGATGAACCACACAAGCACACTGTATATATCAACCGGACTACATGTGACAATTGTCTTATCTTAACTGTGTATGTATCCGCTGTATATATGAGAGCCAATGACAACTGGAGACAGATTCCCTGTATGTCAATATGCTTGAACAATAAACTTACTTCTGTTTCTTATATTTTCCTGTGTAAATTCATTATTGATATATAATGCATTTTTTCCCAAATTGTTCTCTGTTGTCTACATTGAAGGTACGTGAACTCGATTTGGCCAGAAAATGTCCAGAAGTGGTTTTACAGGCCTAATTACAACCTTATAAGTTGGCCCTAGAACAAAACAAGCTGTTTTCCCAAATTTGGTTGGCTCATTAATATGTTCATGAGCTCTGCCCTGATTAGCTGATTTACAGTGAAGCACTGCGATGGCTCATATAGAACCAACAAAGATCACTAAAGGTGAGGTGAAACATGAAGCATTTAGGCATACAACTGTACATGTATCAGAGGAGGAATCGGATGTTGAGGAACAGCCAATTGCATGGAGATTGCAAATGAACACTTCTGACTGGTAAGTCTCCTGGAATAATTTTCCATACATAACTGTAACAGTCCCACTTCAGCCTAGGTACAGCGTTAGCATAATCAAAACTTTGTTTTCAGGATTGTGACCAAAACACTGAAATTATTTTTTCATCTCAAACAGCAAATGATTTTACGATGCCAGCTTCCTCATGCAAGTTTTATCAAGAACTCCAAACAACAAGCTGAGCAGCTCGTAAATGTGTCTGTGATGAATTTGGAGATCTGTTTCGAATTTATTATCTTATCTTATCGTATCAGTATCGATTCAATATTTGTTTAGCAGGCCAAAAGTAGGCTACGGGAACTACTGAAGCCTCTCCTCAGTGCCGGTATCGCTGTTTACTACTCCCTTGCTGAACTAGGTAGAGTATGTTTCCCAAAAGTAATTGCTAGCAATGTTAGCAACTTACATAGTTAGAACTATGAAACTGAACGGTACCAACTATGTGAGGTGCTGATGGGAACTTTTGAGAAACATACTCCTGACTTACCAGTTAAAGTTGAACATCAACCATGCCTGTTGACGGTTCAGTTCTTTGGGAGTGGTATGAAGAGTTCTGACATCCTCATCACAGCCTCAAATGGCACAATAATGCATACAGCCTTGCCATTTGCACTTGTGTCCTCAGCTTCGTTCTATACTAGTGATGCCCAATCCATGAACAAATTGTTCTTTTGAATCGATTCTTTTCAGTGAATCTAAAAGAATCAAGCTTTTTGTAGGTCAACGTGTCATACAGGTACACGTCTTAGATTCTGAAAGTGTTCTAAAAATATTTCATGACTTAACATATAAAAACAGATAGCGACCTTTTAAATTCACTTATATTTGCTTTGTATAGGCTTTGTGTAGCCGTGTTGCCTTCTGTGCCCCTCTGCACACTGTAATCCTTTGTGCTTGTACAGTGTTCATCATCGTGGCTGCGGCTCATTAACTCCTGACTCCGGCGATCGACATGTTAGTGAGTTCGGCACATTTGGTTGAAGAAGGTTGGTTGGTTTTTATTCTTTAATGAAAGCATTTTAGATTATATGTTTGCAAAAAGGTACTTGAGATTTTATCAGGCTTTTGGAAGCTGAATGTTTGTTTATATTTAAAACGATAAAGCCTGCTTATGTGATTGTTTTTCATTTTATAATAGACCGGAACTGATTGATGTACATTCACAAGACTCATAGATGACCAATATTTTAATAAAAATGTCATTTCAATAGACATGCAGTTTCAATAAAGGTAATTCAACAAAGGGCAGCAACATGTAGTGCCCCCACCCTCCCCGCCCCCCCCCCCAACCCACTATTTGAATTGGACGTTTGATTAATTGAAATGAACAGTTTGGTAGAATTTGTTCTGGAAACTAAACCGAATTTCCCAATCCTCTTCTTTACAATACCTGCAGGCCTGTTGACGTCTAAATGCACATGTCCATTGAGCTTGAAAGCGGGTTGTCATACGTTAAGTTAGGGGGCATGGTTAAGACTGTTACGTAACAGTCTAGGAATTTCAAAAGAGTCACATTTCGAAACAAATTTCCTTCATTTACATATTCAAGAATCTGAAAGAGGGAACAACAGTGTTTCAGAGTCTCCCTATGTCATTTCCATGTCCCTATGTACATGAACTCTCCTATTTCAACTATGCCAAGGTAAAGCCAGATTTCCATTATATGGCGCCTTTAAAACATAAATAGGATTCAAGGGGTTTTTTGTCACATGCAGGGTATACAGGAGGGTAGTCCTTAGTGATGAGTAACATTTTAAAACGGCAGTTTTTCATGCATTCACAGTTTCGTCTTGTGGTGCATTGTAAGAAAATATTCCTGGCAAATGTTTTCATAGTTGTATTGATGTTTAGAGGCTGCTCAACAAGATCAAGATTTGTAACTGTAAATTATCAAAATGTACTAAGTTTCAGGCAAACGTTGCTGAAAACAAAATGGTTAGAGCAAAAGCAACAAAGAATTATCATCTGTTTGCAGCAAAAAAAAAACAATCTTTCACATATAAGTGAGAACAAAACAAACAAACAGGGGTTTGTAATCAGCGATCAATAAATTGACACCATCGAATATTCATGCTGGCTAAAGCCTGGTTTAGCCAGTAATACTTGTCAATTTCTCAGGTCATTCACCTGTTTGTTAGTAAAAATGTGTTACACTTAGCTGCTGCTTAATATTTTTGCAGTTTAGCGTCAAGGACGCTCCCTCCCATATTTCTTGACATCTGGTCAGTTTAACTAATAAATATACCAGGAAAAATCCAATTTAACCAAATAAGACGGTAAACACTTGAAAATATGTGAAACTTAAATTTGTGACAAAAGTTAAGAACAATGAAATGCATCATTTGAAAAAGTTCTTATTGCGCAGTTGCTACCTGAATTTTTCGAATAACAGTTTTTTTCATGGCCTACATAGGAAAGCACACGGATGATATAGACTGTTTCTTTGGCATTCATACTTCTGTATAACACTATGTTTCTTAGCGATCTTTCTTTAAAGGACTGGCAGCGGCAGGCATAATAAACCATTTAGCCTGATTGTTTTGCTCAGAGCTATTGCTTGCGTGGCTGTTCAAATGCATCTTTAACACAGGTCTTTTGTTTTCAGGGGTGGCGTACATAGGTAGCGATAAACAAGACGCAGCACTTAGCTTGGCCCTGGCGTCGTGGTGCGTGAAACCTACTACAACAAACAAAGGCAAAAAGTCAGCGATTTGAATTAGCACTACAGTGAATGCAGCGACTGTTGCTGCTGAGCTCTGAAAAGAATATATAGTCAGATATAACCACAGATATGTCACTTCCAGAATGATCCTTCTATAGATCTAGTGTCTATAAAGTGATGAGAAGCCCCAAAGGTGAGATCTTCAACGTTAAGCCAATGTCGGCACCAGATTTATCTGCTAACAGGTATGTGTTCCACGTTTCTCCAAAGGTCTCTCTCCCCCCTCAACTGCTGGCATGACAAAGTAGATAGATAGATAGATAGATACCTTAAGAATCCCAAAATTGCATTCAGGGATAACTAAAAATGATTATGTTTAATTTATTGACAAAGGGAAAATATTTTATAATGTATGATAACAAGTTACATAAACCCTGCCTTCAGAGACCATTCACAAAACATTGTGTTATTCTTGGGCTTAACAGGGGTAACATAAGTGCAACATCTCCGTAATACTTATTAACATTTATGAATGCCAACAGAGAATGGTTTGGTTTAGTCCAAAGGCATAGCTATCGATTGATGTGTATCTCTCAGTGTGATTTATGCCAGCTAACTGTCACTACATGCCAGTCGTTACATTAAATTAACTTTGCTATTTATAACAAGCCATATACCTATATACTGGCAGAATACCAAAATATTCAGTGCAGAAACCCTAGTCACTATTGTATCCTTGATAGTAAAGTTTACATTTTTATCATAATATTGCTGTGCTTGCAAATAGATGATGATCATGTGACCTTTAGCTGGAACGTACTCCTTTGGAGGAAGTGTTTCTCAGCAATTTTCCATATGTCAAATGTTTAATTCCCTGTCACATCAGGGACTTTATTAAGATAGGAAATCACAGGCTCAGTATGTACTTGAGGGCCATGTATGACTCAGCCTTTTTGGCCTGTGTTCAGAAAACTGTTAGTTCAAATCCCATGCTCGGCAGAGTAGCTTTGTTGGGCTCTTGAGCGAGGCGCAAAACCCTCTGAAAAAATCTAGAGGAACTGCCCGTTAGACAGCTGACCCTGTGCTCAGACCCCAAGCTTAACCCTCACGCCTATATGTGTGTATGCCTTAAAAAGGAGTTCTATGGGATATGCAGAAACAAACATATTCTAATGTGCCTGTCCATGTACAAATGACAAATAAATCTTCGTTCTAGGTTTTCATTACTGAACAGAAAGCCTGTGCTTCCACTCATATTGATAGATTGCTGACGTTTGTAAATCACTTCAATGATCAGATGCTGTTTGTGATGAAAGTTGCTATGGAATGGCCTTATAGAATTAGAATGGTGTCTTCCTCATTCCGGATTTTGTTGATAAAGTGTGTATGTATGTATGTATGTATGTATGTATGTATGTATTATTATTATTATTATTGTTGTTGTCGTTGTCATTATTAGTATTGTTGTTGTTTTTGTTATTCTGTTATGTGGCTACAACAGACTTCATGAACAAATGTTTAACATTTTGTCTTCTTTTACTAAATTAACATAAAAATGAACACACGCATAACATAGCAATCTGACCTTTGAATGTTTCAGGTTGGCCGACTATCGATCCCCCAACTTGCAGACGTTGCTGATACCTTCTTTTATCTCTCATTCACAGAGTATGAGTTTGACGGTTAAAGTCCAAACACAACGCGTTGATTTTTCCCTGAGCCAGGCAAAAAGAAAGTCAATAACAGCAAAGAACCAACAACAAAAAAAAGAAAACAGAAAACTCTCGAAGGGACTTTCTAAAATCATTAGTGGAAAACTCTGGATTCCTGGGACAAGAGGCCCCTGCTTTGAAGAATATTTCAATGGGAATGAATATGAGCTGAAATTGCAATAATTGCAATAATAATGCATATCTGTCTGCATTCTCCCTGTTGAAAGTATATTCAGACAGACACAACCACAGCTAAAATACATAAAAAGAATAAAAGTTTCAGACTTTCAATCTTTGTGTTTTTTGTCAATCAAGGTAATCTCAGGCAAAGTTTTTGGAATATATAATTGTTGAAGCTAGTTAATTGGTTTTGCTAGATGAATAAAGATTTTTAAAAGAGTTTAGAAAAAGTGTCATGCTACTCTTTTTTAAAATTGCTTATTTTCATACGTTTATATTTTTTAGGCCAAAATGGGTTCCTGGAAGAACATTGCGTTAATTAACCTGAATGGCTTAATTCTATGAATTCACTTTAATCCTGACTCATCTTCTGCCTCAGGTAAACAGTAACTATAGTTTCATTATTTTAATAGTTAATTTTGCCTTGTGCATTGTATGCATATTGTGCCTCCTTTCCGTTAAACACGAAACACCGATTGCAGTACAAATGAATGTGCATACAGTAATCCAACAGATACTCTTATAACAATAAATATGGAGACACTGTGCAACGTAAAATTTGCAAAGCTTAGGTTTTGTTTTAGAGAAGCACAAAGATGACAGTGGTACAAAATAAACATTAAATATTGCAGAAATAAGTAAGAGAAAGAGGTATGTATCTGGCCAGTCATATGTGCCAAGCTGCATAGTTGCCGGTTTTTCCTTTTTCCTGTAGAAAACAGCTCACCACTTTGGTGCATCTCTCTTGTTCTGTAGTTTTGAGTCAGGTGGGACAGATCGGGGGGTGAGACAGAATGTGTCTGGTGATGCCAGACTGTCAGGGACACATTGTGACCGGGTACACAAGCTTCACCCCGCAAATGGACGGGAATCCGCTGGAGATCATTCTCAGCATATGGCCTTATGGAGTCTGACAGACACCTGTGGTGTTACCTTTGAGGTCACGGTGCTCCGGCTGTCGTTACTGGTACATCAGCAGCATGAAAAGACGGCTCTGATGTGAATTTTAATAGTTTTTTTTTTGTTTAATAAGGGTCTGTTTTTTTGGGATAACAACATTGAGACAACTCTCTTTGCATGTTCTTTCAGCACCTCTAATGATGTTCTGTAGAAGAACATGCAACCCTCCCCTAATTGACATTATGGTTATTATGTGGCTTGCCTAATTTCTCTTTCCAAGACCCAGAATAATAGATGGCTAAAATCATATATCATTAAATATATTTTGGGAAAACGTTAGCATACTAAATCATTTATTAAGTTCCATAAGCAATAAAACGATATGCCTTCCTTGTGTATTATATATACATTTGAGACAGTATTGTGATTGATTGTAGATTTTCCAAAATGATTTATTTGGAAAGGGTGGTACACATCAATACCATGGCTGAACTGCTCTTAAACTTCCCAAACATTCACAAATGTTAAAAAGTGAATGACATAAAGAAGTATTTTCTAATCAGCTACTGCACAAAAATTGTCTCTTTTTGATCTATTGTGTATTCCACAAATTCATCACTAAACTTCAGAACAAGGACGCAAGAGTTGTGTAGTGTAACCTTGCTGTTTCCTTTTATCAATTAATTCTGCAGCTTCAGAACTGAGGCCAACATTCAGACTTTTTGGGAAAAATAAATACATAGGTGGCTGCCCTTAATGAGGCCTTCTCAAACTTCGTAATCACACAAGCTTTATGCAATGATCTCATGCACTGTGATGTTCCAGAAAAAAAGACTTGGGATTGTAAATGAGGCAGCCACAAACAGACCCAGAGACATATTCATACATGCACAGATCTATGGGTACTACGGTGGCTGGCATCCTGTCCAAGGTGTTCCCCTGCCTTCTGCTCTGTGCTTCCTGGGAACTGCTCCAGGCTAACCGTGACCCTGTGTCGGATAAGCGGTTATGGAAGACGGATGGATGGATGACCAGATGGAAGCCTATTAGTAATTCTATTAGACCAACAGAAGTAGGTTTAAAGTGAAAAATCCCTCTATTTTTTTCAATAACATACCTAATTAGGCCACAGTGACCCAAGGCTTGTCCCAGAAAGCGATGTAGCATAAGGTGGGTTACACCGATCCATCATGGCTTACCCTAAAGGCGGTTTAGCTGAGTGGTATATTTTTGGGGTGTATGAGGAGTTCCTTGGCTGGCAGCTGGAAGAAAACCCGCAGAGACACATGGAAGACATGCCAATTGTCCAGCCTGATTTACTCCCATCCACGCGGAGTTTGAATGCGCAATGTTATCCCCTGGGCCACTGGGGTTCTAAATGCAAAGCATTGAACGGACAAAGGGGGGCTTTTTCCCAAGTTCTATAAACTGCAGCGCTAATCAGGATTACAGTTTGTGGCTATTAAAGATTAATCCATTCCATTTCGCTAATGTTTAAACACCTTTTGACTGAACTTTGCATTTGCGAGAAATTACAGTCGCCCTTGAATCTCCACCATGCTCTCACAGGCTCATTCCATACATGTTAATGCACAACCGTGCTCACAATAATGACCAGGACTGGTTTTGGGGCAAGTACCAGAGAAGTAAGATTCATTGTTTGTTTTGTTAATTGGCACTGTGGTCCTGGGAATTTTTGGTGCAATTGAGGCATAGAGATTATGGGGGAGGTCTAATCGACAGATGAATAATTGAACATCCTGCAGCTGGTGTAAAGGCAAATAAGTGTTGAATGAACATTTGCCAAGAGATCAGTTCCCCTGAGAAACCCACTGTAGATGAGTTATTGATATGACATATTAAGCAGAACAAAGAAAAAAAAGATTAATAAATATACCTTTAGAGAGGTTCATAATGGAAGTAACCGGGAAGAGATAATAGGTTTTACTTTGGGATTATTATTATTATTATTATTATTATTATTATTATTATTATTATTATTATTATTATTACTGGGAATAGGTAAGACATCAAAAGTTTATAAATGTACCAAGCATCTACATCAATAAAAGAATAGCAGTGTAGATAAATACCATGTAGATGAACACCAAGGCAGTTCAGGAAAACACTGGTCAGAGTGATACAGGGCATTTGACAGGGTGCATTGCACACGCCCCTGAGTCAGCTGACCTTGACACACGCAGAAAGGAAGGGGGCGAAAGTGACTCCAACAGCATCCTAATTGGTTGGCGGGTTATTGCACTCGGCTTCCCATGCTGGCTGTTTTTGAAGTTGCTGAGATGCACTCCCTCATGCCTGCTCTAACATTCGTGACACCAGCCAGAAATTAAAGATTCATTACATAAAACATTGCTTGCATGTCTTGAAACAGCTATTTTTGATATTCATATACCGCATTAGAAAATTATAGCTATATTTTTTTCTTGTTTGAATGAAATTTCATCATCCTCTTTCTCATCATCATCATCATCATCATCATCATCATCATTCAGTTCTAGAAATAAATGGGTGCTTTGTACTTTTATTACATTTATATTTCTCTTATACTTTGCACAGAGATTATATATTTGGAGTCAGTAGTTTCTTGTTAGCTCCCATTTAATTAAAAATCAAAGTAAAACATTTAAAGTAATAAGACCATTTTTTCACTAGCAAGTAGTAAGAAGCACTCGTGGATTTTGGGAGTCATAGTTTAATTAGGATTCATCCTTTTGTTATCATGATGCTAAACTAGTGCTTAGGGTGGGCTGCTGTTTCAGGCTAAATCTTGGATTATGAACTGACATGTAATTTTCTTAGAGACTCATTAACAGGCAGTAGACATCGATGTTCAATTTAACATTAAAACAGAAAGTGAAAATTGTTTCAAAAGATCCGCATTTAAATAAAAAAAGGAGACTAACTGGAGACTGATTTTTACCTCACTGTTCCTCTTCTTTTCAAAACAATTTATTGCAATTCAGATTATGATTTTTTTTAACTCGGCAAATACAATCGACACATTTTATTCATTAATGAGATTCAACTGGTGATTACTGTAATTAATTATATCTCTTCTGCAAAACACCATCATCTAATTATACCAGTGTGGCTTGGCGGAGAGAGAGAGGGGAAAAGAATTCCCGATAATTAACTTCATGAAAGACGAGTGAAGATCGCACCTCTTCACAATGAACTGGTGGCTCGTGACTCGGCTGTATGGGGGGGTCATATATTGATAAGTTTTACCGATGTGACCCCCGAGCATAATCGAAAGGAAACCTCGGGGTGAGTTGGAGGAGACTATTAAATTCAGTGTCTCCAGAGGGAGTGAGGACAGGGTATTTGGATACAGTTTGTTCTCCGTGGAGGCCGACAGCGTCCGCGGTTTTAAAGCAAACCTGACGGACGGTGCATAGTAAGGACGCTCTGACACCACACGACTTACAGTACAAAGGAGCATAATAAATAAAAAGGTGAATATGTCGACCTGCTAGGATGTTAAAGTACATAGCAAAACCAAAAACAGAGAATAAAACGGTAAAACTACTCGAGCTTCAACTCACATGTTCAGATAATCAAATATTGATGGCTTATGTTGAATATATACACCTGAAAAATCAAATGCTAAAAGTGTCACTGTAAGACAGTACCGTAAGGTAAGCCTCACTGTCGGCTTAAGTAAAATCCGCTCGCTAAATTGGCGCCCCATCAGAAGATGGCGCCCTCTGTGACTGCCTATGTCACTTATTGGGTTGACCAGCTGGGGTTGTCCTTGCTGTAGACAAAATGTCAGTTAGAGCCAGGTGACGAAGTGGGGGGATTTTATTTAGGTATGGTACAGAAAATGATTTTAGCCAAATGGGTGTTAAGCATTAACAGTAAGGCAGACATTTTGGTGAGTATAGGTGACAGAAGAAACCACAGGCCGATGGGCATTGAGACGGACTCACTTCCTGTGTTGGTATGAGGATCAGGTGTGTCAGAGGGGCATGCGACAGATTCAGGGGGCCCAGTACTTTATAATCCCCCCTCCCCATTCAGTAAATTATCATCTACCATGAAACCTGTATTACTCCAGGTTGAAAGTGCCAGCCCAAATGCGAAGGCCCAAGGTGACATTTTGTCAGGGGGGCCCAAAATTTCAGGCTACCTCTCTGATATCGCTTTTGTTCTAAGGAGAACATGCACATGGCCTCAAGCTGTTCATCTGAACATGCATGTCTTTCTGCTCCTATTTGTTTTTTTGTGGGTGTTCCTTGTCTCATCTGAAGTCATATGTTTAAGGGCCTCAGTACAAAGGAGCCCCTTGGCTATTAGTTAAATGAGATTCTTGAGAGGCCGTTTAGATCTCCTGTGTTTCCATCACTCTTTCAAACACACCGTCCAGGCAACTTAGTGGGGCGTCTTATCTACGAGTGGCTCCACTTCCTGGCACCTCTTCTGTTTTAATCCCCCTCACCCACCCCAAAAGCAGCCCATACAAACTACATTAACTGGAAATAAAGTCACCTTTGAAGATGGCCTTATCAAAATCAACCTCAACGAGGTCACAAATTAATAGCTAATTTTAGAATGTCATCTACTATAAAACCAAGAGAACACTGGGCTCTGCTGCTGTCTGGAAATAGGTTTCCCAATGGTCCAGCACGGCTTGCACCCTTATAGTGGTATTGACAAAACGAAAGACACCACAGAGCACTCATCTTTGGATTTCAAGCCAGTCATCAGTCACTCAGTAATTTATTTCATTTGTTGGATGATTCAAGACGCCACAATCAAATAAAAATGTCCTGTAGTCCTCTAGTTAGGCGTCGTAATAGCCATGGATTCTTACCCAGATATTTAGGTGTTTTTGTTTCATTGTACAATCCAAAGCGATGGTGTTCAGTTGAGTCTGTAACTTGCTCTTTGTGTATAGATTTGCTTAGATTACTTGTAATGTACTCAAGTTCCCAAGTTTGGCTAATTTTCACTAATTTTCATGGAAGATATTGAGAACCTAAATATATTGAGAAGTAAATTATGCTGTTTGAGTTTAAAATGTAATTTAGAGAAAAACACAGGAATCGAGCGAATGATTCCTGACGTTTTCAAAACTTTCAATGGCCTTGAAATATTGGATGGTGAACTGTATCTATGGAATAAAAGCCATTTTCAGGGGTTTACCACATGTGACAAATGTGTCTTGATACGGCATGAAGGGCAAGTCTATTTCTGCCATTCACACACTCTCGGGTGAGGCGTGACTAATCGTGGGCAGGATCGTCACCATCAAACATGCTATTGACCGTAGAGAGAGGGTTTGGATCCCGACACAACACCACTTACTGCATCGCCGTTTTCCATCCCTAGGAATAACCATTCTGAGCAGTCCTGTGCGGTATTTTTTTCCACAGAATAACAGGCTCTCACAAAGTACATCCCCCATCTTTTTCCAAGTCAGTTTCTCTCCTTTGACCCTAGTGTTGAATGAATAAAAATGAAGTGGAGGATACAGGAGGCTTAAAGCTAATCTCAAATGAAAGCGAGGATCAAAGGGAAAGCTCTTTGGAGATATTGTTGTGGGTCTGCTAGTGTGATTAAGCTATTTATATAACTTCAAAACTGCTAAAACAAGAAGTAAGGCTGTTTCATTTCGTACCATGGCGATAGTGAGAGTGTTCGCTTTGCTTGGGGGAAAGCATAGCAAATAAGCTTAAACTAAAGTTTAGATATCAGTTAACTGATATGTAAATGTAAATAGATGACTAATTATTATCTTTACATATGGATTGTTTGGATTTTTCTATATAGTCTTTGTTTATTTATTTTTAATGCATCACCCCCCTATTTCATCAGAATAAACCAGCTTTGTCATTTCTAATAATATGCATGCAATATTTCTCCAGTCAATTCCGAAAATAAATGATGAAGTTTCTGATAATCCGTCAGCCTTAAATGATGCCGTGTCTGATTCTCTCTCTCTCTCCGATTCCTGGTCTGGGCTCCTCCCAGATCAATGAATCACATCTTTCGTGGAATTTATTTCAATCTAAGATGTCTCCCTCCCATTGTGGGCACCCTGATAACATTTGACTTAATGGGGTTACGTGAATGGGAAATAAACGATGAGGAAAATGGGAAGGACAACACATAGTGTTTTTTCAGGATTAACGGCAGTAATTTCACTGGTGTAGTTATCTGGGATTTGTAGGAGAGAGGCTCATTTCAAGCAGAGATGCTTCACAGCGACAATGATACCCAGAGAAGGGAGGAGACATGCATTTAAGCCTCTATTATGCCTTAAATTATAAGGATAAAAAATGTTTCTTTGTCCCTCGTGAAAGGATACACTGGTTAATATAGTCCCTGCATATGAATAAACAGTTATTAAATTTGAAGACCATACACAGCTGACAGCTTCCATTTTTTTATATAGAACAAAAAATATCCCCTTCATAAAAATAAAATTACTTATATGCTTATACATGTGCTAAAATGCACTTGTCTGAACAATTAATGCCATCGTTTCAGGCTTACTTTCAAGAAAAAAAGTTAAGTGAGAAAAAATATGTTATATAAGCCAAGGACAAATTTGTTTTATGAGAGATTTTATAAGATATATTTTTCACTAGCTTGTGACTGTTAAGATGTGTGATGAAATGTCACAAAAGTCGTTTTATGGATATTGTGTTCGGCAACAACAAAGAATCCCACTTCATCACACCATTGTTATTGCCAGTATTTAGTGAGATTTACAATCAGCGGATGTTTGAATTTAAAGCTTCACATTAGCCGTACTGTAACAACCTTGATACACACAGTTAATATAAGCAAAGGTGCCTGTATGGTCTAACCGCTCCGCAAATGCTTCTGTGTTCAGCGTGTCTCCAATAAGTACATGATCTTCTTGACGGAGAGCTTAGCATCTACCTTTCACTGCTGTCATGCAGACATGAATGCTTGATGGATGGGGCTCAGTAAAGAGGTTACCTTGTCAAAGCAGGACAACCACGCACAGCAAAACAGTCCGATAGGATCCCAGTTGAACTTTCAGCATAAAATATGACACCAATATATAAACTATTTCACAGGTGCATTAATGATGGCTAAAATTGTTGAGATCATATGTCAGCATTATGCATCAGTGCAGGAATTTGTAACAAAATTATGTTATCAACTCCCATTTTTTCCATATCCTCCAGACCATCGTGGCACAATAGCTGAATGTTAAAAGTTAGCTGGAGACATACAAAGCAACTCATCGTACAGCAGTTGTCTCTGCAATTAGTGTCGAAACTTTTCCTGTGAACCGACACAACCTGCTGATTACCAGCGAGATCCTGAGGATTGCCTGAATATTAAGCTGTAGCAAACACCCAACACATGAGTTTCTGTGTCATCTAAAACCCTTTTGCCCAGAAATACATTCTGACATGTAGCTGAATAGAAGTTGCCGAATTGCTCCAGCAAAAATACAAGTTCTGTAGACCAAGGCGCCATGGGAGTCTGTAGCTGTAACGTGAATGTCCCGACCGGGTGTACTGCGATCGATATTCTTTGGGATTTCGATATGAAGTCAATATGAACAAGGGCAGGCTGGGGCCAGACAGTGGACGTGCGCCAAGTATATGTTACTTTTAATGTAGTCCTCTGTGCACCTGATCTCAGACATTTTCATAGGTTTTGTTTTGAAGTTCATAGATGGTCACCATGTAACTGTTTGGTGGAGCCAAATGAGAGGTTGACGAATGCAGAATAAGGTTTCAGAGGTACAGGAGGTGTCCCAAAACAATGTGGAAACAGTAATAATAACGAATATGGATTGATTGGGGAAAAAATGCAAATTTTAAATGCTGAGTGCAGCATGTTTTACCTATAAGGAGATGTTTTCTGCTACTTATGAGAAGACAGTGGCTGGCAAATGCACAAATCCCCTTGTAGCATCCCTAGTTCACGTAACAGAGTACAGATATCTTTTGATTCCCTTAAGGCAATGTTTTCTAATCCGGTCCTTGGGGACCCACAGTCAGTCCACATTTTTGCTCCCTCCCAGCTCCCGGTAGCAAAAACATAGACTGTGTGTGGGTCCCTGAGGACCAGACTGGGAAACATTGCCTTAAGGGGAAGCAATGCCTTTGGTAAGTTCATCTACTGCTTGTGATGGCAGTATTATGAACCATGAAAGTTGCCAGGTCACTTGCTTAATCTCTATATATCCAGAGGTAGCTTGTAATCTGATGTTTTTACCCTTATTTACCCCGATATTCTCACCATTATCATAATGCAACAAATCATCACCCTGGCTTTTTCCAGGAAAGAAATTTATTTGTCAATTTAAGTGATTTTTGGAGAAGCACATCACCTTCCCCTCAGGTGAAGGTCTCCACCTCCCCATGTCACTATGTGAGAAAAAGAACAGTTTGACTGAAGTCTGGAGATGTGAAATCCATTGGTATCAGAATGTGAGGTAGGCCTGCTTTAAGTTATATGATTGACTTCTGCCAATGTAAAAAGAATGAAATGAAAATGAATGAAAAACATAAAGCCTACAAGGTCATGGTGCAACAAATGTCTTTCGCCTCGTACTCCTACAAGGGTGCCTCGGAATATTGTGAGATGTTCTCCGGGTTGCATTGTCTTGTCTGAAGGCAGGCTGAGGTGGTGTTGCTATTAATATGCCTTCTCTGCCACAACTTCAGGATGAGGAATTGCTCTGTGAACCTATCCCGTGCTGTTGGAACTGAAACAGGAAGCCTGACTTTGTTCGTTGAAAGCTTTTTTTTGTTATTTTTTTGTTTGCTTTTAGTTTGTGCTATAAGCAAGCCTATACGCTAAAGTTAATATATAGACCCAATATATATCAGGTACACCCAGGGGGAATAAAACTGTTTTTGTTATACTATTGCATCTCTATTTTGCACACAATCTAAAATAGATTTCTTCAGCTGATTGGTTTATATCAGGGACAATTCAAGGAATGGACTCTTAGGGGGGCTTAACCCCCCAAAAATACAGGACAAAATCACTGAATGGATCTAGAATAATATTTTTTTTAGTGGGGCTGAGACATAAAATATGGTTGAAGTCCCCCTAAATAAGGTCTAGACTATGGTTCATATGAGTCATAAGCTTATATACGTCTCATTTTAACACGTACTGCAGTTAGTGTGATGTTCAGAGACGTGGACTGGAGACCTGGTGCAATACCCTTGATCAGCACCTACTGGAACGTATAAACTGTGGCTCAATAAGCAGATGATTGTGCTAATGGTATAAAGGTTGTTGGTTTGAATCCTACATAGCATGAATTTATTATAACCTTCCTCTCTACTGAAAATTTCTTTGGATAAAAGTGTCAGATAAATGAATTAGTGTAAAAAAATAAAATAGTCAACAGTTCTATACCTGACCCCTGTTTGAAAAAATAAATATACCAGAGAGATTGAAGATAATAAGAATCATTTTTACTATAATCACACAGGATTATTGGGAAAATAAAAATAAAATCATCTTTTGCACTGGGTAAAACTCATTGGCATAAACATGAGTTAATCAGCTTTATAGTGATAGTGTACAGAGTAGATTGTCCTGTAACTAGCTGCTAAAAGCAATCACTTATTTCTTGGCGAACTGAAGAGTGCTATAAATGGTAACTACGCACCAGAAATAAATACTTCAAATCATGGTAATTTGCAGAATGTTATTACAACACACTTGCAGAGTATATGTTTTTCTTTGCTGTACATTTACCTGATCGTTTAGTATAAATTTTACTGTGAAAAAAAGATAAATATTTGATTCAGGATTGAAAAATGTTACTGGTGGGTAGTGATTTGGGAAGATCAATGGGTCATATCCCATGGTCAGCCAAATGGATTCACTTTTGGGCCCTTGAGCAAGGCCCCTAACCCTTAACTTCTCCGGGGAGTGTCTGACCCAGCTTTCTCAAAATGACACATTGCTTTGGATAAAAATCATCTGCGAATAAATGAATGCGTATGTGCTAAAGTTGCAGAAAATACAGTATTCTCTCTACAGCACTGTTGTAGCTTTTCTTGGGCAATAGCTTAATGGCGATTGGGTCTTTCCCATTCTTATATCCTGCTCAGAGCAGGAAGTTGCCTGTATATGGAATAGACCAGGACAGGATGAAGCACAAGGGAATTAGCTAACCCTGACCCCCAGGATGTTTTATACCGTAAACGTTTTAGGCTCATCAATAGCGAATAGAAGGTTCCTCAAACCTTCTATGCTGAATAAGTTAAGAACTACACAATATTTAAGAAATAAAGGCCTAGCAAGCTTTACAAAAGCAACGCAAATTAAACCCTTCACAATATGTTTTCCAGGTAAGCATAATTGATATTGCAGAAAAGTATAATTAAATTAAATGTCATAAAACAGAAAACTCTCCCCCATGGGACTTTACAGCAACTATAGAACAAATAAATAGTATTACTCATATCTGTCTCTTCATTTTATTTAAAATCTTTTTGGTTATTTGGATTTTATTACTGACCTGAGTGAATGTTTATAACAAAATTCAATTACAGTAATCCCTGGAGTTAAGCTTGAAATAAATGGATACTGTTTTTTTTATAACAGCTCTGTCAAAATTAATTGCTTTAATCCTCCTCTAGAAGAAAAAAAACACATGTTCAAATTTGTGTCTGTGACAAATCCATTAAGCACTTCAATTAGACTGCTTTTGTTCCAAGTTGTTTCTGAAAATAAATATTGGTTGTGAATTTCTGCACTTGTTGGCGTTATGTAAATTTGTTGAGTATTTTATTTGTACATATGAAAAACAAGTGTGTGTATGCTTATGTGTGTCAGCAGTGTGATTTCACTGCTGGGCCCTTGAGCAAGGCCCTCAACCCTAATTATTCCAGGGACTCTCTGACCCTGTTTTCTCAACAAAAAAAAAAATGCATGTTGTGTTGGATAAAAATGTCTGCTCAACAAATAAAACATAAATGTGCTTCATGAATGTAGCTGTCATGTGAGTTACTGCAGTCATTCAGCACACCAAGGTCGTCTTCATTACACTGACATCAGGATAATGACAAACTCAGCCATTAGAACTGAAGACGCTTGTTCCTATCCATGAAAGATGCTTCTCCTTCCACCAATTTTCATCCATTCCTACCTTATCTCACTACCAGGTTATCAAATAGTTAAGGAATCGTGATCATAACCTGTACAAACCTCAAAATCCAGAATGTAATTTTGTCCCCATGTTTACTGTTAATACTTACTTTTGCAAGGAGCTTGATAAATGTATAAATTGAGTAGTCTCTGGATAAATTTTTAAATTGAGTAGTCTGTGGACACCGGTCTGTGCTAAGCAGACAAAAACAGAAAGAATGTAGACAGCAGAGAATACTGTCTTATATAAGACAAAAAAAATAAAATATTCCAAAATGAAAGATATTATCTTGTTCATAAATGAAACACTTTTTAAATGGAGGGATTTGTAGCATGGCTTACTTTGCCAGGCACTTCCATCCAAAGTGAAGCACATTTTATAGAATGCAGGGTCAGACAGTTAGACAGTCCCTGGAGAAATCAGGGGTTAAGGGTCTTGCCCAGAGGCCCAAGGATAAAATCACTCTACCAACTGCAGGAACTTGAAACACTGACCATCTGATTAGAAGCGCTGTAGCTTAACCAACTAAACCACACCACCTTTGGGCCAAGCTGCCCGGTGATTCCCAGAACCCTAATAAAGTATAATGTGTGGACAGACTACATCCAAATTTTAAATAAAAAAAACTGAGAAATTGTTCTCATTCTGGAATCTAAAGAAATCAGAAAAGTCCTCATTACTTACACTGAAGCAACCTTTTTTGCAGTTTATTATAAAGCCTCATTTCTCTTTATTTTCTGTAAAAGCCTGCCTTTTATCCTCTAGATTCAGGACTCATCTGGCATGCCACAGATTCAAATGAGTATAATCTTCAGTAATGCTATATGACAGTAGAGTCTGTGACATATCCGTAAGCACGCCCGTATCCATCCCTGAGTCTCACAGCCAATGAAATGAGACCTGGGCCTTACAGCTGTCCGCGTTACACCACTCTGCATCCTTAGCTGGAAGCACTTCTGACAGAATATTTAAAATTCACTTCACAACCAAAAATGTAATTACTGTATGACCAGAAATGCCCCGCGGGACCAGCACTGAAAAACACATACAAGCCAAAACCCACCTTGAACAATAAATTATCCCCCTTTTGTAGTGTATTACCATTAAGCAACACTGCAGTAATGTGATTACAGAATCCCTATAAATGAATTGCCTAATTAAAAACAATTACAAGGTGCATAAAGCAGTGAACAAGAAAAGCTGTGACAAATGGCAATCATATTGACTTCGCTGAAACATCCATTTACACAGGTATTCAAACTCAGCATGCTAACAGGACTGAGATTGACAGTGATATTTGTCAAGCATGATCCTGTTTCAGGTTATTGTGATATGCACAAAACCTTTATACTATAAACAGCTATAGATCCATATTACGCAAATCAAGTGCATTGAAATGCACATTTTCCCAGTATTTTTCCCCATTATCCTTTACATACAGGATTTCACATTTACATTTTAATAGACACTTAGGGTGACTTATTCTTCAGATAAATAATTGGAGCTTTTAAATATTTACAGTTTGTGTTTTTAATATGTATTAAGTGTATAATAAATGTAATTCTGAAAATTATTTTTGCATGAAATTTTGCGGTTGTTGATTGCGGCTGTTAACAGTACTTATCTTTGCTCTGTTGCATATTTCAGCAAAAATTACTAAGTCAATACTCATCTCTGTGTGACCTCTACAAGCATAAGATTTTTTTGACTACAGACTTAGTAAAAAGGTTTTGAAAAAAATAATAATAACAAGTAAGTGCCCTTTATCGATGAAATGTACTTCGTGGACCAAAATATTTCAGCGCTAACTTTTCACGCCACACCCCACTGCGATTTCCAACTGTTTTAGCTGCTTTTGACTGTCCTTAATGATCTTTTGTACAGACCTAGAATTAATTTTCAGCTCTGCTTCAGGAGACCAAGGCTCTTGCGCAGAAACAGGGGATAGCTTCATGACAGCCGTGATATTCACAGCCCTTGTGTACTCCACGTTCCCCCCGTTTTTCTCTGAACGCCGTGAGGCGCAATAAAGGAAACAAAGGGAGTAGGAATAAGCTGTCCTTCTGTCTCGCCTCGCTGTCCTCCCCAGGGCGATGCTTGAAATATTAAGGAGGAGCTGGAGGGGAACGTTCCCTGGGCTGGTGCTCCAGTTTACAGTGTACTGTCAATGTGAAACAAAATTAAAGGAAAACAAGGAATGCTTTCAATCTACATTGTAGCTCTTCAGACAAAATCGTAAGGCAACTCCTGTTCCCAGTCTCACTGTTATTACAGTGGTTAATCGTTTTATAATTCTTTGCTATGAACATACCTTATCTTAATAATAGCTCATTAAAAATTAAAAATGTTCAACTTTAGCTTAAGATCTGCTTCAGATCACATTCTCTTGACTTTCTCCAACTTTTCATTCTGCAGCAATGTTGGGCATTCCAGGTCCAGAAATTACAAATCCAGACCAAGATTTTGTTTCTACCAACCAGTTGAGTATAAAGAGTCACATTCACAGAGTACTCACCTGGTTGGTAGAAACAAAACCTTGGTCTGGATTTGTAGTTTCTGGACCTGGAATGCCCAACAGTGTTCTGCAGTACCTTCTCCTAGACAAGATCATAATTTATAATCATCATATATATCTTAGTGTTTCCCAACTCAGTCCTCAGGGGCACACAGCAGTCCAAATTTTGCTCCCTCCCAGCTTCCAACCAATCAAGAAATCCCAATACCTGGCATGAGTGTGTTGGGAGCTGGGAGAGAACAAAAATTTGGATTGTCTGGGGGTCCCAAAGAGCTGGGCTGGGAAACACTATACTCACAGATCCCTTGATAAAGGTAGCATGATTTCTCCAGGAAGCATAACATGCCCTCCCAGCCTTAAATAAGGTCCTCGATTCCACAAACAGAGCAACAGCTGCTGATTACAGTGCCATGTGTACCACCACCAATCTTCTGGGCTCACATACGCTTTCCCACGTTTGCATAGCGCAGTTCCTGTGTTTACCGGTGACGTCGTTTTGGGATGCTGGCTGGTCTTTGATATCAGGATAGGTCACAAGCATAGCAGCTCAGATGTGTCAGCACCATCTGGTGAAGTTAAGGCAGTATTTGTATGACAGCTCCATGGGCACCTTGCTATGGAGAGGTACGGTAGCCCTAAAGCATGACCAATGCCTCACACACCCTTTCAAAACTGTGGCCATTATGAAACAGAGGATTAGCGATTTATATAAGCGATGTTTTCATTATGAAACCATTTATTTAACACTTGGTTGAATATATGATATAAGACTAGTAAGTTTATGTGGGCTGATTTGTTGTTTTATTCATACACTGCATTTAAAGGCCAACAGAAATCTACTGTTTGGCTGCAGGTATAAAGAATTCTATGTTCATAATTAGTCACCAACTGGCTTACAGAATTAGAATATTGATTTTGCAAAGTCGTTTCACCACATTGTTGGTTTTGTCTGCGTATCAGCAGTGAGTAAATGGAGAGACACTCCCTCTGGGGAGGAACCCTATAGCTGCATGTTTATGGGCTTGTTAGGCGTAAACAACAGCTAACAACAGAGTTAAATGCTAGCAAGGACTGCACCTAAAAGATGTGCCCTTGAGATACACTATATTGCCAAAAGACTTGGGACACCTGCCTTTACACACACATGAACTTTAATGACATCCCTATAAATACGCTATAATATAGAGTTGGCCTATCCTTTGTAGTTATAACAGCTTCAGCTCTTCTGGGTAGGCTTTCCACAAGGTTTAGGAGTGTGTTTA
This sequence comes from Mormyrus iriodes, assembly GCA_011763525.2. NCBI lineage: Eukaryota > Metazoa > Chordata > Actinopteri > Osteoglossiformes > Mormyridae > Mormyrus > Mormyrus iriodes. The sequence goes on from JAAGVU020000035.1 coordinate 6,160,688, forward strand.
TGGGAATTCTATCCATCGGATTGCCAGACAGAGAAGTGTGATTCGTCTCTCCAGAGAACATATCTCCACTGCTCTAGAGTCCAGTGGCGGTGTGCTTTATACCACTGCATCCGACGTTTTGCATTGCACTTGGTGATGTAAGGCTTGGATGCAGCTGCTCAACCATGGAAACCAATTCCATGAAGCTCTCTACGTACTATTCTTGAGCTAATCTGAAGGCCACATGAAATTTGGAGGTCTGTAGCTATTGACTCTGCAGAAAGTTGGTGACTTCTGCACACTGTGCGCCTCAGCTTGCCCTGTCCCCACTCTGTGATTTTACGTGGCCTACCACTTTGTGGCTGAGTTGCTGTTGTTCCCAATTGCTTCCACTTTGTTATAATACCACTAGTAGTTGACCGTGGAATATTTAGTAGCGAGGAAATTTCATGAATGGACTTATTGCACAGGTGGCATCCTATCACAGTACTATGCTTGAATTCACTGTGCTCCTGAGAGCGACCCATTCTTTCACAAATGTTTGTAGGAGCAATCTGCATGCCTAGGTGCTTGATTTTATACACCTGTGGCCATGGATGTGATTGGAACACCTGAATTCAATGATTTGGAGGGGTGTCCCAATACTTTTGGCAATATAGTGTAAATACACAGACACAGACAGTGCCTTCAAAAATATTCAACCACTTTAAATTTATCAGATTTGACTGAATTACAAATGATGCACACATATATTCATCCTGTCTTTGTTTTTATCGCAAACTCATAGCCTCTTGTAGTGTATTTTCAAAAGTCAAAATCAATTATTTGTCAGCAAATCTTTCAAAGAAAATGAAAAAAAGTGAAAGATGCTGCTTGCATGCATTCAACCCCCATGCTCTGGAAGTTACATATGACAGAGGAAAAAGACAGACACGCCCTGAGGGTGCTACTATGTCTATGCGACCGTGCAGCGCTGGACTGGAACTAAAAATCGGCCCTGGACTTTGGGGCCCCCCATAATTAACTTTGTCAGCCCACCTACCCATTGCCCCATGGGAAAATTTCCAGCATGCCGGATGGCCAGTCCAGCCCCATTATATGTATCTACAAATATACCTTTAGGTATGACATACCTTAAATTTTTCCTCTAAATGTTTCATTCCACAACTCAGTGTAGATATAGGCATGTCCAGCATTCTCGTGCCTTTTCATCTTGCAGCTAGCATGAAAGGCTTTGTAATTGCAATGCAATATGCCTATTGCTTTTCGTTACAGGGTGTAATGCATTCAAGAGAAAGGAATTCCTGTAGGGAGTTAGTAGGAAGGCATAAAATATAAGCTCTCTATTTCAGTGATCAGTCAAAGGCTGCAGATGTTATTAGGTTACAGTTCCAACTGCTACATTTTAAATATGTTTAAAAGCACCAGAATCTCTTTCACAATTATATTTTACTTCATAAATCATTCACCTAATTGAAAGCTGGCAAGTCGGGAAATATTTGTGAGCAGGGACCATAAAAGAAATCTTAGCGTCATCGGTAATAAATATGCATTTTTTTTTATTTGGCCACAGTAAATTAAAGATCTGGCACCTTTTTATTGAGGAATTATGAGCTAAGCAGCTCACTCAAAGCTCTTTAGCACCCAGCACAGTAGTTCTGGGGATTTGAACCTTCATCTTTTCATCTTCTGAAGGACTATGATACCTGCTGCTATATGTTAACTCCAAGCACGGGAAATGACTCCAAGCATAGTGCATTTATGTAGCAGTTCTGCATGGTTCCTTCCATTTTTTTTTCTTAAAAAGGCAGGTGATATTTCATGTAAGATTAACAAAGCAATATCTTGACTTTTATGTCATGTCATCAAAATAAAGCTTTGTTCAAATTTCGAATCCATCATAAATACAGTAGCGCCCCAGAATCCACAGGGGATACGTTCAAAGACCTACCGCCGATAGCTGAAACCACAGATAGAAGCAAATGTCATATATAACTTATTTTTAAGTGCATAGATACATATGATTAAATTTAATTTATATATTACATGCAACAAATAATAAAATAAAATTATTACATTTCCGTAACGGGGCAGAAAGGTTACTCAGAGTGAAGCAAAGTTTAAAACTTAGGAACCATTTATTTTTTAAAATTTGAATATGTAATATTTTCGGGCAGCGATAAATTGTGGATAACTGAAACCGCGGATACCAATTCAGCAGATACAGGGGTCCCACTGTAGCAAATACAACCAAATGCAATCAAATACAACAACTAATCGAATGTTTCTAACAAGGTTCTAAAACGGCCAATTGCCAAGCCTTACTTGGGAACAAAGTTTTGAGTCAAAACTTTATTGTCGATTACAGTTTGAATGTTTTCTTTTCTTTCAGATATCTAATGCTGGGATCAGTGGGGGACATGATGATTTTCCTTCTTAGACATGTCATATTTTTACCCTGATGCTCACTGCCTTGAAGAGGGGCCTGTGCCGAGACAGATTGATTCGAGAGCCGTGACCTCGGATTCCTTTACACCTTCAGGAGGAATCATCAAAGTTTGAGGAGCGTTTGTTTACCTTCCTCCGCTGTAAATTTCAAGATGGATGGATCATTTGGTTCCACTCAAGGGCTGTGAGGGGGAAAAAAAAACTCAGTTTGTGTCTGATTTAATGTTTTGTTTTGTTTTTTTGTTTTAACACACACACATCCTAAAGAGATGATAAAGTAAGTATCCTGTTTTTTCATATAAAAACCAAGACAAGACAAATATGTATATATTTGTGTGGGTCGGCACAGTGATGTCACCGTTGGGCTCCTGAGAAAGGCCCTTAACCCTAATTGCACCAGGGACTGTCTGACCCTGCTTTCTCAAAAAAGGATATACACTTTGGATAAAAGCAACTACCAAATAAATAAAATGTGATGTAAAAAACATAATATATAATTGTGCAGCAATATAATGGCTTAGTATCTGCAGGTGATTGTGTAATGAAGCAACATATAGATAGCAAAGGGTCTTTCTACGGTGATTTATTTACAGTGAACATCCATCCATTTTCTATAACCGCTTATTCCATATGGGTCGCGGGGGGTCCAGAGCCTATCCTGGAGGCTGCGGGCG
>JAAGVU020000035.1:6163888-6194091 GCA_011763525.2 Mormyrus iriodes
TGTGGGGGGAAACCGGAGTACCCGGAGGAAACCCCACGACGACAACATGCAAACTCCACACACATGGAACCCGGGCGGAAACGTGAACCCCGATCCCAGAGGTGCGAGGCAACAGTGCTAACCACTGCACCACCATGCCGCCCCTACAGTGAACATATTTGTGCAAAATCTTGAAGTGTTCTTAAAGATGCTACTCTCAAATGCAATGAGCGGATCATCAAAAGTTTCCACTGATCCTGGAATTTACTTTGCCGAGACTAATCACCAGGACCACTTCGGTGACACAGCTGACAACAGGGCCTGTGAATGGTTCACCATTCTATAAAACACCACCCAATTGGTTCTTCACTCCGATTCATTGTTTCAGAGAGCGAGCAACACAATGTCAGACTTTTTAAAACCTTCATTAGATTATTGTTCATGCATTTACCTAATCTGTCACGCTCTATAAGCCCAAAACAAATATGAGAAGCATTTAGCATTTCTGAAAGAATAATTGAATGACTCATCTGGAAAGTACATATTTCAGGGAGCATCTATACTGACAACGCTGACATGTGTAATTATCCCCTGTATGTGTTTTTTCCACGTTTCATTGTACATCAGTCTTCTGTCAATCACAGAAAATGGCATTACTTTTTATGTATGTTCTGTCAAGATATTAATATAAAAATGGAATCCAGAATAAATTGAAAGCAAGCAATTGAGATCCTGCCAAATGTTTTCATTTAATATTTTTTTTAGTCCAAAACTAAGAGCAATGAATGTATCACAGGGAAATACAGTAAGAAGGTTCTAAGCATCAAACGCTGCACATGAGGACAGACCTTCATCTTATAATGTTCACCTGTGGATGCAAGCTTTGAAGGGCTTGAAAGGAGGCATTGTTACAGTGTATGACTTATTAAGGTACGGTTACCATGTGTCTGGGTTTCCCCGGATATGTCCTCTTTTTGGGCACCTGTCTAGGCGTCTGGTCGGTTTTTGAAAAATCAGCAATTTGTCTGGGGTTAGTGCTGCAACCTGTACGACCCACTATTACTAGTTACAGTGCAGTACCAAGTGAAGGGAAATGTAACAATTCTCAATATACGGCAGCCACTCAGTATCATCACACAGCGTTTGCAAGGCTCGTGCACATGTGTACTTTAAAAATTAAGCGAAATGCACATCCCTGGGTGTCACACTGCTCACAAAGGACGTCAGCCTCCAGAAACCACTGACTTTGACACGTTATCTTTGTTTTCATGTTACCGGTGAATCCTGTCGTTTGCTTGCAGTTTATCAAACTTTAGCTTAGCCTTTTGTAACTTTAGTTGAAAAAGACTAGTATGCACGTATATTGTGTCAACTGTGTGTAGATTGTAAAATTAGTTATCTGTAGGGTTACCATACGTCCGGCTTTCCTTTTTACGAGGAAATACGCCTTATTAATAGTCATGAAAGAAGTTCTACCTGATTGGCCGATGAATGTGAAAGGTCATTAATATTCTGATTCCCAGTCTCACTGAATATGGTAACCCTATGCTAAGGGCCCACTGTAGTGTGCTTCTCTGGAGAACGATATTTAAGATCCCTGTAAAATGAGGACTTTAAAGAATATTGCATTGTACAGCCCTTTTTACCAGCTCCTTTTTTGTTTTCCCTTCATTGTAAATGGCCAGATCTCCACGCATGTCACATCTGGGCCAATTAGAGTCGAGTGTTTTGTCGTGGAAGAAAGGAGCAACCCAATTTCCCCATCTCTCTCCATCTCTCTCCACTCCAAGTGACAGTGGTTGTTATTTTCCACCTTCCTTTATTCTTATTTTAGTTTTTTATCATTTTATACTTTCATTTCATAGATTGATAGGACTATTTTAGCGTGCACTTGAAATGCGTGCAGCTGCGTACTATGGCCTTGGAGCAGGAAATGAGGCTGGTAATCCACCTGCCCACTCAAGAGCTGTGAGTCCAAATGAAAAGGGATTGTTTGTAAACTTCACACTGTAACAAGTGCAAAGTGCCAGAGTAGCGAGTGGAAATGGAGACGGGAGGTGTTAAAATGAGGCTTGCTGGGCGACATCAGGGGGAGGGAGAGGCTGAGTTGGGTGCATCGTAACCATAAACTGCCGATGACGTTTCGGTAGAAGGTTTATTTTGGAAAGGGGGAGACTATGGCACAGTGCCTGAAGAAGTGTTCTTTACTGTAGGGGCTATATGGAGCTTTTAGCCACCATGGTTCCAAGGGTCACTTAAGCTGATGACATCAGACCCTGGTTTTTGTCCTGCTTTGCAGGTTCACTGGCAAAGCATGCAATGTGGGTTTAGTTTGTGTCAGAGAAAACATGACAGAAGGCAGTTACAGCCCTCAGGAGATTTTTAAAGGTAATGCACATATGATGTGGTTTTCGTATATTTGCATAAGGTATAGGCTATGTTGTTATTAATGTTTATGCAAACAAAAAGTGCATAGTGCTGATAAATTTATTTGCGGTTTTCTATATAAAACTTATATTATAACCAATATTGCAATGATACTGAGAACCGTGATAATTTTGGTTACTGTAGTCATGATATTACATTTTCAGAGACCATTTCTCTAGTGTGCAATATGATGGAGTACCATCCAGTCTAGAGAGAAGCACTGCCCTGTACTGCCTGAAGTAGCCACACGGCCATGACCCTGCACTGGATAAACAGACGGATGGATGGATGGAAATCTTCAAATGGATAAAACTGAAATAATTTTACAGTGAATCATAATGTAATTCTGAATTCTGAATCAAGCTGTCCTTGCAGGTTGTTTCAGGCAGGGTTCCAGTCCTGGAGGCCAGAATTCAATACAGTTTGCAGATTTCCCTGTTCAAACACACCCACTAAACCTGGTAATTAGCTTCTTAAGATGTTTGTGCAGGGAAATCTGCAAACTGTGTTGGGTTCTGGCCCTACAGGACCCGAAGTGGGAAGCTCTGGTTTAAGGTCATGTTGTCCTTGATATGGCAAATTATATCAAAACCAAGGTTACCAGTTGAAATGCAGCTGTCCTACAGCTTCTCATATTCCCTATTCATGTTTCTCCTACAAATGTAGGAGCAAGATCTTCTCTTCATGGGAGCCAAACTGAGAGGATAAGCTACAATTATTATAATCAAAGCATATCGATTCTCTCCTCTAAAGCATTCTTTCATTCTCTTTTGTTTGACTGTGAGTGAATAACAAAGAAGGACAGTTGGATTGTACAACCTCTAATTTTGCTGCCACCTCATCCCTGGCTACACTCAGGGATCCAAGTATCATCAAATGAAACCACTGCTATGTCGTTCGGACGCAAAGGCAGTATTAAGGTCTCACTTTCCCATAATGCAATGGGATGATGAACCCCTTTGTAAAATCATGCTGAGCTTATTGCGCCACTAATATCTAGCAAATAATCACAGTGTCCCAGCAATTCATGGTACCTGTTATGAAAACATAACAGCAAGAGGATTCCATACCATGAAGATGAATAGTTGTATGACTGACTCACATGCTCTGTCTCCCTTGGCCCCGAGTTCAATTACACAAGGAGCAGTAGTGATGCAGTAATCAGGCAATGCGGGGTCCAGCATCAGGAAACTTGGGGGGGAGGGGGGTGCCACAAGGGCTTCTGCGTGCTGTGTCCAAACCTGCTTCTGAGGTCATTTTCAGTCCGTTCCAGTTCAAAGCTCTTCACCATCATTACACACAGGCAGCAGCACTATTTACCACCATTCCAGCCACCCATTTGTGTGGGCCCCCCGAGTTTGGGGGTTTGTGTGGGGCCCCCTGAGTTTGGGGGTTTGTGTGGGGCCCCCTGAGTTTTGGGGTTTTTTTGGGACCCTCGAGGTTTGGGGTTTGTGTGGGCCCTCTGAGGTTTGGGGTTTGTATGGGCCCCCTGAGGTTTGGGGTTTGTGTGGGGCCTCCTGAGGTTTGGGGTTTGTATGGGCCCCCTGAGGTTTGGGGTTTGTGTGGGGCCCCCTGAGGTTTGGGGTTTGTGTGGGACCCCCGAGGTTTAGGGTTTGTGTGGGGCCCCCTGAGGTTTGGGGTTTGTGTGGACCCCCTGAGGTTTGGGGTTTGTGTGGGGCCTCTGAGGTTTGGGGTTTGTGTGGGGCCTCTGAGGTTTGGTTTTTTGAGTGAGGGTCCAGAAACAACAAATCTGCCCCTGTATACAGTCACTGCTAAATTCAGTTTTGATTGGTCTTCTCCTGGATGTCATGCACAAACAGGCTGCTCAATGCAAAGTAAAGAATACTTAATATTTTTCTATTATATTATTGCTATTTTGGCAGAAATGTGTATTGAGATGTACAAACCTGGATATACACATTAATATCACATACTAAGATTTGCTGAGTCTGCATGCATTTGCCTTTTCATCTGAGCACCTCCTCATCTTTCAGAAGCACACAAAAACAGATGTCACTTTTTGGATTAGCAGCATGGAGGTTCTCAGCTTCAGAAATGGGCAGATTGGTCTGACTCTGAAACTAAAGTGGCCATGTCATATTACTACAATACACACCGTAGTCATTAACTAAATCGAATCATGCGTGATCAAAATGACAATAAAATCACAAGACTAACTTGCTATTCATTTCTTCTAATTCATTTATCTGACATGTTTATCAAGGGTGATCTATAGTATAGGGAAACATTACAATTTATGCAGACCCCCCTGGGATTTGAACCCACAACTTCTGTGTTGTTAGCAGAAGGGTTCATAGCTAGATCCCTCTGGAAAAGTTTGTGCTGTTCTTGAGATTTTTCAGTGATGGTCTGTGGTAATTCACGATGTTGGGACCTGAGGTCTGCTTAACTTCCAGCAGACACAGCAGAACATCATCACAGGGTCACTGTGCCCTCTTATGGCATCCCAGCATAGGTGATCCGCGGCCTCAGGCCACCAACCTGGTCGTCACCTTGATTTGAGGCGTTTCACGTCTGAATGCCACCGAGATAGACGAGGGCACCGAAGAGACACAGAGCTCTCTGAACCTGTGTTGTGGGGGTGTTGTGTGCTTCAATGGGTTTAGAATAACTGTGCCTGTGATCGGTAGGTTGCCAGTTCAATTCCCGGGGTTGGCATAGTTTAGTGTTGGGTCCTTGAGCAAAGCCCTTGACCCCGTGTTTCCAAAAAAAATTGCTTCATTTTGCATAAGAACGTCTGCTAAATAGACACAACATTAACCACTGAAATTTATCCTGCAAGCACCTTTGAGAGGAGGACATCGATGAGAAGCTGAACTCCCGCAGCCTGCGTTGTGTGTTTGCACCTGGAATTCCGCTGAAGTAGTGCCAGCCCACTGCAAGTGTTCCTAATGTCTTATTAGGAAAGGGAGACCAAGGTGTGAACCCCCTTGGTGAGAACCCGCCTGGAGCATGTCGAACTCACTGGCGATCTATCGCACACGTTGTTCTCTTTCATCACTTGGTGAGTCTTCAGATGTAAAGAAAAAGTATATCTTTTTTTACTTTAATCTCACGGTAACTGAAAAGAAACAGAACTGGCTTGCATGTGGTAGAACTGTAAGGTGAAACACCACGTTAAAAATAAAAGCGAATTAAGCAGCTAAAAAAGAAGGGGGGGGCTTTTGAAAGAGTGGGAAAAATATGACAGTGATGAATGTGCCGAGAATAAGATATGATAAATGCCTACAAACATCAGGCATCTGAGGAGATGGGGGCATCCGCAGGCTGGAGGGGGGAGCGGTCAACAGTTTGGATAGATTGGCTATCGCTGTTAGCAGCTGTCATGGCGGCCCCCAGGGGGAGTCGGCCCTACAGAGTTCCCCCGTTGAGAGCTCCCCACCCCCCACAAACAGGCACAATGCCCTGCTTATGATCCACTCAGCTGTACTGGCCCCTACAAGGAAGAATGCAGGATTTGGTGGAGTGTGCTACGTAAACGGGTGCCCCCTCACCGTCATTCTGTATCGGGAAGCTGCCGGATAGGTGTCCGTATCGCAGCCCACTTGTGCTGTAATCCCATCATCACTCAAGCCGGCACAATCGGCTCTTGACAGCTGCGGCACCATTGAGGCATGGACAAGTGAAATCCAAGTGGGTGCCCTCGTAGATGTGTGTGTTAAAGGTGTGGGGCATCATGGCCGACTCAAAATACATGAGCGCAAAGCAAGCCCTCAGAACCGGTCTCCACTGATATGACGAGGGGCGTTGTGTGACTCAGTGGGTTAGGAATCTGTGCTGCCCATCACAAGGTTGCAGGTTCAAATCCCAGGGTCGGCAGAGTGGATTTCATGTTGGTTCCCTGAGCAAGACCCTTAACCCCCAATGGCTCCAGGGACTGTCTGACTTTGCCTTCTCAGTTATATGTCAGTTTGGATAATAACATCTGCTAAATACAATGTAAATGTGGCTCCAACAGATACATTTTATTATTGAACATTGGGGGCGTTACAAAGAGCATATGCTGGCACCACCTACCTAGCGAAATGGAATTGCAAGACGTTTGCAGAGTCGCAGTGATGTTAGTTCTGTTTGCTGATTGTAACACGCTCTACCTTATAACACACTGTCATGCACACATGAGTATGTTGGAAGGCAGGCTGGGAAAAACAGAGTGTTGTGATGAGCATTTAGCATGCAAATTAGCATCGAGATCTCAATCTTACGGCTTTTTTTTTCCCCGATTAGCATTTACAAATATAGGGCACGGCAATGATACCATGAAATTAGATTCTGAGGAATGACTCACGTGTAATTGGTTGATTTCTGAGGTCTGTGTGTTTGAAATTGTACAGATTTTCCTTCCTGGAGCCTTGCGTAGCTTCATATCTGTCTGCGGCTTGATTTCAGCCTAACGTGGCTGCTGGCCTAACAATACGACATCAAACTGTAAGTGCAAACACTTGCGTGATTTGGTGAGCAACATGAGGCAGGCAACTAATGCTTCAGGCAGACATTAATTCGATGCAGTCTCATTTAGAGCAAATAATGAATCTTCAAATGGCGTTTAAAATTAAGAGTATGGCAACTACTCTAAAAGGGCTGCCAACTCTCATGCATTTTGGCGTGACACTTTCACATTCTCGTGCTCACATAAGAGATCTTATGGTAAATCTATAGTATTCAGTTATAAACGTAAAATTAGCTACAAAAGCGTTGTGGTAGTTTGCAAACCCAACGGACTAGTTGCAAGGTAATTAAACTGTGTTACAAACATGTACATGCATGTGCATGTGTTTGCAGACATCACACTCGAGCCAGTTGACCAAGCAGAACACAGAGTGCAAATCACACAACTATGATATGCTAAAATAAACCTTATTTGCATTCTTTGAGCTTTTTATTCATTATTGTTATTTCTTTCCATGGTACTCAAAAAGGTCACATTTAACTGGCTTATTCCACATTATCAACAGTTATCAACATACATCCATCAGAGGTCTGAAAGATGTTCAAAAACATTAATCAAGAACTGTGCACGATCGTATAGAAAGACTATACACATCCACATACCATAAGCACTGGAGAATTCCCAAAGGCAGGCAAGCTACGCAACAAAAAACAACTTTTAACTTCTGCCTTTTAACTTTTTGAGCTTTTGCTGTTCTTAAGTAACTTTCCATGCAAGTTTAATAAGGCAATAAGGTGAAGATTATTCAGCGAAGAATCACAGGTATTTAAAAAGCCGCTGTAACCAATAAATGTGCATACAGAACAGACAAGTTTTCAAAACAGGTATTTATCAACATCAATGCCGCCTAGAATTGCAGGACACTTTTCCTGTGCCTGTGACCCGCTAATGAAGAAACAGGCCGCCACTTCCCAGCACCGAGCGCAAAAAAATACTGAAGGGGGCTTCAAGGGGGGGCAACAGCAAGAAGAACCGTGAATTCAGAAACACTGCGACTGCAGTGATATCGACTGCGATGCCAAAATCTGTGCCTCAGTTGCAGAAAGGATACGGACAGTGAGCCGCAACAGCTTTAGATTACATCTCCAAGCAACCATTAAAAGTGTGAAGCAGCTATTTACTTTTGAACGCACACTGTGGCCCTTAACACGCACAATTACTTATGGGGCCATGGGGCCGACCTGATGAAATAGATTCTGTAGGGGAAGTGAGCTTTGAAAATGTCCTGGGGGCTCCACAGAGAGTCTGATAGCAATTATGGAAACGGTGCCTTCGAAGACTGAATTGACGCCTCACGCAATGAACAAGTCTATTAGTGGCGTCCTGTGCTGCAGGAACTTTCCAGAATACAGTCCTGATAACGGGAGTGGCGGACAAATAGCTGACACTCAGATATGCGATATGCACGTGGTGTTTTGTCGACCGGCACTGTGGGGGGTGTTTTGGTGTAGGGGGTGTTGGTTGGCGAGAGACTGGTTTCTATTCAACCAGAAGGTTGGGGGGGGGGTCCCCTCTCCTTCCATGAGGAAAGACCCCGGGGGCATGCAGCAAAGCTTATGCACCACGGTAGAAAGCGGCCCAATACCGAGCACCGCAGCGTGCACCCATGCTGGGTCACCAAGCACTATAATAAAGGAAAATTGATTACTGCCCACCACAATGGTAGAGTCTATCATCGGACCTGGGCCCCCAGTAATTTTCCTGCGCAGACGCAGGGCCCCCCTGCGAGGGTAATCATACTCTGCTCCATTTGTTATGGCCCCCCCATGCGGCAAATTGCTTGTCATGGGCTATTTGAGCTTTCCAAACAGCAAAAACACAAGCCCAGGTTCGGGCAGGTGCGCCATGGCCTGCTGACGGAGGGGGGTGCCCAGTGCCGGTTCCCCGGATACAGAGCGAGCCACCTCAGACAGATCCGGCTGCACGCGCCATCTCTGACTCTCCTACATGCCTTCATCACACCACAAAGTTCTCTTTCTGAGTTACGTCAGAATACTGAGCGTCAAGTCACTTACAACGTGCAGCGTGTGTCAAGAATCTCGTACGTCCCAGAACAGCATACCTGTGACTCTGTAACTTGAAAATTTATCATTCTTTGTTACTATGCTTTGTTTTGTTTTTTTTGTTCCATATTCTTGCTGCTTCGTTCAGGGTTAACACTTATATTCTGCTTTCTGGAATGTTTTCTATATTTACCATTTAGCTTTGTTGCAAAACCATTGGCAATTTACTTGGAGCGAAGACATTGCATCAGTAAATATGATGCAAAGACAAAAGTTTGATTCTTCTCTAAGTAAAAAGAGACAAAAGAAACAAGTATGTTAAACACATGAACACTATAAAATGCTGTTTCTCTCTGCCATGCAAAGGCATCCTCAGACAATGATGACTAACACATTTTTGTTTTAAGCCTCTGTGCTTTCAGGTTTACTTGTGGGTTTATAAGAATAAGCATGGCCTTCTCTTCGGCCCAACGTGCCTTGTATGTTTTCATCTCTCCCGTGCTTCATTCGCTCGTTCTCAGTGTGCTCCAATCAGCTGTATAACGGGAGACGCCATATTGTCAAATGAAACTCCAGGTCTCATTATTTTCTCTCTGTCTCTGGCTATTTTCCCATTTTTAAATGACCTTCTTACTGCATCAGATTTACTGGAGAGATAAGAGCAGGGCCACATGCAAAGAGGCAAAATTCAACAAACAAACTGGGGTTCTCATCCAGTGGCTCCAAGCTACCCTTGGTCTGTGCCTGCCATAGGCCAGACATCCTAAACACCCAGCAGCTACCTGTGTTTGAAAAAGCTTAGCGTTGTTGAAATTGGCATTTTATGTGGTTATCTGTTCTGTTTCTTAAGACCAGACTTTCTTCTGGGTTTCTTGTTTTTACAAGATCAGACACACAAAAAATGGCATTCATCAATTCTGCGGAAAACGAGCCTGATCATACATTAAATATACATTTTATTTATTTAGTACACACATTAATCCAAAGCCATGTGCAGTTGAGAAAACAGAGCCAGCTGGTTTCTCAGGTAATTTGAGGTTAAGGACCCTGCTCAGAAACCCTGGGACTGGAACCAATGCCCTTCTGATGGTAAGCAGAGCACCTTAACCTGCTGACCCATACACCACACAAAACGCACTCTGTATTCACTTGATTAGGTACTCCTACATGGTACCAGGTAGGACTCCCTTTTTAACCCGGAGCCACGTGATGCTGTACATTGAGAAGCCTTTTTGTACAGCAGAAAGTACAGTGGTACTGAGCTCTTATTTTTGCACCTGTGGCTATTATCTTTTAACTCCTGTTAGCTTTAATGAGTCTGATCATTCTCCTCTAACCCCTCTCATTAACAAGGTGTTCTCACCCAAGGAACTGCCCTAGACTGACTAGATGTTTTTTGTTAATTGTATCGTTCTCTCTAAACTCTAGTCACTGCAGTGTGTGGAAATCCCTGCAAGGGACCATTTCTGAGATCCTGGAAGCACCGGCCGCATCACATAGCCATTCCAATATTTAGTCATAGAGGAAGTGAAGCCCTTGACCCCACCTGTGGGCTTTATGTATGCAGTAGCAGCCACATGGTTGCATGGAGGAGCTGGCTGTTTGCATTAATGAGCCAGTGTGTCCACTGAGTGTAATAATAATTGAACAAGAACACCAAAATAATACCAATAACTCTAAATTGGATTGAAGAAGGATGGATGGATGCACTAGAAATGCCAGGAAAGCATGCTGAAAAGTCAACAATACATCTCGGTCTTTATCAAGCAGATTTGAAGACAGACAGTAAGCCCTCTATCTAACAGGACATGGAAGGGTACGAAAAAAAGAACATCTTTAGAAGTCAACATAAAATTAGTCAATTTCACACAAAGTGGCAGGAGGAATTTAATTTCACAGTGAAGCATCTGTGCATTTTATTTTAAACTGTAATCTAGAAAATAGATTGCAGGGCTGAAATATTACCATGTGTTTGTATGTTAATCACCAAATCAGAACATGTTGTTCTCGATGGTCCTCAGAGTTGGGGATGTCATCAAGAAGCGCTGAAGGTAGGCAGGAATATTAAACATGCCATTAGAGCACCCATCAGTACAGCACCTATTCCATTCTGTTTAATCATGTTTGCACATGGCTTTGCACAGACCTATTTGTGAGATAATCATCGCTCCTGTCTAGAAGTGCGAGGACAACAGAGGCATGGGAAGGTGGGATGTCCAACTGGACCATGTACAGGAACAGACAACACAAATGGAATGACCCGGAGGGGTGACCTTTACAGGGGGAGCGTTAGCAGGCATGCAGCCCAAATGATAGGACCCCGCATGCCAGAAAGCGGTATCCTCACGAGAGGGTGATGGGGGGGTGGGGGGTTGGCTTTGTACTTCTGAAGCCTCCTCAAGAGGTGAGGCCAGGTCAGCTTAAGACATTTGTCAGCAGTAGAAATGGGTGTGTGGCTCGGTGGGTCCGGGTTCTGTCCCCCTGATTGGAATATTGCTGGTTCAAATCCTATGGTCACCCAAGTGATGTCACTGTTGGTCCCTTGAGCAAGGCCCTTAACATTAATTGATCTAGGGGTTGTCCAACCTGCTTTCTCAATTATTTTTGATAAAAGCATCTTGCAGACAAATAAATATTAGCGAATGAAGGTTCAAAATTTTAATACGTAAAATAACACGATCAAATGAATCTACTATAGGCCTATATAGAGTCTCTTGTGCTGGCATGCATCAGGGATGACATTAATTGTTTGGATCTGATGTTCTCAGCAGGAGCAGGAAATGCTTATACTTGCTTATATGCTTATATGCTTATACACAGCGCTTATACACACTATTTTATCCTGGTAAAAATCTGGTCTTTCTGCGATGTGTTAGAAACTCAACTAAATTCTGATCCCGTATGGAGTGTCTGCTTCTGCAATCCAAAGCAACAACGCAGCCCAGGGAGACACCCACAGAACTGGTCATTGGGGAGCAGACTATGTGGATGGGATGACAGCAAGGAGAGGGCAGTGACTCGCCAGCAGTGGGCGTGACCATTACTGTCACCTCCATGCGGACTACCATACATCTGCTATAGCACTCCAAGCAATAAGCCCTGTGTATTTCATCATCATCCATATGGTCTGTGATGTAAACCTGTCGTTATCACTTTTCTTTACCTTATATAAGCTATTACTGTCATCAATATATAAATTAAAGTGTCTTATTCATCCTCCAACCTCTTACCTGACAGACCTAGAGGCAATACCAGACTACTAAGGACATAAATTAGGAACAGCCTGGACAGGTTGCCAATCAACCACAGCACACACACACATAGAGATTCAAACCCTCTTCCCTGGAGGTGTGAGTGACAGCCCCAATTGGCCACTCGACCACTGCTACTCAGCCTTCTTGAAGTCATTAAATGTATCATATGACGCATTCACGGGCTGTTGAGCTCTAGCTCAAGATGTGTAGGTGTTGCATGTTCATGTGAGCATCTTCCACAGTCCACACGCATGTTGTTCATTTTAAATCACTAAAAATTGTCCTATTCAGGGTCATGGGGGTCCAGAGCCTATCCCAGAAGCTACAGGCAGAAGGCAGGGAATAACCCAGAACCCATGGCAGGTACCATGCACAGAGCTTTAAAAACGTAAAAAGAGCAATGCCTGTTTTATTCAGACGGAGGTTTTACTCACCCCCAGAGGGACGGCTGTGATCCGGCAGCTGTAGCCTCAGGTCCTCTTTGCTGGACGTGTCTCTGCCAGCTGCATGCCTCCCGCACCCCCCTCAGGAGCCCGGCCGAGCGCTGCGCTTTGACCCTTGGCTGAGGTCCCGCCCACGGGTCACTCCCCGGGTTCTCCGTAGCCCCCTGGGGTTTACAGCGGCAGGAAAGTCGCAGCTGCTTTCCAACCCTGCTAACAGAGACTATGTTTGGCGCTTTCTCAGCCATCGCAGCTGCTGGAGTGTGACGGGGACATATGGCATGCAATGACACGACGGGCGCTCTCAGACAGACAAGCGATGTTATTGGCCCACGTGGTGATTTTCTGAAACTCAACCCCCAAAATGGAAAGTTGAGATAAAGCTTTACTTACCATTTGCAGAAGTACACGTACATTGGCTTGTACTTCCACATATCCCATCTTGCTCTCCTTTGAGGCACACACATATATATACAGTTCAGAGTGAAGTTTGGGATCCAAGTGCAGGGTAAGGCCATTTATCTGGTGCGTCTGGAGCATTTGGGGGGACCTTGCTGTGCTGAAGAACCTACTGACATGTGACTGTTCTGCGGTGCGAGGGTGTTTATAATTTTGGTTCCACAATCATCACTGTGTTTATATCACAGAACCATAGTTGGGATGCTCATATTTTTTGTTCTTGGTGTAGTGTTGAAATACTGTCTCATCTTTTATCATGCTGTACCATCATTTAATAACTCTAGCTTCCGAAAAGAATCTCAATGCTCACTTAAGAACTTAATAACCAAAGAGCTTAAAACATTTTTTGTTAGCCCATCCGGCCCTGTCCCATGTGTCTTTTCCCCATTTGGCCAGCAGTTTTTGCTGGCCATCTATTTGACGTTCTCCTATTGTGTTTCCCTATTCCCTAGACTACTGCATAGCGCAAGGGGTTGAGTGTGTAGCTCAAGGGCTAATATAGCACTTGTCATGAGTTTGAGGCTGGCCTGAACTGCTTCACCTTTATTATACTTTGGTGTTATTTTCTCCACTGCTGTCTGTATAGTTGTGTTGTTTTTGGTTGCCCTGCCTGTGCCTTGTTTATGTTCTGCTTTACTTGTAATTTCTTCTAGTGTTGATAGCCCTCTGTGTTGTTACTGTTTCCTAGTCACTAGTGCTTGTTAATTGTATTTTACTCTACCTGTTCCTTGTTGCCCTGTACCCTTAGTTATTGGTTGATCTGGTTATGGTTCTCACCTGTCCTGTGTCATGTCTTGTTAGTAGTGTATTTGTCAGGGTTGGCGCCCGTCCAACCCTGCCCCTTTGTGTCCTGTCCCTGCTCTGACCAGCAGGTGCCTGGTCATCCTGGTCTCTTCTGTCATGTAGTCCCATAGCCCTAGAGTGTTTATTCTGGCTCCCTAACCGCTGCATAACTCAGTGGGTTGAGCATGTGGCTTGTTATTTTACCAGTCATGGCTAGTATCCAGCCTCATCTGTCTATTTACATGTATTAGGTTTGTTCCCCAGTGTTGCTTGTTTTTTTATTCTGTTTTCCTGGTTGTAGTTTTTCCCTGCTTGTTTCCTGTTCACTTCCGGTCTTGTTTATATTATTTGGTTCTGTTAATTATCCCGCTATATTCCTAGAGTGTTGATTAGTGTTTTCTAGTTCTAGTATTTGTAGTATTCCCTAGTTCTGTGCTTGTTAATCCTTAGAACCCAACAAACGCAAAACGCGTTGATTTTCACACCCATTAATCTCAGGCTCGTAACTTTGGATAGATATGGCACACAGACAAGAATCCGCCCATGTCCACAATGATACACGCACTACCAACTATTGTAAGAATTGTAAATAT
The DNA here is from genome assembly GCA_011763525.2 of Mormyrus iriodes. Classification (NCBI taxonomy): domain Eukaryota; kingdom Metazoa; phylum Chordata; class Actinopteri; order Osteoglossiformes; family Mormyridae; genus Mormyrus; species Mormyrus iriodes. The sequence continues at coordinate 6,178,298 of JAAGVU020000035.1, forward strand.
AAACAAAACGAATGTATGTTACTCCTTATAATACTTCTTCACTTCAGTGGATCATAAACTAAACAATGCTTTTATATTTCAGTTATAAGTAGAAAAATAAACTATAAAAGCATGCATTGCTTTCCATCAGATAACTTCAACAAGTTACCAAATGGATGCAAAATCAAAGATATTAATTTCTGCCGGACACTAACCATGTATTCCTTCACCATACTAAGCCATAGAAAGGTCCCCAATGAAAACCCTGCATTCCCACATCATAGAGACTCTAATCTCAACATGTATAAGATTATATTTATAGTGCTTGCAAATTTTTGTATTAGATGAGACTAAAAATTGAGAAATGTCAATAGGCGCAAGTAGTTTTTCCTTCTAAAAAGAATGATATCAAGACTGTGTAAGTGTTTACACATCAAATTATGATATATCTGAGTAGCCCAGAATGTCGTGAAAACAAAAAACATAAAGCATATTTGGTTAACTCATGTACAATGTAATAAGCCTAAAATCAAAAGGATAGAAAAATGCTGAAAAATGCATATGGTTCAAAGGGTTAATTGTTCCACCTGTTGCTAGTTCCTGCTCCTTTTGTGATTAGTTTATTTCATTTTGATTTACACCTGTCCGTTGTTTGCTTGTTGCTGTGTATTTGCGTTGCTGCTGAGTCTTGCTCCCTGTGGTTTCTCAGTTGTCTAGTAGTGTTTATTCTATGCTTTAGTTTATTCCTAGTTCTTGTTTTCCACGTTTGCTTTTTGACCCCTCATAGTCTTTTTCTTTTTGTGCCTTCCTCGTTGTGTTCTGACTTTCGTTAATAAACCCCTTTTGTCTTGGAGCCGCAAGTGGATCATCCACCTTTTTTCCCACCTGCGCCATGCAGCACCGTGACAGTTTATAGGTTCCTATTCTTGTTCTGTTCCTCAGTGGTTCATTGTAGCTGTTTCCCTGTGTTGCTGTATGCTTCTTAGTTATAGTGACCCTATGTTAGTTACTATAGTTTCCTCTGTTCCTACCTACCCACAGTATTGTTGTTCCTTGTTGCTTCCTGCCTTAGTTTAGTTTTGACCCTTTGTTTTTTGTTTCTCCCTTGATATTCTGTTTTGTGAATAAAACCCTGTCTTGTCAGATCTACTATGTGGATCATTTCTTCCTTCATGATGCCCCACCATAACAATTTTTATCTACTGTTTAAATATATTTAGCATATTTTGGAATTTTGAATGACACTTGTAAATTAATGTATATCCAGAAGTGTTAGGATAATGAATGAACTGTGCTATTATGTGGCTAAGATGACTTTAGTGTGTGTATCTTTTAAGTAAATATGGTTTGCATATATATATACAGAAGAGCATGAAGTTTATTGAATCTTATTCTTATACTCCAGGAAGGAAAACCGAACCTTTTGAGGTCATTTTACGTCATTAGCAGGATGGACAAAGTGGCAGCAGCTAACAGGTGGCCCGATAGTTAAGGAAGCAAAAATAATAGAAGGTTTCCAGCTGCAATTCTGGTGTGAAGCCATAGACTTCTAACCCTGAGTGTGTGCTTGACCTGATTTTTCTCAGGAAAACAAACAGACCTGCAAAAAGCTTAAACTGATTCGTAAGTATGCACCTGCTTAGTAAATAAATAACGAGAATGATACCTCTACATATACAGAGTCAGATTTGAGAGGGAAAATAAGTGTAGCGTCACGTACAAGGACAATTCACTTACTTGTGGCCTCGCGTGTCATTACTGATTCGCTCTTATTATTTGTAAATTGCAAATGCTTTAACGTAAGTATTTAAGTCATTCATATTAGCGAGAATAATTATAAGAGAAGCGATTCATTTAGTTAACGAGGTGGTTGTGAAATTAAATTGCTCCCGTGTTCCAAAGGCGCAAGCGGACTGTGGTTCCAGAGAAGCTTGCTTCCCTTTGAATTAAGCAGTTATTTGATATTAATGGGATCTGTAACCGGTGCCGCATGTAAAAACGGACCGATCTGGGTGGCCACTCGTCTGGAGCGATCGTCGCCTAAAGAGATGACAGCAATATTTCGATCCGTAAGGATAATTAGAGGAACCGGCTGTGCGGATGACTTTACGGGAGTTTTTTTTTTGTCTCTTCACATTTAAAAGGCATAATATTGCTACGGAGTTCACAGAGTTATCACTTTTCCTCCTACGGACGGAGACGTGAAACCGAAAATGGAATTTCCATATAAATGATGGCAGCCCCAGCCGCGTCAGGCTAACCCACATCGAAACGCTTGTTACCCCCCACGACAAGGTCAGGGCGGCTCGACCCGCGTCGGCACCCAAACCAGCAAACAAGTGGTATAATTGATTTGCCGTTTTTTTTTTTTCTGTTACACGCCGGTGGCATTGGACTCCTTTAGAAGCAGGAGATACAGGCGGAGTGGATTACCATATGCATGTGTTTATCCTTCTGATTGTTCATTCCGACGCCACGCCGGGTGACCGCGGGGGGACGCCGGGATGACAGCTACAACGCGGCGCTCCGGAGCCGGCAAAGCTGCCATCCTTCGCACAATGGCATCTGTCAGGGGAGCGGAGCGGGTGTGTCGCCGCCGCTGACCTTCTCGCCATCGCGTCGGCTCCCCTTTAGATCACCCGATTAGCTCCTCGCCGGTTCAGAGCGCGACATTGCCCGGCCGAAAATCCCGAGAGCTCCAAACCCTTGCGAGCTATAAACGATGTTCCACTCGGCTGAGATTTTCTAAATATTGCATTGATACAAGCGGGAGAGCCCCTGAGCAAGCAGGAACATAACCCTCATCTCAGATGGCCATGGACAGGCTTGGCAGCCATGCCCTGGGGTCATCATCTAAAAGATATTGGGAGAGTTTTATCTTGATGGGTTGAGATTCCTTCATACATTTATCCCTAAAATTCTCTCTCCCAGCCGATGTCCATTGCCAAGTTTGTTCTGGGGTCTCACACTGTTCTGGAGGTCTACTTAACCCCCCAAAACATTATACTGACTGTTTGTGGCCAACACTGGGGCCCCATAGAGACACGTGGTTTGAGTGGTGCCATTGCAGATGTCCTTACACCTGCTCTGCCCATAATGGAAAGATGGGGATTGAGAGAGATGCATGAAACACTACAGAATTGTGTTCGTAGAGCACTGTATCTAAATCAAAATCTCTGGGTGCCACGTCAGTCTACAGATGGCCCCTGCTTAGAGAAGGGCCTTCACCAGTTCCACTCTAATTCCAGTGAAAGCAATTGGGAGCTCCAAACAAGGCTGTCAGGGCTGACTTATCCCGACGCCCGAAGGCTGCGTTGTTGTTTGACTGCTGCACAACCTGTCACCCCAGCCATTGGGATTTATTCACTGCATTTCCATTTGATCCTTTTAATGCTTATCAGCATACAGAAGCTGCCCCGGGAATACAGAGTCATCCTGAGATGATAAACACTGGGAAGGTAATAGGATTCATTTTGATTGACTCCACTAGGATATTCGAAAGGACTCATTCTTCTCTAAGCTTATAAACTAGGAGTGGGGTTGAGGACGAAGATGAAACTTTTCAGGAACAACTGAAGTCACAGAAATGTATTATCTGAATAATTGGCAGTTTAGTAGTTTTTGGGGGTGACTTCGGAGTTAATACTTTAAACTCATACCCCAGGGTTGGGGTTCGAATTCCACCTATGGGTGTGTGTGGAGTTTGTATCTTGTCGTCCAGGTACTCCAGTGTCTTCCTACACGCAAAACATGCAGTGAGATGGACTGTTATCGCTAAATTGCCCTTAGTGTGTGTCACCCTGCAATGGACTGGCACGCTATCCAGAGTCTTGTATGAGGAATTGTTCCAAGCTCAAGGAGATCCTGTGCTGGCTAAATGATCATGGAAGATGGATGGGTTTGGCAGCAGGCAAATGCCTTCCTACAGCCAGAACACGTGGTTTGAGGCCCTGAGAGGAATTTTTCCAGCCACCATTAGGTTGACCATGATCCCTCCTACAGGACATGAACATGGCTAAAAGAGGAAATGATGCAAGACTGAAGGATGCTCTTTGGACCTGACGCTAGATTTGTGAAGCGTGCACATTATTTAAGGGCATAAATTTATTGTGAACATCCATCTTCTGAAATTTATTCCATATGTCCAAACGCCATGGCACATACTGCTTTTATGAAAGTTTCAGGTTTCATGTATGAAAGAGGGTGTTTTTCGCTCTGCTGGACATAGTGGAAGAGCAGTGGCTGGCTTCTCACAAAAACCAGTGCGCAGCCAACTGAGAAGGAACCAGGGAGACAAAGCTTCTACTTCTGGAGTTGGCAAATCCTCTTACAAAGAATAAAATCAGTAAATAATAGCAGAGGCCACCATCAGAGCCAGGCTAAATATTCACTTACAGCTTTCATATGTAAATGGTTGGTTAAGGGTTAATAATAACTATCCATCTATCTTCTAACCACTTATCCTGGTCAGGGTCACAACGTAATAATAATAAACATAACAATAACAACAATAATAATAATAAACTTAAAAATTAAATGCCTAATCTATCGATGTGCATCTTTAACAGGAAAATCAGAATGAGATTTAGGAGATAAAAAGCAACATAGATTGTTAACCTTGGTGGGCTCTCCCCAAATCATAAGAAGTGGTGTATCTGCCTTCTCTGCTATAAAGAGAATTAAGACATTCCAGCATCACAATACCCTGAAACATAAAGCATGCCCATAAAAACAGTTGGATTGAGTTCCATTACCTCAATAGGTTCCACTCAATTTCAGTGATATAGAGCTTGGCTCTTGTCTCTAACAGGTCTTTTTTGAGAGTTAAGACCATTCTATTTATATAAAAACAGTCATTCTAATTACTCGGAATTGTCTTCTAAAACACCAAGAAGGGTAGAGCCAACTAAAAAAGAACAAAAAAAAAACTTGAGTGATTTATGTCACCGTGAGGACGCTTTTTCCTCAGGCATCTCTGACAGATAAAAGAGACACAGCACCACCTATTGATGCAGTGTGTAAATGCGCCCATCTCCCACTATGGAAATACCCTGTAGACCTTCATAAGCCCCGCTATGCTAACATTAAATAATCAAAGGCTGAAGTTTGCAGCTTTGTTACATAAAGAAAATCTTCCAAACTTCCGAAACTGCACACCAAAAAAAAAACAAAAAAAAAAAACATGAAAACTGTTCTACCAAACACTATTTAAGTTTGTAGAACGTGTTCTCAGGCAATGGTGGGTGGGCAACAGACTTTCATGGTTTAGGGGGAATATCCCAGCAGTGACTGAATCGCACCTGAAAGTCAGATGAATTATTTTGCAAATAATGGTTTTATTCTCAGTGGCCAGCACACCCCGCAGTCTCTAAGAAGCACTGGCTCCCTTCTCTTCTGATGAAGAAACTGGATCAGAGAGGAAACGTTACTCCTGGAGCTTCTTTGTGGTTTTCCAAAGTAAGTGGCAATGTAACACTTTGAGCCCCTGTAAAGAAGCCCCTCTCTCGGCAGAACAGGCATCATCACAGACATCTCTCCAAAGAGTACCACAAAAGATGTGTAATTGTTGCTATGCTCTACTGCCACCAGCAGATGTTCTAAGGGAATTAGGCCGCTTGCCAAAACAACGCCATTCCTGAGCGACCTTCCGACTGTTGAAGGCAGTGGTTGCATTTGGCATCTCACATTGCCACGATGCCAAACTGCAGAATTCTTTACCATGTTGTTCCCCTTCCTTTCTCTCCATTTTGTGTTCTCCTACCTGGTCCATTTCTTGGCATGAAGCGCTTTGCTTTTTATTCAAGGATACGCTTTGTCTTTCTGCTGCACTTTGATGTCCTTAGTAAGAGTGCTTCTCCTTTGATGGTGCTGAGATGAGTAGGAGGGTCCCTGCAAGGGGCCGGGGCTGTAAAATTGATTTGTTTCTCAAACATCATTTGCCTGGCAGAGTCGTCTGATCTGAAATCGCTTAGCCAGGTCTGGGAGGTAAGACTCGGAGGCTGCATGCTGGTGCAGAGGTTGCGTTAATACTCCCGTTTAAACATGAAGTCCTGCTCCTGCATATGATATACACAGCTCAGCGCAGAGTGCCAGTAAACTGGATCAGCAGTGAAAGTTCCCTCACATCCACGTTTCAGGCATCGTGCAGAGGTGACTTGGCTGAGTCGACAAAAAAGACACCCCCCCTATTGGCAAAGACGCAGTCTTCTGGGCTGCTGTGTATGCAGTCAGCAGGGGATCAGCCGCTTACGTGCCAAAGTAGGAGATACACCCGCAGAAAATCGCAGCAGCCACCATATCTACCAGGCGCTGCACAGTGCTAGCAGCCCTGGTGCTCACAGCTTAGCCGGCCTCTGTGCACAGAGTCACTTTAAGAACTTTCAGGGATGTCTCTGATGCACGCAGGATAATCATAAATATTACTTCAGACAAATAGCTGGTAAATAAGCTCAAACTACATGAAAACAGGAGTTTTCCCATCAGGCTGCCTCTCCAAGGGAGATGGAGCCATCAAACTCGTGGATAGCATCCATGTCTGGTAACAGGTCCGTCTCTATAATTTCCAGCCACAGCTACGTTCCAACTAATTAAAGTTCATTTAATTAATAAGCTTCCGTTTTTATGTTCCGACTCCAAAAGCTGTCAAGTTGACAGTTTTATTTGAATTTCCAGATGCCATCTGCTGATTTGGATTTTTTTGTTTGTTTATTTTTTTTCTCTGTCTGGCACCTGTTTTTTGGCCGTGGTGCAAGATGGCAATCTGGAGTGGGCAGGGACACCAACAGCATAAATAGTGATGTCATGGGGTGGGGGGGCGCCCCAGTAGGCAATATCCATCCCTGGCATAACCCGCTGTTCCAAATATGTGACAAGAACATGCCGCCCCAAGTTAATGAATGTGGTTTTATTGATCTTCTTTCATTAAAATAAAGTTCAGTTCCATTTGCCCAGAGACAATCGCTTTGCTTTGTTTAGCTTTGACATTTAAAGGCTACTGGCACATTTTACACAGACTTTCATTCGTGTTTGACAAATCCTTAAGGCCTTGAGTTACATCGACTGCTGGTGTTTCGAGAAAAAACACTTTCACCAGGGTGAGAGGAATCTGCTTCCTGCTTTTTCATGGGTTCTCTTTCAAAACTTCAAGGCTACATAACTTTTTATTTGTCTCTCCTGATCTCCTGATGCTTTGGTGACTCCATGACTGAAATCCAGTCAACAAATTCATCAGCACCGTCATTTCAGTTCGTCTACAAGGCCACAGAGGAATATACTCATATGTCTTTAATTGATTAAAGTTCCAAATTAGTCTCAAGTAAGAATTTTCCATTTTAACCATCTACGGAACTAACCAAACACCAAGAAACTTTCTCATTAACGCGTCAGGAAAGTAATGTAGTGACCACTGCACACGAAAATTTAAAGGCAGGAAAGGGGGAAGCGTGTGAGTGTGTCAGGAAAGAGGGAGATTTTTTTAAAAAAAAAAATGCCAATCAGGGTTTCACTGAAATTAATGAACTTTGAATGAAATTAGAATATTACAGAATTTGCCTGGCATTGCACTTTTAAAGTATGTAAAAATAAAGATGATGCTGCTTGTGATGTAAAATCTATTTGATTTCTCAACTATTGTCATAAAGCATTTGGTAGAGTTAATTTTAATTCACTTTAACAAAATCTACATTGACAGACTGCACAACAATATCCCTTATATGAATAAAAAGATGATCTAAAAATATAATCCATTTAACACCTACAGTGTTCACAGAATGTCTTGGGACTTAATTTGCTTAACTGTTCAGTTAAAAATATAGCAAATTATAACAAAAATTATTACTTTACTCCTTAAAGAGAATTAGTAACACCTTTGCAATAACGTAAAACACCAAACATTTATGCTTAGTATCCGTTTGAGAATCAGTGACTACAACTGCAATTAATAGCAAAACAGAAAGAAGAGAACTGAATGAGTCAGTCAAATGGACTTGTCAATGGACTTTTGTTATGAAACCAATAAATTTGCAACATTTTTACAGAATTAACCAAGCATCCCAATACTTTCTGTAAGCACTGTATATAAAGTCAACACATTCTTTTAAGTTTTTGAGAGGATAAAAGAATTATATCTTTAAAAATATGGAAATGCAAAGTCTGTTCTAGTCATGAGACACTACAATAATATGGAGAGAGACACCTACTTCAGTCTGTTTACCCTTCACAGCACAGTCATGTGTTTTTCTTTCAACTTCAAACCCACACATCCTGTTTGTGAGCTCCTTCTCCCGCATCACACATTACTGATTTCCAGCCTCTAATCAGTTCCTAATCTGTCCGTGATGACACTGTGAAGACATTTTGTTAGCCACGTTAGCCCATTAAAATGCACCATGGGTATGTGCAGACATGTCACCAGAAACACAAAAAATCTGCACAACGAAGCTCATTAAAATGGTACTTGGTGGTCTGCAACAGCCAGTGACTGACAGCTGGGATAACATATGTTTTGTGTGTGTAGCTGTTGATCCAGAAAAGCCGGGTCATGCTTAATGTAGGAGAGCAGAGCCCCCTAAGGGCCCATGTGAGGCATTACAGATGGACTTCATAAGCCAACTACTACTACCAACTACCAAAGAAGAACTACTGTCTTGTAATCATGCATACAGTCTCGAAATGAGCAAGAACTCCTTCTACTCAAAACAATATTCTGAACACGGTAGTGTGGGAATTAGATAACCAAGTTATGCTTATCAGTAAATAGATTCAGATTAAGGGAGATACTTCAGAGGACAAATAACGAGTGACGTGGGAAATGTTAAACGTCAAGTGTGTAAAAAGTTCAGTCTGCAGTGCATTTTGGCTCAGCACTCAGGTATAGTTGAGTATTAAGACTAAGCAAGGTGGACAGGGCAGAATTTAGTGGATTATACCTCTCCCCATGGTCCTGACTTTTGAGGCCAACACCTTCTACGGCTATAGGCATAACTCCCTTTGAGCTAATGAGTGGAAAGGTCTTGAAACTACCTATTGATCCAAAGGTCGCCCTCGAAGATTTGGGACACCTCATTAACACAAGTAAGAAGTCTGTATTTTCCCAGCACTACAGGGGCCTAAGATCACCCTTACCCCTTAGACACAGGCATCCAGGGCAGTTACACAGTCATTGTCAAACTTTCTGTAAGTAATGCAAACCAGTTTTTCTAACGTTTTTAAGTTTAACGTTTAACATACGTTTTTCAAACCAACACGATTCCCACAATGTAATGCCTAGTGCCGGTTGACCCATTAGGTGACATAGGCAGCCCACTAGGGCGCTATCTTCTGATAGGGCACCAACTTAGCCAGCCCATTTTACTTTGTCTCAGACGGGGGGGGGGGCACCAACATATGGTTGTCGAGGAATCAAGTAGACATAATTGCAGCTTGTCGAGGAATCAAGTAGACATAATTGCAGCTAGGCTGAGCTTCCAATAAATGCCCAGGTATGGGTGAAAATAGTATAGGAGCCAGAGTAACACAACATATTTCAACAAAACAAGAACCTAATAGGACAATAACGAGAAATGCAACGTTAAAATCCTTCAGGAGCATCTAGAGCGACATCAGGGGGGCAGTGTGTGGCCAAGTGGGCTAAGCCTCTGTCCCTGTGATCATAAGGTTGCCAGTTTGAGTCTGGCCTCGGCACATCTGTGGTTCTTTGAGCAAAGCCCTTAACCTCCAGCCCCCTTGGAGCTACTATGGGTGGCTGCCCTTGGTGGCCAGCTTGCTCTCACCTACAGAGAGTAAGCTGGGGGAGGCATAAAGAGAATTTCCCTATGGGGATTAATAAAGTATCATTTGATGTTATAAGTGAGTAGAGGAATTCCTAGAACAAACTACCATTTTTTTATCAAAACCTTTGAAGCAAATGATGATGGTGCATGTATCATCTCTTCATACCTCATCCATTCTGAGGTGTCGGCGAAAACTCACATGCATTGTTAGCCACTTATTGAGAATGTAATTTAAAACCAGATCTGAAAATCAACCCTTATCCACACAGGTACACTAAAGGGAAGATTTATTTACTGGTATAACAGATGATTCATTGGTCAATCCCTCAGATAAATATGCAATCAAAACATTGAAATTGGAGGTATGACTAATCCATTGGCAGATATCTATGAGTAATGAGTCAAGCAGTGAGTCAAATGGACTTCAACGAAACACGAAGTGAATCGGATTACAGGTAACTAACCAAATAAAGAAAACACCAATAAAAGTCAAGTTAAGAATAATAGGGCACTGTACCAAAACAAGCCACCAGAATCCACGAACCTTGGCTTTACATGATGTTTATACTCTCCTAGCCATTCAGGGACCACTGTTACCCTGAGCATTGGTGACAGCTTGCTATTTCTGGGGCCCCACTCAAAAAGTCACTCTGCTTCCCAACCCCCCCCCCCCCCCCAGCCGAGTGACTGGTGCCAGGAGGAGGCCCCCAAATCTTGGGGGCCCCATGCAAATGCGTGGTTTATGTGATGATAAATACTGCTGCCTGATTAAATCATTATTCTGGAAGATGAGGTGAATGGTGTCATCCGAATTGGCTTTGTATTTAATGGCACTTACTGTGCACTCAGAATTAAAATACACAGGAAATGCACATCCCATATCATAACAGAACTTTTTTTCTCCCATGGGAAACACCTGAGCCCAAAAACTTGTTTTTGGCAGAAGCCACACATATACTCAACCATTTGTTAAAAAGAGTCAGAAGGATGACTCATCCAGCCATATAATGTCATCCACTCTTCAGTAAATTGGTCCCTGTGTTTGTTAGCCCACTTTAAATGTGACAAGTGCATTCTGGGAGACAAAAAAGGGTTTAGCATGCCTGTCTGCCTGCACGCTCCTCCGACTGACTTTTTCAGTCATGTGTATGTCATATATATATATATATATATATATATATATATATATATATATATATATATATTCCATTTTGAAAAAGTACACTGAGTTTGTGTTTTCATCTTTTTCTTTATTTTGGCTAGCGCTTTTGTCATTTTTATTGATTTTTATATCCAGCATTTTTGTTCGTCAACCTTATGCATGATGGACCAGTATAACATACCAGTCAAACCATACCACCAAACCCTCTACGAAGGAGAGTGGCATAGTGTTGCATCACATGACCTGGCCACCTGACCTAAACACAGTAGAAATGGCTCTAGAGGAGTTTGACCAGAGATTGAAGGATAAGTGGCCGATGAGAGCTCAGCAGATACAGTACCAGTACCTGAAGGGTGTTAGCTAAGCCATCCAACAGATTCAGAAATATTACGTTTCAGTCCTTTGTGGTTACATGACATGATGTTTAATCACAACTGGAGTTGTGGATGTTTCACTACCATTTGCTGTGAGGTGGTCAATGATATCCTGATTGCATCAAGGTACTGTAGAATGCCAGTCCTATGCCATATGGGCATGCAGTTTGTGGGAACCGCCGCCCCCCTCCCCCCCAGCAAGTTCTTTTTTTTTTTGCTCGGTGCATAAAACCATATATGTTATTTTATAGTTTGATGTCTTTATAATTATTCTAACATGTAGACAATAGTACAAATAAACATTTATCTGGTTAGATGTGTCCAAACGTTTGACTGCCAGCATACATATTCTGAATACTGGTCAGCAGGTGCACCTGTGTGGAAGCACCTGCTTCAAATAAACTCTGTGTTTCCAATTCCCTCAGTTCTGCTGATTATTCATAGACTGCAATGTTTACATTTCCTCACAGTGGCATGCAGGAGATTCTGCATCCCCAGCTCTGTAAAAGTCCATGTCATGCCATGTTGGGATTATTAGATCTGCATAAATGGTGCTAATAAGAATAAAAACATGCACTTTGCAGAATTTAACAACTGTCATGCTGTATAATGGGAATAAATGTCAAGTGTGCATTGCTGTTAAATCACTTAATACCAGGTATGGTATTTTTGTTCATCAACCTTATGCATGATGGGCCAGTATACCATGTATGTCCATATGACATAGGACTGGCAATCTACAGTACCTTGATGCAGTCAGGATATCCATACCAGGTATTGCACAACTCAAATATGAATTATAAATGCTTTGTTAGCCAAGTACTTTTACACATGCAAGGGATTCACCTTGACAGTAATACTATATGAACATTTAACATTACACTTTTGACGTTAGACATGGTAACACACATAGATCAAGAGGCAGACTTTCCAGATTAGTGAAAATAATCAGTAGTGATCTGAAAAAATATATATAAGTTGACTTTTATATATGAAGGAGCTCAGACATGGGTTAATATTGTCTCTGTGTCTCTTGATAGTGATGCAGTCAGGATATCACTGACCATCTCACAGCGAATGGTGTTGAAACACCCACAACTCCAGTTGTGATTAAACATCCTGTTATGTGATTTGTAATGTGATATTTGTAAACCTGTTGGATGGCTTAGCTGACACCATTTAGGTTTCATACAATTAGCAGGGTGTCATCTATGAGATCATGTCATATTTGTCAGGGGAATTTCTTATCCTAGCCACGTCCCCTGTCTAGAAGTGACAAATGTCTTCAAAATGGGGCAGTGGGCCATTCCTGAGTGATACCCCAACAATACTGAAGAATTCCCCTGTGGGGAGTCATTTTCTGTGGCAGGGTTCTCAAAGTACAGGCCCATGGGCCAGAAGTGGCTTATTCGTAAATCGGTTTTATTGTTATTCTCTCTCGAATCTCCATCAGCTACGAAAAGAAATTCAAATGGCTCACTTGAGCTGAAGACTTTCTAGCCAGTTCTGCCCAGGCTATTTGCATTTGAGACCACTGGTTTTTATGAGAACACAGAACTCCGGTCTCACACCACAGACCTGTTTAACCAGTTAGTCCAACATACAATCTTCAACATACAAGCCTGAACCAAGCCCAGGAGGTAAACATTTCTAAAGAGACAGAAAAGATGTTAAGCGGGGCATCTGCCTGCTCAGCCCGCTGTGACTGCGGCTGATGGGATTAGTCCTTCTGGGGACGGATCACAAGCAGCCGCCTCATTTTCAACGCCAGGTCTTCCGCTGATGCTGTTTCAGCTGCTTTACTGCTTCTCTGCACTCCGATATGGGTGCCGCTCATGCTCTTGGTCCCCTGTGCTCCAAGGGCAAAGACGGGGAGGTTCCGCAGGCCATTTCAGATGCATAGTCCACCACTGGGAGCCGGAGCGGTAAAAACAAGATGTCTGATCAGAAACCCATCACCCTACATGAAGAGACATTACTTTCTGTTTGCTGTCTGTGGGTAAGGCAGTATGTCACCTGATCCTGCACAACAGCCCCCCAGGGGGCTTCAGTCCTACTTTAAGGAGCATTCCTCTCCACTGTAGCCTTTCCCATCATTTGCACACACTACTCTGTCTAATGCATTATAACCTTGTCACACTTGCCCCAGCTTTACTAATTTGGTAACTGAACCTGCTGTGGGCTGGGTTCAGCTAGAGCCCAACCTTACTTAAGGAGAGCAGTGAGCAGTACTTGCTGCTTGGTGTTCAGCATTGCTCATTGAGTACACAGCTCAGTTGTATGCGTGTCAGAGGTTTGGTTTTTTTGGGGCAGCCAGGGTTAGTCTGTTTTCTCCGTGCCTGCCAGTATACGTCTGGGTACAATGTGGGTAGCCCCTGGGGTTCCCGGTCCAATGTTGGGGATGGCTGATCTTAGGGGCCAGAAAACTTGGCAGAATTAATGTACAGCCCAGGGAGAGGTTTTCTCATAAGTCTGGGTTTATGAAAGCTAATAAAATGTTTTAACCTGTATCCTGAGTCTGAGTCATGACATTACCAGGCACGCAGGACTGGATAGTTATCTACAGTACCTTGATGCAGTCAGGATATCACTGACCACCTCACAGCAAATGTTGGTGAAACACCCACAACTTGAGTTGTGATTGAATATCATGTCATGTAACCCTAAAGGGCTGAAACGTAATATTTGAGAATCTGTTGGATGGCTTAGCTGACACCATTCAGGTACCGGTACTCTATAAGCTTAGTATACTTTTCCACTCTGTTGAAATAGTGACAAGATCTGCATTATATGTTTATACTTCACCCTATGTTTACATTACATTGTGTTTATGTATCTATTCAGTTCTTTATTGCTGTCATTGTACATGACACCACAATGACATTGGGTCGTATTTTCCAACAGCACAAAGCGCGACGCAAAGTGGTTTTGCTAGTTCCATTCCAGCGCATTGCTCATTTTCACACCACGTGTGCATGTTGTCAAAAGAGCAAATTATTTTGCGAATTACTTTTAGCTCATAGGAGTGGTGTTTATTAAATGAGGTGTGGCTGAGCGCATTGAGCGTTTAGATTATTACAATGCATTATTTACTGGTATTACTAGTAAATCAATCCATACACTTCAAATAGTTCAGAGTTCTGCCGCACGCCGCCTCACCCACACTCCCTCCTACCAACACATCACTCCCATACTACAGAGCCTTTACTGGCTCCCTATAAAAGAACGTATCCACTTTAAACTACCACTCCTGACATTCAAAGCCCTCAAGAACCAAGCCCCATCTTATCTTTCTGAGCTACTTCTCCCTTACCAGCCCACCCACAGTCTTAGATCCTCCTCATCTGGCTCTCTCCTCATCCCCCCATCCAAACTCCGTGGTTATGGTGACCGCACTTTTTCCCGTTTAGCTCCCCGCCTCTGGAACTCCCTCCCCAGTCACATTCGTCTATTGGTCTCCGTCTCAGATTTCAAACACAAGTTAAAAACCTTTTTGTTTGCTCAAGCATATGACATCCCAAATTCATAATATAATTCTCTGTATTGTTGTTGGTTCATTGTATTCTTCGTAAGCGTCTTTGAGTTCCTGAAAAGCAGCATATAAATAAAATGTATTATTATAATTATTATTGTTGCCGTATTGCTTTTTTAAGGCAGTGAACTGACATTGCACTTTTGACTAACAAAATCAACGTCTAAAGTCAGTAGTGCAATGTTAAACGACATTTAAGCGCTGCGTTTTAGAAACGTGCAGGTGAGTTACAAACACAGGCACATACTCAAAGTGCCTTAATGGTTTTTTGTTATTTTATTTTATTTTATGTTATTTATTTACATTTTATGCATTTGGTACTTTCACGTAATCATACTGTTTAATGAAACATCAAAAGAAAAAATATATTTAGTAAAGAACAAACATATCATTAAAAATCTTTCAAATTCATTATTAGAATTAAGCATGTAATGTAATTGAAATGACATTTGGATTGCTGAAAACGCACAGATGAGTCAGGTAGAACATTACAATACAGTCCTCAGAAGGTTGCGGCATTTTTTGTGGAATGTTGTATGTTGTGTAACATTGCCATGCATGATGGATGTCTTTTGGACATAAATGAGGATACATTAGAGCACTTTAGAAGGTGTGACACTGAACTGCATGTGCCGATGCCAGCAAAGGCGTGTACGCCGGCAGCAGCACGGGCAAGGAGGGATCAGCTGGCAGAGGAGCTGAATCGTCTGTAGCCTAGTAAGGAATCTAAATTGTGAGAAAAATAACAGCCCTATTGCCTTTCATATGAACATTTTAAAACACCTTAAAAATTGCAGGTTGTTTTGTTTGAACAAAGATTGCACTTTTATTTATATTTTGCAAACTGCAGACCCAAAATAAAAAAAAACACACAAGTATAATTAACACACCCCCCCCCCCCCCCCCCCCCCCCCCCCCCCCCCCCCCCCCCCCCCAGACACTGCGTGTTCGCTGGCCTGTCTAGTTTGGTTTGTTTT
>JAAGVU020000035.1:6196324-6210341 GCA_011763525.2 Mormyrus iriodes
GCAGGCGTGGCTGCTACCCAGCCCCGCCTGCGGGGAAACACTGGGGAAACAGACCGGGAAGGGCTGGACATCACAATTTGATTGGCCAGTGCACCATCTATCGTTATTTATGCGTCGATCAGGTGAAGCACATTACATACATTTGCCTGACTGCTATTGTCATGTTCAGACTAGTCTAAACCAACTTGCTAATTGGATTGGTATATATCTTCCATTGGCACAAAGGCAAACTTGTCTAAGCAGTACACCAGGTAACACGGGGAATGTGCAGGCAAATACAGCAGAACATCAAACTCTATTTTATTATATTAGCTGTAATATTTGGGACTGGTGGCAACTGAAACCCTGCAGAATATTAAGTACTATTTTATGTATTCAAGGGCCCCTATAAGGCTCTGCCCCCCCCCCACCCCCGAATCTGCCAGGGAATCCATGCCCATACTGTGGCCCTAACTGATCTTGTTTTTATGTTTCAGATTTTACACACGCTCAGTGGGAGGGTTTACTGGGGGTCGGTCTGGTTATTGTTTCTCACAGTGTTCTTTAATTCATTTTTTTATGAGATATCATTTTATACACGCCCCCCCCCCCCCCAATTTCTGGGAACCTGTATAACTGCAGATGCATGTACATTCTGAGGTTTGCTTAGAAAACCACCCCATTAATTCAGCATGACATTTCGTCCTTCTTGCCCAGGGTTGTGCTCAGCAGTGGGACTCACCGGCTGCACATCGTCGCATTAGCATGTCCTCACCAGCTAAACGGTGTCACCGCCTGGTTGGAGAGATGCTGCCCGAGCTGCAAGCTGCATGTCTGCGTTCAGTCATAACACCAAAGTAATTGTCTGTTTAATAATTTAAATCGAAGCCATTCATGATTTGCATTTTAATTATCTTATATCAGTTAACTCACTCATGCCCTTCAGAGATAGATAGATAGATAGATAGATAGATACTCTAAGCAGCAAGGTGTCTCTACATTATAGCAAGAGACTCCACACTAACCTATTTACAGAGAAGCTGATGAAACTGAAGAGAGATCAAGTTTTACTTCTAAGTGGACAAATAAAACCTGGCAGGTAATAAAAATGATCTGTTTGCATGATCCAGAGAAGTCTGGGGAAATTAAAATCACCACTGATGCCAATAACATGTTATATGATCAAGTTTATAATGGGATGTTTTGTGAGTCTGCAAACATTATAGATGTTGTAATGTCATCTCCTGATGTGCCTGTTTCTGTAAGCATCCAAAGTTGTTATATTTTAGCAGTGCTAGTTGGCAGTCAGAAATTTCTGTGTGGGGCCACGTGCCGTAGTTGGATGTGACAGGTTCTGAAATAAAAAAATGCTCATCAAACTGCAGAGTGGTTTCATGTTGTTACCAAAACCCAAAAATGTACAGCTACCCTTGGTACCACACAGAAGGCCAGAGCCAGCGGCTTTACAGTCATAATAGAGTACCAGAAATAATTTCCGTTCCGGGGAGCAAAGAGACTAATGGATTTGTGTGCAGTACGAAGTCAGCCATTGATTTTTGCCACTTTGTTTCTGTGTGAGGTTTCCCCAGAGGAACAGCAAGCAGAATTCACAAAAGGGTCTCACTCTTCACATAATTACATAAAACCGTCTTCTCCTGTTGTCTGTAAGATGGATGGATGGATGGATGGATAGACTAGGGGTTTACAATTTTGTAAAAAATCTCAAAATACCTCCTTTGGAATAAATTGAAGTGAATTTCCGTCTAACACAGATGAAGAATAATGAAAGGTGAGTTAATTGGATATGCTCCAGGTGCTAAGAAAGAAGCCTTTATATTGAAAACTGCCTGTGACTCTGCTAGCATGTCTTAGGAAAATGGGAGGCGGGGGGGGGTGCAGCAAGGCAAGCTTGGGGTGAGAAGACAGGGTCAGTCACCATCCAGAACACCAGGAATAGTAGGAGTTAAGGGCCTTAGTCAGTTACATTAGTCAGTAATATAATATATTAGTCTGCAAGCCAGGGGATCCAAACCCATGACCTTCTGCACATGGTCACAGAGCCCTAAGTCCACACAAGTAATGGGTTCCCCAAAGATATCCAAGGGACATTTTCATGTTCATTATGTACATTTTGTATGATAACACCAATGCAGTCAAAAGCTACATTTACTGTGTCTCTCTAAATTACAATAAACTTTCCGTTCACTTGTGAATACCTTTTACTACATAGTGCAAGCTTTTCATCATTAGTGGGTAGAACATAGAGTGTGACATGTTTATGGAAAGTAAAGGAACAATTGAAAGTAGAGAAACCATTAAAAAGAAGCGTATGAAATATTAATTGAACACGCCCTGTTTCCTTGTGGGCATTTTCCGCATCCCACTCTGTGCGCACTGAATGGGGAGGACAGTGTGTTTTCCAGAGTAATTACTGAAACGGCCCCAGTGATCAAGCAGCATCTGGCGCCTGCAAAGAGCACGTTTCCCCGCAAACCGTTTGCTCAGCATCTGTTTTGGCCGACAATAAGCGTCCGTTCATGTTTTTCTATGAAGAAAATGGCAGCAATTAAAAAGTAATTGTGTTTACAGATAGACCCCTCTTACTTAGCATTATAATCAGTCAATATGTCGGGCGAGAAGCCTGAAATCTCGAAACGTCAAACGTGATGCACGTCTTGGCGAAGTGGCTGCTCAAGATGCAGTTGGCTGTCTTTTTGTCTTTTGGAGAAGTGAGGAGGGCACCCGGAAAGCACAGACTGAATGTGTAAATTGCACACACGCACGCACACACACATACACACGTTGGTATTCACATCTTTGTGGGGACTGTCCATTTCTTTCAATGGGAAAAACGTTAATCCCCACAACGACAACCCCCCCACTCAGCCCTAACCTTAACCAGAAAAATACAAGACTTTTAACCTCTTTAGTTTTTTGATGGCGATCACAGATTTTTATAAATTTGAGTTTCCCTTTATAGGGACCAAAAAAATGGTCTCCACAATGTCAAAATAACAGATTTTTAACAATTTCCCCACAATGTAATATATAAATGATCCACACACACATACCCACTGTGCTTGGGGCAGGATTTAGCTACAAGGCCAACATGAGGCACTACAGTATGCTGCCATATCTCTGATCGGAAGGTGATTGGTTCCAGTCCCGGGATCAGGGGAGTGATTTCACCATTGGGCCCTTGAGGAAGATGCCCCCAAAATGTATGTCATGTTGGATAAAAACATCTGCTAAATAAAATGTAAATGGATTATAAGTCTATTTCGCATTTAAAGAAAGTAGCGTTAATTAAACTGTACAGATCCCCTTTTAAATATAAATACACAAAACTCCTGCATTATTTCAGGGGTCAAAAATGTGTTTGAAATACACAATGTAAAAAGTTAAGCACCCAGAAGTAATCGTCCGATTTGGATGTAATTTAGTACTCGTGCAGACCAGCGATGGGTAAGTAAATGATTCGATTTGCAAGGAGCTGGCACATCTAGTCACCAGACACAGAGGATGCCTCGTAGATGCATTAGATGGCCTAACCAGCACTTTACGGAGTTTGATAGGGGTCGCATTGTGGTGTCATATCGTGCAATTTCCCGGCATGTGGGGCATGCAGATGTCACCCGATGTTGGAATTAATTGGCACGTGAGGGCACCCATATGTGTCATGAAGGTTCCAGTCACACCGAAACAGACCGCACCAAGGGAGGACCGATATATTGTTTGCCAAGCATTACAGAACCCCATGACATCTGTGCCCGCCATCCGGACACAGGTATTGGACTCTCTACAACCCCCCGTGTCACCCCGCACCGTGTCTTAACGACTGGCATCAGCCGGACTACGAGTTCACCATCCTATGCATAAGCTACCATTAACACCAGCACAGAGACGGCTGTGCTCAGAGTGGTGCCGTAACCAGGAGGCATGGAATGATGACGAGTGGCGTCACACCACGTTCAGCGATGAATCTCAGTTCTGCATTTCCATGGATGACTGTTGTGTGCGCGTATGGCGGCGCCAAGGGGAGAGGACCAATCCTGCCAATGTTGTGAAGCGACACACCAGTGTTACTCCTGGCATTATGGTGTCGAGAACCATAGGATATGACTTCAGGTCATCTCTGGTAGTGATTCGGGGGACCCTGATGGCACAGCGCTACATCAATGACATCCTGTGTCCGCATGTCTTACTTCTGAGACACCACCCTGGTACAATCTTTCAACGGGACAATGCCCGTCCACACACGGCACGTGTGTCTATGGACTGTCTGTGTCATGTTGAGGTCCTCCCATGGCCAGCCAGGTCCCCCGATCTTTCCCCAATCGAACATGTGTGGGATCAGCTCCAATGTCAATTGAGACCCAGTGCCAATTTGCAGGATCTCGAGGGCAAGTTACAACAGCTGTGGGCCGACTTGCCACAGGAGAGGATACAATGGCTGTATGGCTCCCTTCCACCTGGTACCGCTGCATGTATCCAGGCCCGGGGGGGTGGGGGATGGGTGGGGTGCCACACCCTGCTGACATGGGACCTGCAGTGTGCCCTTACTGCCAACTCTGTTGTCTGTTTGATCCAATATTATAATCATTACGATATAGTCACATGACCTTTCACCACATACAGATTCATTTACTTTCCACCTCTCCACCTGGGTGATTAACGTTTTTGTCACATATGTTAATACTCAGATAAATTTGTCACATTGTGGGTATTCTCATTCAGCACAGTAAAACACTGTGTGACTCTAAACAAAACAGACAAGCATGCTAATATAACATGATCCATGCAAATGATAAAATACTGTATTTGTATCTAGAAGTACGGTAAATGTGACCTTATGTCAACTAAGTAATTGCATGATCTGTCAATCCAATTAAACGGGAAACCATCCAGAAAGCTCTGCACATGCAGACATACCAGAGAGTCTGTGCATCATTATCCTGGATTTTGTGCCATATTTAATATTTACCCCAATTCATTTTTAAATATTGCATTAAAATGAAATTTTCTGGAGCCCTCAAGGTTTGTGCGACAGAACTAATAAGTTCTACTCCAGTATAATTTAGACTGGCGTGCACATAGAGCATTTTTACAGAAGTGAAATTCAATTACGTTCAAAAATACCCGTTACTTCAGGAGGTGCAGTGGCTCAGTGCTTAGCAGGAGAGTGTCATTCCTGCACTGTTGTGGGTTGATTTCTGCATATGAGGAGTCTGCAGCTGTGTTGGTGCAGGTTTTCGTATGCTATCCAAAAACACTTTAAATTGTTCATAGTTTTTGTCCTGTGATGGACTAGCATCCGATCCACAGTGTCCCCTGTCTAGGACCATTCATTTTGGGAGAGGTTCCAGCAGGCCCACTGCGCAATTCCTGGGCCCTGGACAAAAATACTTCGACCAGGCCCCCATGACGCACAACCCCAGCTACCCCTCCCCAGCCCCCACTAGCCACCCAAGTTGTCCCCAGAGAGGGCAGGCCTGGGTTCCAGATTCACAGTGACCTTGTAATGGACAAACAGCATGGATGTATGGATGGATGGGTGGACGGATGGACGGACGGATAGATGAGCCAGGGCCACGCATATGTGTTTGAGTGATTGTAGTTACATCTTCCTCTGTCAAAACCTTGCAAATAAATTCAAGCCATAGCTGCATCTATTATTAATACAATTACTAATGGTAAACAGCTGTGGAACACACCAGTTTTGGCTGGGAGGACATTAAGAGTGCACTGCTATGTTTTGAAAATCAGTCAAGTCACCAGAAAGCCAAAAACTCATTCTTTAAAATGATGTGATATTCCACAGAAAGCAATGTCCACAGTCAAAGCAATGTACTTGAAATGTAACTTATTTACTATGTACGCATCAAAACTTGCATGCATGTGTCTTATTTCCTGCCATAAGGATCATATCATAATGCGACCTAGCATTACTGTATAAAAATTCAAGGTCTCATTTTTTTAGTTCCAGTTTTCAGTTGGCCTGCATTTCCTATATGTGAAATAAGTCTACATGATTATAGGCTTTCCTTAGTTTACTATAAAACCACAGTTGGTTTTGTATGCGGAATTCTCTCATTTCATATCATTTATTAAAACCATTCATGCATCGTTGGCATAAAAATATGTAATTTCCATTCTCTTTCATTCGTTTTATATTTTAGAGAACTAGTTACTAATTTTCTCTGATATTTTGAGAGTTTTTTTCAACTTACAGGTGCAAACAATTCCAAAAGGCAACTCATTGACTCAGATATAATTTGATAGCATATATGAGGGACTTTTAGGGCAATAAATAGCAACAGAAAACAGAACTCTTTTAAAGAACAAAATTACATTTTTTCTGTAATTGTGTCGAGCCACAGCGAACAGCCTTGAATTCAATTAGATGACTTCAGGAGCGCACAATAGTTTTGAGATTAATTGTGGCTGACTGAAAATAGTAAAGATATTTTGATGGGAACAAAGCCTGCATTGTGTAATAGGATACACTCTGTCACAGACTGACCCAAAGGAGTAAGGTGGATTGCAATGTTAAAACGTGCCATCCTTTCTCAGCTGTTACCAAGGGTGTAGCTAGAAATTCTGGGCCTGCAGACAAAACGTCACCTTGGGTTTAAATAGTCAAAAACTTATAATATATAATTTCACATATTCAAGGGCCCCTGCAAAGTGCACGCCCCCCCGAATCTGCCAGGGTTACCACACCCCTACTGCACCACGGCTATTACAGGCACGAGGTAAACAGTATAAAAAAGCAGAAGATCAGAAGAAGCAGGAATCTAGTGACACAAATGATTATTTAATCAAGAACTAGTGAAGTTGCTAAACATCTCCCTTCCAAAAATGTGTATCTCTGTTGTTTTTCTAGCAGGACACCAGCCGAAGACACCCAAGATAAGCTTTTAAACAGAGGGGCAGGCCTACACTAAGTCTGACGTCCACGCCTCCTCCTTCCTGTCTCCATTCCTCGGGCTGAAGCTGCACACAGAGCAGCTGGGGCTCATTTGTATCGCAGAGGGAGGGGCCAGCAGAGCGATTGGCTGAGAGCAAGAAATAATTAGCAAGGGAATCAACAGAGAAAGTTCAGGGGCAACAGATCAGGTCCGCGCCCCCTCAAAAAACGCAGCTCCGAGGCCCAGGAGAAGACAGAGGCGTCACCTTAACTCAAAGCGGAGCCGCTTCCTGCCATTCTACTTCTCCTGTCATGGTTTCATCTCCCAGCAAAGACTGAGAAGCTCATAGGAAACTTGTTGCTGTGCCATCTGGAAATCTGGTGAGTACTCTCTCCTAATTATTCCAACTTCCCCAAATGATGCAACTATAGGTAAAAGTCACAGAGAAAGGGAATGAAAGTTAGCCAGCTGCCCTGTGGTACATTGCGCAGTGTAGCTGTTAACTAGACTTGGTCGGTCTCTAGGAAACATTCTGTCTCTTTTGAAAAACAGCTATTGTCCATGTTTGCAAACACAACTGCATAGTTTATTCAGGACAGGACAGGATGACAAGTAATTTGTATACGCTTTCTATGCTATTTTTTTCTGTTGCCAAGAAACTGGAATAAGAAACAAAATTTTTCGTGTTATTAGTTATGACTTTAATGAACTGAATGAACAGTAAAAATAAATCCTCTCAAAAATAAAAGCCAGGGAGATTCTATGTAACAGAAACAAGTGTACTAGTTCACATTTGACGTCAAATAAACTATGCAAGTGATGAAAAACAAAGATGTAGAATTTACTGTCACCATAATTAACTATGGTTGCCCTGTGAACCCAGTATAAAAATGTATGTCTGATTTTTTCCTGTTGCTTTCTCCAGTCAGTAAACTGAATTATTCGTTCAGAATAAAATCCTTTGGATCCCTTCACATATACTGTAGATGTTATAGCACAATATACACAAATGCTGTACACTGTATTTCTGAACTTACACAGACAACTCTCTTAGATAACCTACATGAAAGATTCATATGCATAAGGAGAGTGTTGCATATTTGTATTGCATGAATATTGCAAATGTACTAGGAATGTATAACCCTAATCTATCACTGAGGTCAAATTTTGCATTTTTCAGGTCTCCAGTAGTTTTCGGATGACAGACTCCCACAGCCAAACAGTCCTAGAGTATTTGTTCCTGTTTTCACGTTGACTATTATTTGCAATGATGTAGAATTAAATATACATCAGTATTTGGTTTCCTTATGGAGATACTCACTTGATAGCAGCTTTAGTAAAACAAGAGCATGGATGTTCAGGGCAAGGATCCTGTTTGATATGTATCTTGGAAGTGAACTATAAGTTTGTGTGAGATAAATGATTTGGCTGACAGCCTTCTGATTGCTCTCAAAATGCATTCCATAATAGTCACAGTGCAATTAAAAGAATGGTGTCCTTTAATAGCATAGAGTTATCCTGTTAGCAATTCAGTGGGTAGTAGAGTTCTGAGAACTAGCTTAGCCACTTAGCAGTGCTTATAGTAAAAGTGGCCTTTGAGCATTATATTTCAGTCATGTAGTAACGTAGATAATGGTAAGGACATGTTTTGGAGTGAGCGCTACTTCACACCGCATGTTTGCCACACCCACTGTAAAGTTAGTATTTCTGTCTAGAGACAGAATGCGTGTGTGTATGTGTGTGAGGGAGAGAGAGAGAGAAAGAGAGAGAGGGAGGGGCTCTGACACGTGTGATTTCCTTTTTCTCCCCGTTGTAGCGATCTGATACCGGAGCAGAGTCTGTCACCTGCACTGTTGCCATACTTCTGAGTCGGCACACCAGCTGTCCCCCTCAATCCCTACCTCCTAGCAGAAACACACCATGGGGGACATCACGATCACATGGACTGCGCCTACACGGAACATGTACCCCTCCATGACAGCAGGTACTGCATGTTATTCACATGTCGTTACCCAAAATGCACTTCTTACGTTCGGCCCGTCTCTGTTGAATTGCACAGGACTCAGAAGCAATAGCATTTAGAAGTGCTGAGTGCACGATTCGTCCACTCCTCCTCATGAGTTAAACAGGAAGATAGAGGGGGGCTTTTAGGGGGTGGGGGTACATGAAAACTATGTTTCAACTCCCTAGAGCTCCAACTGCGGACACACGTGACAGAGGTTACATTAGCTTCTGTTACTAATGCTGGTGGTAAACAATATCCGAGTATTCACTAAAGGCCAGGCGTGTTGTCTTATGCAAAAGGGACAGTGCTGCAGAAAACCTTACTATTAATAGTACATAGTATAGAATTTTTAATCACACTTAATTATAATATTTGTTTACTCTGTAGAATATCTTATAGTAATTTCGATGCCTTTACATTATCTGTAACATTGTTACATTACATTAAGTGGTCCTGAAACTACAAACACAGACTCTTTCATGCTTAAATGGACTGACACTTGCATCACTTCTTATATACTTTGTGTTCTTTTTAAGCTGGACATAGTGATTGTTACTGGTCTTGCTGAAACTTTGATCTTGTTTTTTTTTTCTTGTCATTGATGTGTTGCCTTTGGTTAGAGATGTTGGAAAATGACTTGAATGACCTTCCTGGAATATCATTTTCACACAAGACATGGTAGTTAACTCCCTTTAGAAGTTAGAAAGCCCTTTGACATCAGCCAAAGTCTGCAGTATATAAACATTCTGGAAAGAAAAAAGAAAAAAAAAACAATTCCGAAACTAGAAAATAGCGAGAAACTAATGATGAATGAATGGCGGCAGCATTTTTTTTTGTCTCAGTAACGGAGGATTTCCTGTAGCCAGCACAGGGGCACATGCCGTCATTATACAACCTGGGAAGTATGGGTAGCTGCAATGTTTAAAGAAAAATGTTTCAGCACGTACAGAGTCCTTCAGCTTCACTATGAAAACAGAGGAATGAAGCCGACTGGCTGGTGGATAGATAACACCCCCTAAGGCAAGTACCTTCCAAAATCCAATGCTCTGCTCCGTTACAAATCGTAACAGATAGTAAGACAAACTTCTGTTGGAGGCGTAATGCTTACAAATCAGAATATCACAAGCGATAACTGCGAAGTCGCATATTTGGTGCGGCCCCCCATTAAATGTGTCGTCTTGTTGGGTGTAAGCGAGAAGGAGCAGGGCTCTCTGACAGCTGTGAGTGTTCCTCCTCAGACCTCTCGGTGCGTAGCCTGACAGCTGGCAGGGTGTAGTTTGACTTGAAAGACGTCCCCAGAGTCACTGTGCAGAAGCATAAAGCTCGCAGACAGAGGACCGCATGCCGGGGCCTTTGCGTAGAGTCAAAACAAGGCTCAGGTGGATCCTGAGCTCCACAAATGCAACATAACACAGCTTCTCTACCCACAGTGTATGACTTACTACTGGGAAAGAATCTCTAGCGTTGTGTTTGCAATAATCCTAAAGAGTCATCTGTTACTACTGAGTATATATGGCTGGAAAAATAGCTGCGCTTTGAATTGTAAAGCACCATCCCCGCATTACACTGCCTTATAGTCTGAGACAAAATGCATAGGTTTACTCCTAAAATATATCACGCCACAGTGAAATTGTTTTTTTTTCAGCCCATTTGCATTTGTTTCAGAAAATTATTTATGGCAGTTAGAAAACATCAAAGAACACCAAAGTTTTTGTAATAGTGTGCAGAGGGCATAATTCTATTATACCGTAGTAGCGTACGTCCTGTCCTGGGTGTATTCAAGCATTGTACCCTATGCTGCATGAGGGTCCACCCCCCATACCCCACCCCTACCCCCCAACAAGCAGTTTATCAGTATATATTTATCATTTGAATTTGTGTTCAGAAATGGAAAAATGTATATCTTGAGTTCATGATACAAACAGCAAGGAATATGGATGCTTCCATGAAGTGTTATTATAGTGCATTGCCATTAACAAATAAAACTATAATGATTCCTTTATTGCTCACTGCTGAATGCAATTGCTGCTTTGAGCGACTGAGGAATCAGAATAACTCATCAGTTGTGTTGCATAGCATATAGTACACATAATCCCTGGTGTGCTTGTCCACCAGAGTAACATGCAAAGACCTGCCATTGCATAATTTGCATTAACTGGGAGAAATTCGTCAGTCAGGGACAATTCATCAACATCATGGGAATGGAGAAGTGCTGATGCTCGTGGAAAAGCCTGTAGAATAACTGGATTTTTCCCTGAGCTCCAGTAGGACCTCTCTCCCATTGGGATCCATTTTGCCGGGGCCTTGTACATGTACACAGAAGAATGGCACAAAGTTTTACCACTTCTCGCTTTTTAGCAGGAGGAACCTGTCGACAAGGGGTCCACTGTGAGATAGATTGTCCGGCACTTTGGAAAGAGGCTTTTTAAAACTTTGTATGCCATTTTCGCTAACCATCACTTGCTTTTCTCACTTCAGCACAACCCAAACTCCTGTTGGACTTAGGAGACCCAGCAAAGAGAAATATATAGAAAGAGAGCCTCAATGGGGACAGAAATCCAAAGGTCGTGCAAAGTCAATGGCAAAAAAAAAACAAGCCATAAGTAAACAAAAATAAAAAATATCATGGCCGCATTTGTTTTTCTGTGGGGAATGAAAAATATTTGTTCTAGGAATCGAGCCACCTTGGGGAAGCTGGGGGCAGTAGGAGGTTATGACTCTCTGTCTCGGGCCTGCATGTGGGCATACTTCAGTGTGGAACTCTCGCATATGGGAGTACTGCAGCGTGGACCTGGAGATTATGGGGAATGACGTCTTATCAGACCGCTCCAGCGAGGAGCGAGAGCAGGAGCACCTTGAGTACTGCGACTGAGCCCTGGCGATAAATTTTAGCCTTCGGAGAGCTCAATTTCCTTCCACTGAACTCCCACATCACATTCTGAAGCATATCAAGCGGATTGCGAGGTGGAAATTTCCCTTTCCGGAAGGTTCCGGTCCTCTTCTCTTAGCTAATCTATGTTTTATGGAGTGACAACTCTGGGCATCTGTATCCTTTTCTTTGCTTCAGCCCCCAAGGTTGTATCACCATCGCTTCTGTTAACGTCTGTAAGGATATGCCTTTGGAGGGAAGGCCGTGAATCGAGTACGGCAGAAAGCAAGGTGACGTGAGATAGAGAAGGGCTCGCTTACAGCCTTTTTGTAAGTCAGGTGATGCTGTTGTAAGACTTCACGTTTAAAAAAAAGAAAAGCCCAGGTCCACAACTGACCAAGATTCCCCTGAGAAAAAAATAGAAAAACAAACAAACGTCTCATCACTACATGAGTAGACTGACAGAAACACAATCCAAACTAGGAGTGGATTCATCTCCTGAGAGTCAGTAAGCAGGTGAATGCAGTTTGCTTTGGGTTTGGGGGCCTCGCTCACATTATGCTGCTCATAGCCATAGATGGTGTGATCCTGCTAGCCCAGACCCACCCTGAAATCGTAGCACTGTACCATTTTATTATCAAACGGATAATTTTTTGTGACAAGAAGAATGAGTGGAGGTCCAGCTGTTACCGGAACAGCACAAAGCCGGTTCTCGGTGTCTCCTTTGGGGGCGTTTGATCCACTTTACAGGAATTGTCTTTGAAGGATGCCAGACCTGATAAACAGCCAGAGAGCAGTGAAGGGCTTCCATAATAGAATCTGCTGCAATCACAGTGAACTATTCAGACTGAGCATTAATGAAGGTCATCTCACCCTCGGTGCTGCTCTGACTCGGAGTCATCATTATGTTCTGCACATGTGTCAAAGTGCACAGGCAAAGTGCACATTCTGTCCCTGGTAATGAAGCATGTATTTCAGCTATCTGTGCTGCTGAATATATTTACAATAATGTATTAATAAGAACTTTTTTGGCTCTGCATTACATTTAGAGATGGGAAAAGGCTTCTGTGAACTTTTCACAATTTAATATCAACGTGAACCTTCTTTTGTGAGAGTTTATAGATGTATTAAAGATATAGCATGTTAAATTTTTTCGCTGTGAAGTAGACATTGTCAGGGAAATGAATTTGCATCAGATATATGTCAGTATAGCAAGGCTGGGGCAACCTCTGACAGAATGAACAGTGACAGGGGACACGTTTGGGCTGAGTGAATCAAACGTGGATTTATACCTTCAATAGTGAATAGCGGCGTACATAGAAATAACCGTGACATAGACAGAAAAAGATGTGGAGAATATAAAAGGCACAGAATCATACCTATCACAAGCCATACAGATACATGCTTAAATACCAGACCCAGTGTCAATGGGACGAAAATGGAGTGGAAACGTGATTGGCAAACAGCAAAATAACATGAGAAATACTGTCCAAAATACAATGATCACTTTCTCTGAATCAGGGCAGTAACTGAGGGCAGCATGCTGGCACAGTAGCCTCATACCTCTGGAGTCTAGGGTTCGAATCTTTACTCCCAGCTCTGGAGTTTGCATGTTTAGCCCATGTCATCATTTTGGGATTTCCTCCCTCTAAGTGAATTAGAGGTGCCAAATTGTCCATAGGTATGAATGTGGCTTTTGGGTTATTCCCTGCCTTGCACGCATAGCTCCTGTGACCCTGCATTGGAGGTGGTGGGGGACCACCACTGCTGGGGGCCCACTGCAAAATTTACCAAAGGGGACCTTCCCCTCCCCCAGCCAGCCAAATTTTCCCAAATTTTACAGAGGGCCCCTTTT
Source organism: Mormyrus iriodes (assembly GCA_011763525.2). Classification (NCBI taxonomy): domain Eukaryota; kingdom Metazoa; phylum Chordata; class Actinopteri; order Osteoglossiformes; family Mormyridae; genus Mormyrus; species Mormyrus iriodes. Next base: position 6,209,944 of record JAAGVU020000035.1, read on the forward strand.
GATAACGGACAATTACACACAATCCACAACAATTTACCGAGAACCGGCCCCTTCCCAGGTCGGCAAATTTTACTGAGGGCCCCCCCCATCTCACTATGAGACCCCTCCTCTGCCCCTGGCGCGAAGGTATGAAAAATGGATAGATGGGTAGGAACAGTGCAAAAGAAAATGGCTAAAATTACAATCTCTTTGTTTCCCTTTGATAAATAAAATTAATTATCAGATCAATAATCAAGCTGCCCGCTGGTGTCCGAGAGACAAGTGTCCTTATCAGTGTCTGTCTGTTCACTGGAGATAATCTCCCCAGGGGAGGGCAAATAGACATACATACACACACACACACACACACACACACACACACACACACACACACACACACACACACACACACACACACA
>JAAGVU020000035.1:6218080-6235294 GCA_011763525.2 Mormyrus iriodes
TATGTTTATATGTAAATGTTAAACATAAATGTTAAATGTGTGTCTATATATATATATATATATATATATATATATATATACAATGTAAATATGAATATAAATGTTAAATGTAGGCTCTAAATGTTGAGAACACCCATTTACCAATATTTATATGGTAACGATGAAAGTGCGTTGAGTGGCTGCAGTGATGGAGGACGACATGGCGAATTCTGCTCCTCTTGATGCGATAGAACGTGCAGTTTTGGCAGGTGTTCGCGCTGCAAACACGACACTGGCAAGCGGGGGAAAACAATTGATGTGACGTACCAAAGTACCAAAGGTGGTTTGGCACTTTAGGTACTAGAATTTTTGGTACTGGTAATTGAGTATCAAAAGTACCGTTACGTGCAAAAGCACCCTAAAGACATTCTGAAGTGAGGCAGTAGCCTATTAACAGGGGCACAGCTAATAGTGGCTGTGGCCGTGCCCTGTCCTGTAGTGGCCGTCACCTGACGTGACACTCAGGCTTTCAGAAATCTTACCTCAAATATATATAATTCCGTTTAAATGTACAATTAGCTACATCAAAAGCTTTGGGGTAGTTTGTGAACCCTACACACTATATAAAAGGTAATGAAACTGTTACATAAATGCATGTGCAGATGTGTGCAAACTATCCTTTTGAAAATCTCACTCCAACCAGCTGACCAAAGCAAATCAGTCAGCCTCCTAAAGCCTGATAAAATCTCGAGAACCTTAAGAAATTTGTAAACATGTCATCTAAAAAGCTTTAATTTGAGAATAAAAACCAACACCAAAGGCACAACATGCAAAACACAACAAACGCTGGGATAGGCACATTTATTATCTTCATTATTTGAAAACCGGTTCAACTGATTCACTGAAAAGAACCGATTAAAAAGAACGATTCGTTCACGAATTGGATATCACTATTTCCACGTGGCATGGTTTCTGCGTGTTGCGCACTGTAAGACAATGTGTCACGTCAATTGTTTTCCCCCGCCTGCCAATGTGTTTGCATTTCAAGGTGACACAAAATCCGCTCCACAGCGCAGCGCGAACACCTGCCAAAACTGCACGTTCTATCGCCTCAAAAGGAGCGGAATTTGCCATGTCGTCCTCCATCACCACAGCCACTTAGCGCGCTTTCATCGTTACCACCCATCTCCATGCAAACAAGTCAGAGGGGCGTGCCCAATTTGCATACGTTCTCAACATTTAGAGTCTACATTTAACATATGTGTGTGTGTGGTGTGTGTGTGTGTGTATATATATATTTAAATATGTACATTCAACATTTAGACTAAACATTTATATTTAACATTTACTTATAATATTTACATATAAACGTATTATTTATATTTACATATAGTAAGTAATTTTTTCAAACATACGTATCAAAAAATTGTGATGATCCTTAACACTGTTTATTTCTAGCAAAATATAATTAAAGTGCACTAAATGTTGAAAAAGTGGCAAGTAGAAAAGTGCTTACTGACTTTACAAACGGCGCCCGATAACCATCGGCTGGGCTAAATATATTTTTACATTTTGGTTGAATGTACACATGTACACTTTCAGAGACTTCCAGTTGCATTTAGCTGATCCAGTCAGTCTATCAATTATTATTTTGAATAACTATCCCAAACCACTTATCAAATACACTTTAGCTAGGCAACTAAATGTGTAAAAATATTTTTAAAAGGCTCAGTAGGAAAAAGGGTGTAAAGAAATAAATGCTGGAAAGTTCTTGCTCTAAATAGAAATTTGAAGGAAATTTGTAAAAGTTTCCTGTGATGAACCTTCCAGCAAAGTTCATTCTGAAGGTAGGTAGGCTACACGGTCAACCTCCAATCCAGGAGATTCTCAGATTCTGCCGGCAACAAAGGTTATTTTTTTCCTAATTTAAGTCATTGAGGGTGTCCCCCTGCTGTTTCCCTTATGCTTCCTGAGATAGGCTTCAGACTCACCATGACCCGGCACTAGATAAGAAATCATATGGATGAATGAAACTTCAGGGTGTTTGGGCTCTGGGTGTAGATGTAATCAATACAGAATTTCAGATGTGCAATAGAATAGAGTTTCTGATGGATCTTTACTGAATTATCTGTGTATATCAAAATATAATTTATTTGAATTTTATTTCAATTACTTTCTGAGGCAAGCTATAATTTTCATATGCTGTGCAATATCTGTGTTCCCATTTTGCCAGTAATCTTGTCCTGGCACAGTAAACACTTTGTCAAAGCATGCCATCATGTCCTCAACTCAGATATTCAGAGATTACAGTCACGACAACATTTAGCAACTAATTGTACAGCAACACATCAGCCACGGACGCAGGGTGCAAATCTGTCTGAGCTCTCACCATGAAACTCATTATAAATACAGGGATTAAGTATGCTCGGCAAGTTAAGAAACCAGCAAATTGTTTGGCAAAATAGCAATTAAAAAGTTGCTTTGTGCAAGAGTTCATGTATGTTTTTAGAGCTCGTATAAAGCAGAAACTGGTTACAAGTTCATATCTGTATGGTACCAGCTGTGGAATGCAAAGTGCATAAATGACTGCTTTCCTGCAAAACAGCAAAGTAAAACTAATTAGACGCTAGATGGCTGGGATCTTTATACATGAAAGAAAACATCTTATAAGTAAATGATTCATTGTGGCTGTCACTCTGTCATTTGTGTGGAGAGCAAGTTGCCAGCAAATGAGCTTGCCAAAATGGACTTGATTGTGCACTGACTAGACTGTCCACGAAACCTCCACTGCCTTTACACAGATGTTGACAAGCTGATTTGAGAGACTCAGTGTTCCTAGTCCACAGCACACGGATAGAAGGAGAAACAAATAATAGTCTGGAATGAGCTGATATGAAAAGAAATCATTTGGTTATGACAGTGTTATAAGACTGCTATTTTATTTTTAACAAAACCTTTGCTTCAAGATGTCTATGAATTTACCTCCATTTAAACATTGTTTAAAATATTGACATCCTACAAGATATGTCCCCACCCATACCTGACTTTAAATTATCCCCTGACAGATTTGCAGGCTATATATATAGAGAAAAAAATGTAGAGTAATACCAGTGAGTTTTGTGTTTATTAGACATCAAACCGGAGAGCCTCAACATCTGTCTTAATGGCAATGCAGTGTTTCTCCAATGTATAGATCTTACTCAGATCCTGACTTACACTTGCTACTGGTTATTTGTTAGAAGCTCAGCTATGCTACAGCTATCTGACTCACTAGTATTCAGTATTGGTCGACCCATTGGGCGACACAGGTGGCCGCTTAGGGCGCCATCTTGTGAGGGGATGCCAGCTTAGCAAACTGATTTCACTTTGCCTTGGGCAGTGACAAAGTTAAAATGCACGTATACTAAATCTCCAAAAGTGCAAGGCGTGGGTGCCTCACTGCCCAAACTAATTTATTAGAGGACTCTCCGGCGTGAATGAGAACCAGCCCGGACAGAACTCGTACCCAGAAATCTGTGGAGGTAGAATAAATCACTGAAGCTTAAATTAGGACATTTTTTTTATATGAAACATTGAACAAAAGGCATATAGATGATAAAACACTGAATTAAAAAGCACACATAGATGTTTCAATATCCGGAAAGGTGACTTTTAGAAAGATAATAGAGGAAACTAGTGACACAGAAAAGGAGAGCAGATAAGTTCTACACAGAAACCATTTAATCGGTGTAACAGATTTACAGATAATCAGATATATATAAATGGTGTTGGTATTTTAATTGATCTGGCACTATGAACAATTAATATGAATGTTGCTTTGTTTCTTTACAACAAGTGATGTGTAACTGATGAAAGTTCCACCAGATGGCTACAGTAAGAAAACGTTTTCTACTCAGAATTCTTTCCTGATCAACCAAAACCAGGTTCCCATAGTGTCCAAAGTGCCGTAATGTTTTTACAGTGGTCAAATAATACTGCTAAACTGCTTTTAGAAAAACAGACCACAGTGCATCTGCAGCTACATTTACATTGCACTCCAACGTGAAATACCCAGTTAAGATTTCCTGAGCTAACAATTGATCATGTACATAAACATATGCTTTTACTTATGGTATTTATATAAACCACATCAGATGGTACCGTGATGTCCATACCCCTCAATTCTGGTTATTTTAATTACACTTATTTGAGTAGTTAAACCATTTCTTCCTGGTATTCCGGTTACAGGTGTAATTAAAAGTGTACAGTTGCAACCCGTGATACATTCAAAAAAAATTTTTTGGAGCTCAGATGTTAATGAGTCGGGGAAAAGCGTCCGTCATGCACACAGAGCCATCTCTCCCGAGAAGGACAGCCTATTCGATTCGGAGGTCGGCTCAGTGGCTCAGAGCTGCACCGTATTGTATCCAGCGGGAACAGCACCCGGTGGCCAATGCTAATCACTGCAGGGAGGATCGGCGGTAAATAAATTAATAAATGCCACTAGGTTCAGGTGAAGGAGAATCTGTTCCACCTTAATCAGTGAAGAATTGCTGGAATGCTCTTTTACTTGGTACTTAAGGAAGTGGAAAAATAGCAGACTGATTTCACATTAGTCTGCATGAGAATTGTGAAATTGCTCTGCATTCGCGATCTTATAAGCTAATCTTTTTCTTTGACGTTGCTGACAGGATGATCTGCGAAAGAGAAAGAGGACACGGGAAGAGGAAAGAGAGGGAGAGTGGAGGAATGAGGGTCTGATTGTGAGACGGGGAAAAAAACAAGATTGGAGCCAAACATATTTGATCTTGTGTAATGGTTTTAGTGACAGGAGGCAGAGAACGAGGCAGAACATGTGTTTTTTAGAGCCCATGAGATAATGGGAAGCAGATTCTCACCATTACCACAAGCCAGGTCTTGGTCCCTTGGCCTTTGTCCTTTTGTATCATGTATGTCTGTGGCTGTGGTCACTTCAGGTCTGAAGACCTGTTCCTGGGAAGTTCTCTGAAGACATATTCAAAGATCTCATCCACTGCACGGTGAACCCCTGACCCTGTCGCTCTGCGATGTGTGAAATCTTAATTTGCTCAGCTTGTCAGGGCTGAAAGCTTGTTTTTCTTTTTTTTTTTGGAATGAAAGTCAGTAATAGTCTAACGTTGCCATTCTTGTACATCAGGGCCTGAAATAAGTTCGGAATGAGGGAGAGGACACATTTTCTGGCCATTCTTAGCAGGAAATTAAATAATCAGGCAAAGCAATCAGTTATTGAACAGATTCACTGAGCTGAAGGTCCACTGAACCACAGTTTATATTTAATTTATTTAGGAAACACTTTAATCCAAAGCAAGACACACACACACACACTTTATTTATGTTTTTTTCCCTTTGAGAAAACAGGGTTAGCCAGTCCCTGGAGCTCTGCCAACACGGGGATTCAAACTAACAACCTTCTGAGAATCCTAACCTACTGAGCCTAATGCCACCACTAGAGACCTTCTACTGAAAACTGGGTGGAGGAGTCACATTAATGCAAAAAGTCACAAGTTGGAAGTAAAGAGAGGAACACACAAACAATCACAGACAGGCACGCCCATCCCTAATGGGAGTCTCTGAAGGGAGGAAATGGACCAGAGCAGCATTGGCTTGCGGCAATTTTGCACACCAGTTGAACAGCTAACTGGCCTTGTGATGCTACAAGCTGGTCACGCAAATGGAGCCGTAGGCGATCATTTCAGGTTCTCTGGTGACAGAGAGTGGCGTTAGGGAAGCCAGGGGCAGCGGCAGTCAAAGCACCATTAAGGGCCTAATATTCTGATCTCGCTTTATCCCACCTCAGCCACAGCAAGTCTGTGTGCAGTACTCCAGTTCATTAAAACTAATTTGGTTTAGAAAATGTTAATAATTCCTTAAAGCCAGAGGCCTTAAAGTATTCCAGATTTAAAAAAAAATACTTCCAAAGAAACTTGTTTCCTACTGTATAATTTTAGTAAATACAGATGAATAAAAGGCTTTCCAGATTATTTAATCATGCAGTTCAGTAACATCATAAGCAGGATAATTATTCATAACTAAAATGATGCTAACACAACTGAGAATGCCATAAACACACAATAAAGAAAGGGGGAAAACCATTTAAAAGCTATCCAGTGAAATCCACTCAGGCTGTCTAGAGTGTGCTCTACTGAAATAGTTCTCTATTCTGACAAACAGAATTTAATTACTGCTCACGCAAAGCTCAAACCTACATTTCTCCCACCAACTGTAAATGAGGTTCTCGTTTGCGTTATCGTGACATAGGTAATTATCCTGATTGAAGTCTTCATTTGTCCTTGACTTCTGCACATAGTCCGAGCAGGGCTCCAATTTGTTTTGTGCTTGAATCTGCCTTCTAGAACGATCTGTAATTTATCACTACCATGGGGAAATGTGCCCCTTGGGTCAAGATTCTTCTCAGTGGGAGCTGGCTAGGTGTCATGGCCCTTTCTCCGTAATATTACAATTGGGGCCGGGGCAGCGTAGCCCAGAAACTCAATCTAGGACTTCTAAATGTCACGAGGCTCCCTGGCTATTAAACCTATGCAGTCTGTAGCATATGGCCATTCTTCTCAATGCCCTTGTTCACTCCAATGTTCTCCCATTCAAGGGGAATGCAGAGTTGGACTCCTCAGGCAAATCAGCTAGGTGCTTCATACTGTTCACATGTCAAAGTGGGGGTCGCAGAAGATCATAGCATCATTCCGAGCAGAGGGAGCACCTTCAGTGATGCCCCAGCTGGCCTGGGACCTGTCAGTATCCCTGCAGGTTGTCCAATTCCAGCAGTGAACGATCTGCTTATCCTGTACTCCGAAGTAGCTTCCCTGGGTGGCGACAGTTTAAATAGCCATGGCTTGTGGAGGATAAAATAAAATAACAAAATGAGACCCTCATCTGCCGTTGTAATGCTCTTTGGAAGGCATTGACTTAGCGTGATGGTTAGTAAAATAGATGGACTAATGGCAATTCCGTATGTATATAACTGTGTTTTTGAGTTCACTTTTAATATGTTTTTATGTGTTCTGCATGGCTCATTAGCATTGTATTGGTTTATTATTAATGTCCACAGTGCCCTTTGTGGAAGATAGTTACCCATCAATTATAATTACTTAAGGCATGATTATAGTGCTAGAGAATATAGTTGTCAGTTTTATTCAGGTTGTGAATGCTTTTGCTATGGATTGCAGGTGCTTGGAAATAGGCAGACATGCGTGAGAGCAAGTGGGTGTAATTTGCTGCATCACTCCTTCAGATCCAAGGCAATGATCATATTGGGAAGATGATTCAATGGCGAGGGAATTGCTAGTAATGTTTTTGGCAAAAAAAAAAAAAAAATGAAAACGCCCTCTTGTGCTGCTACAACATTTTCAGCATTACAGTTATTTTTGTCTACATAATGGGTGCCCAGTGAAAAAGCCTGATGCATTTTTGTTGACCACATTCATATTCATAAAATGCAACATAAAGTCGTCATAGGTTATGGGCCTTACACCCCTTCTGTACAATTCACCTTCATGTCCCCCTAAAGAAAAGGCAAGCATCCGCCCAACAGCTCTCCACAACAGCTGGGTCTGACATCATCACTTTCCATGGGGCTGCAACTGTACCTCATTAAGTTGGCCAGGCCTTAGAATGATCTCACCGCCTAGCTATCTTACCCCAAGCCCCACTTGACATCTTCTGCTGATCACCACTTAAAAACAAATGTGTTATGCTTCGTAGTTTATTCAGTTCGAGCTGAATGGATCCTTTCTGTCTTATACGTGGAGCATGTTTGTTTAAACAGATGATAAGCATGTTTTTCTTCAGTCCAGTAATAAAACAGGCAAAATGTTATAAAGAAAAGCATTAAAATTCAAACAATAACATAAAGGTACTACAGTTTTTTTAAACACGGCTTAGGTAAATGCTGTACTTTGCCACAGCACTCTTCGGAGATCTGTTTGTGAAAGATTCTAAACTGGGAAAATAATGCTGGTTATCTTCAACTGGCTTTATGCTTCCAGAAAACAATAGGCCTCACGCTTGCAACAGTTCATTATTATGCTCACCTTTAATTATCCAGCTCCTTTAATTAACTATTCATCTACTGTTCATGCACAGAAAGGATCAATTAGTCATATGGAAATCATTCTCCTGCATAGTTAAATTCCAACAGTATAGTTCATTATAAACAAACAGTCATAATGCCTCATTAAATTCATGAAGTGCATGGGGACCTTCAAAAGGTCTCATTATTTAACATGAATTAGACCTGCGGTATAAAAGACGGGCATCTTGTTTTCAAAATGGCCGACTGAATAATCTGACTAATGACAGGGCAGGAAAATTCTAGTTGTTTTAACTGTCTTCCTCCTCTTATTTTACTCCAGAAGTTTAAGGTTAAAACAGACGTCAGTATGTGATTCAGGCAGAAACTTTGAGAAAAGTAGTTCCTTCTATGTTAAATACACGTGGTAACTCCATAATTTAGCAAAGTTTTTACAATATGATAACAGGGGCAGCAGATTAAATAAAATCTAGTCATTATGTAGAAATCTCCCATCTGCTTCTTTCCATTGACCTGACAACTCTGCCTAAAGGGAAATCTTATATCACATCTACTGTTCAAAATTTGTGAATTTTCAAATGAGATAATTGAATAAAAGTCCTTGTGCCCACGTTACCCTTCATAATTTATTCAGGGGAGGATGAATGCAGTCTGAAATCACCCTATACATCTTGCTTGTAGCTTTTGTGGCGTTTCCTTTTTTCTTTTCCACTACAGATGATATAAATAAGAAATATGTTTTTGCTTCCAGTCTTATGTAAGAAATGAAAGAACGTGTAATAGAATTTTCTAGTACCTGTAATGCATAAAGAATCGCTACCCGGAGCACATGTGCATAAATAATTGAGTGAAGTTGAGAAAATAATAAAACCGATTGCATTCTGAGCAAAAGTTCAGACTTACAAAATGAAAGTGCAAACCGTGAGGATATTCCGGGGCCTTAAAACGAAATCAGAAAATGCAAGAGTCAGCAAGCGTAAAGTAGTCAGGTGCTGCCACTTACTTTACCATAAGAGCACTTTCATCCTCCATATTTTACATCATGGGAATTAAGAAAAATGCTGCCGCTCTATGGTGGACCCGCAGTGAGAGCTGTGTCCCTGTGACCGCATGGATGCAGAAGCCGGAAGAGCCACCACTGCACAAGCAAGACTTTTAAAGCCACCTGATCTGATTTCATACATATTCACCTGAATCAAATAAGCACGTTATCTTTGCGAAAGTCTAATTATGAGTGCGACCCTCAGTAAGGCGATTAGCCCAGCAAATAAATTATTTAGCTACAAAGTTCATTGGAGCCTTAGAGCCTTCCATGTCAACAATTTATTGTTAACATGGAAATCCTCAATCCATTGACATTATGTAGAATACTTAAAATTAAATCTGTAAACAAGATCAAACTTAACAGCAAACATACTCAGAACTCATATTGGAACTTTTGAGAGTAAAAACCTATATTCAATCATTTTTTATCAGAAGAAACTGTATAAGCATATGGTTCTGCCTGATGTTAAAAAAATACTGCTTCTGAGCAACTCAACCATTCGGTCCATACAAACCATGTCCACTGAGATGTCACACCAACAGCAAACATTTTCCAGCTGCACCAAGATTGACTCAACACATCTCTTTTTTTAACTCTGGCCTGTTAATTGGCTGCTCACATGTGAGATTTCTACAGAGTGTCTCATCAGGCATGCAGTATTTTTGCATATCCAAATGTCATATTCAGCAGCCTGTTGAGCTAAATAATTAATTACGTGCATGCATCTCTGGGAGGGAGTTTAAGAGCTGGTGGTTGGCTGGAGTAGATCTGTTTCATCCTCAGTTAAGCATGACCAGGTCATTTCTTGCACTGGGTTCTTCACTTTGGAAAAAAAAAGAGAAATGTGCAGTCCAAAGGTGTCAGCCCATTGAAAACAGTACATTAAGTGTTCCAGCTGAACAAAGATGTTGTTGCCATAGCACTTGACTCTCTTGAATTATTGAACAGTGAACGATTTGAAAAAACTCTCTTTGTATTTGCAATATACTTGTTGCATTACTCATCTCTTCAATGTATTTCAAAGAAACTGCAATATATAGCTATTAAAGTCATGGATTTAATGGCATTTGTGCCTTGTATCATTTGTCTTTAGTGCGATTAGTTTTTAAAGTTATCGTTTTTATACAGATTAACTGCTTTACACAAAGGGAACAGAAACTGTGAAACACAAGATGATTCATTACCTCTGTATTAACATTCATTGGCTGTTCGAAAGTGGATACTCTTGTCCAAAATCATTTTGTGTATAGTAATTACAGGAGAGGGGATTTCATCTTGTATTGAGTCTAAACAAGCCTGCTGCAAGTACACACACAGGTGTGTTTGTTTTTAAACATGTCACCTGTTGTCAGTTTTTCAAATTTACTGAATTATTCATCTTTTACAGAGTCCATGAGAGGAAGATACATTTCCTTTCCCAGCCCAATCCTTCCATCCTAATTGAATATTTACAGAGTCTCAGAAAAGTTTAGATACAATTTTAATATGGAATGCTTTACAAGCCAGAGGGAAAATAAATAAAAGAAAGTTTTCTAAATATTTTTTTAGAGAGGGACAGAAGCCGTTGGGAACAGGAAGCAGAATCCCACAGCTTTATTAAAACAGAAAATAATAAAGGCTGTACTGAATACTGTGCACACGATGCAAGGCACTCGTAATCCAGTGTTTCCCGCTAAGCCCACTCACCTTTAAAACATTGTACAGTGGAGCCTCTGATTTGAAAACATTCTGTCTTTGCAGCTTATACTGCATCAGCATCGCCCACTCTGGGGCCACACTGGGACGATGGATTTTATGCCATCCTGGGAGGTGAGTAAGAACCGTATTCCCCCCATAGACACAATGAGCAGAGGGTCTTCATGACAGCTTAACACTCCTAGACTATAGCTGAACACCAGTGGCCTTTTGGAGCTCCTTTGTAAAAATATAATAAAGTTAGAGGCCAGAGCAGATGTAGGACTGACCGCATCTAATAACTTTTTCCCTCAGCCTGAGCTCTGTCAACTCCCACTGGGTCTTCTTGAAGCAGTGATCTATGTGGGACAAAGACCAAATGAGCACAGAACCTCACCTCTCTCTGTTAAACTTCTTACTGAAGAACTCTGTCCCGGAGCAAATCTTCATTCATCTCTCAGACAAAAACAAATTTTGAAGTTTGGGGGGGAGGGATAACCAATACATCATCATTTTCCTCTACTGGAAATGGTCTGGCCTGGTCATGAAAATATTGCCATATTTATATATTTCCAAATTTATGCTGAACGTGCCATTTCTCTCAAACAGAAGACAGTTACAGAGACAGGTAAAAAATACAGAAACTGGTTATAAAACTTATTATTCACTTATACCATCATGATTGCATTGTTTACATGACAATGGCATCCAAAGCAACTTGCAGTTTCATAGTTTAACATGAAATATCATTGTAAATTACATTCAGCAAAGTCAGCCTTGGGACTTTAGCTGATACTTTATTGGTTACATTGCTGAGTCAGTTGGGTGAATTCCTATAGTCTGTTCTATGAATCAGTGGTCCTTACATGTTCCTTACTGACTCCCAATTACTGTTTTGGTAGGCATCATCATCTCAGTGATTCTGGTGCTGCTTTGCCTGGCCATAGTGATTCTGCGTTACATGTACCGACACAAAGGATCCTACCTCACCAACGAAGCCAAGGGCACTGAGTATGCGGAGACCGCCGACACCGCGCTTAAGGGCGACCCCTCCCTCCAGGAGGCCACGGACGAAAGCAAGAAAGAGTATTTCATCTAAGGTGGGACAAAACGGTTTGGCATCCAAATTCAACTAATGCCTCAATGGAAATTGACCGTGTGAATAGCTAAACAATTAGTAGAAGTTCCATCTGTCAATGTTGTTAAAAAAGCAGAAACGTGGTGTCTCCTCTCCTTTGTTCCAGGATGCAGCACTTGCTCTACCAAAGGGACACATGAGATCTATTATTATCATGACAGCGATTGATTTCTTCTTCCGCCAACACTGTGACTGTTGGCTTTGGTACCTCATCATAAATATATATATAGGAAAGAGCCTGGGTTTGTCATTGAATGAGATCTCGAAGACTCTCTATCAGAATTGGGCACATCTGAAATAGAAACTGCCAGTCACATGGCAATAAGTGACTCGGAAAAGAAGTGTGAAATTCCTGCACCATGATCATTGTTTAATAATATGAGCAAATGAATGAAGCTTACAGCCCTGGCCTGCCACAGATAAAAGTCCACAGTACTGATACCCAAACGCAAAACAATATTTTTTTTTGTTGCAATTTATTCATCAACATGCTGTATCAACCAAGAGAAAACAAAACTAAAAACAAATAGGTCCTATTTGAAAAGAAATAGAGTGACCCTTTTGCAAAGTGTGTAATCAGACATATGCTGCCCACATAGATCTTTGACTAGTTAAACTCACAAGTCCACAACCTGCCGAATTCCCCATTTTCATGACCTAATACAATGTAGACAAAGACCTTTACAACTTCTGCATAAATACAGTAATGTCCACCCTTAGTTACTCAGTACACGTTATGTATCACTGTGCATTTTGCCAAAATATCCAGACGCCTGTTTTCTGTCACCTTCTTTAAAACATTTTTTTCAATATATTTCTTATTTAGTCATTATTAAAGTTGTTGTTTATTCCAGTTCATTTTTTACGGTACCAAATGGGGAAGTAAAACATATTTACTTTGGCTTGAATAAAAATAACCAAAGATACATTTTTCTGGTGTCGAATGGACAGATTGTATTAATAGAAGGGAAATGCTGTTAGGGATGGAAAGAATAATGAAAAATATGGGGATTAAAAGGAGCCTTAATAGCAGCACTCCTTATATCCTTTAGTTATTTAACATATTTTGCAACCTGATTTTTCCAAAAATACTACTGATACTATTGAAGTTGCCTTTAGTATCATGGTAACCATATGAGACCCCTATCACAGGGTCCGTCATTCTCTTTGGAAGCTGGGGTGGCAGATTAATTAAAACAGGCCCTTTCTGATCCAATCACGAAACAAATGCTGTGTCTTTTTTTCCTAAAGTATTTGCCAGCTGGAGTAGTTTGAGTAGCAAGCAGCTGCTCTAATTATTTGTTTAGGGATTATAATCAAATTTATGCTAATAATCCAAAGCCACTGGCGTTTTGTAGTGTTTTTCTTAAACTTCTTTGCAAAAAATAATAAACTATACAATCTATATTATACGCTAGAAAATTGTGTCTCACTTCATGCGGAACTGTCTGTAAATAACATTGCGGGACAATAATATTTGAAGGATCTGGTAGCTAAATGATCTCTTGCTGTCTAATGTCTGCTGTCTAAAAGTGTCCATCTTAGATTAGATGCATCTACGTTAGCTTTCATGGCTGGACCAGGGCATTGGTACTGTCTCTAATTTACAAGAGGATCCAGGCTATTAAGTGTAATTTGTGTCCATCACAGTCATATGGAGACTGGCACAGAAACAGCAGTAAGGCTCACAAATTGGAGTGAGTAGAAGCTATTCTGAAAACACCTACTCTGTTTTTAATGAATTAGATATCAGGCACCATTCCCAGGTAACACTGTTTGACACCAAGTCTTTAATTTAACCCCGGTGTTAGGTAAAAAAGGGGGTTTGTGTTACCAGCCTCTGATGATAGATTGCATCTGACTTCATATTTTGGTTTAATTTAAGCTTTAAATAGTGTCTTCTGGAGTGGCACAATAGGGAGCACTACTACCCTCCTACACACACACACACACACACACACACCTCCAGGGCCAGGGGTACAATTCCGGGTTCAGCCTTGCATCTGCTTCCCTGCACCCCCCTTTTGGCATGGGTTTTCTCCAGGTACCAAATTTTCTTTCTACAGCCAAAAAACATCTGGTTAGATGTTAGCCTCCATAGTGTGTGTGTTTCAATGTGCCCCATCATGGTGTGGATGGAGTGACATCATGTCCAGGGCATCTCCTGCCTTGCTCTGTGTTTCATGCAACCCTGTACTGGGTACACGGATTTGAAAGATGGATGGATGGATGGCTGTTTTCTTCACCAGTGCTTAAAGCAGACAGTTTGAATAAGACACCCACTCTGAAGTGAAGATTTCACTTCAGAGTGGGTCTGGATTTGACCCTCAATATTTTGTAGGGAAAATAAGTTCACTGTGGTTTGAGCAACCAATTCTGAATAATCATTCTTTCAACAGCAGAGACTGGGGCCTGTATTATTGTGGTCTTCCTGTCAGAGTAGGCACAGTGTTGTATAAAACTTTAATGTGTAATATAAAATTATAGCGGATTTTAGTGAGGAGTGCTTCCTCACAGTGGGGGAAACCAGCTTCGGCTAACATCTGCCGCTGCTGGCATCACCCCTGACTGTGGGGGTGGAAAGTTGGTCTCTGTAGTCGCAGCTGTGGGAGCCGTGTGGGGACCAGCAAGGGGGGGGTGGTTAGAGCTTCTCAGAGGAGGACAGGTCACCACTCAAGAGTCTATAAGCAGAGACCCTGAGCGGCCATGTTCAAAATATTAGCCTAGCCATTTCCTCTGGCTTTGAATGGAGCTAGAGATTTATTCCACCCTAGAGTCCCTGTAATGACTGACCTTGGACAGAACAGTCCTCTCCTAAAGTGCCCTTTTTTCTGTCTTTTCTTAAAATATTAAATATAATTCAGCTATTGGACAAAGATAAATAGTGAGGTAATACCAACTAAACGCAAAAAAGCAATATAAAGACAGGAACATTTCAATCCACGTGCCAAGAAAATCACAAAACCACAAGTGTTTTGTATGAAGCAGGCTAGGTCCCAAAACAGATCAGGTTTACCAGCCAAGGAAGTATTTACCTTCACACAGAGGCTCAGGTCTCATTAAAACAGTTTAGGGACACCGACATGTATGTGCATGCAGACCACAATGACAAAGACCCTTTAAAGTCATGTTCCATATCTCCAGAAACGTAACACCCAGAACCCTGCCTGTTGTATAGAATAGCATCAGTTTAATAGAGCCACTGCTAAGAATAAGAGTGAGAGAAAATGACTCCTGTGTGGAATCTCAAATGTGCCTATGAGTTGGTAGCGTACCATTTGCTCAACATAAATGGGGAGGGCACAAGTGTTACTTAAAGCATGATTATTTTGATCCTCTAGAATGTTGCTACAGTGACAACATACTAGGACATGATGAGAAACACACAGACAAAACTGCGGGTGATATGAAAACATAAGTTATTATACATATTTTACAATCAATACAATTGTCTTTAGTATCAGGGGATCAGTGTCAGACCTAGATCACACAGTGTGTCATTTTCTTTGGACGGTAGGCCAGCAGATAAAAACAAGCTCTTTTTGATCCATTTGATAAACAGAAGCTGTTTTCTTCTCCTTAAAAAGCTGGAGGAGTTGATTTGAGCAGCAAGAATCTGCTCTAATTATTTGTTTAGGGCTCATAATCCTATTTATGCTACCACTGCAAAGCCACTGCCATTTCATAGTGTTTTTCTTAAACTGAGAAAAGAGCCACACTAACCCTGTGGATGGCATCAGAAGATATGCTTCCTCACATGGCACCTAACAGGCCATTCCAATGCAAACATGGCGTGGATCTCAACAAATACTTCCTGTTTCCGAAAAAGTACCATCAAAAGCAATTTTTTAATGATTAAAGTCACTCCTTTAAGCCTTTACAACTAATTTCTGTAATCGTACAATTAAAAAATATGACCTCATTTTTTCTAATGAGAACAGTTTCTAATGAACATTGTAGCCTCCTGAGAGAGGGCTTTAACTAAGCAGAACTCATCAAAGGAAGAATCTAAATTACCCGCTCAAGGTGTGGGGTGGGGGGGGGTAAAGCCCTCAACCATTCTTCAGTGTTGATGGGGGAAACAGAAGAAAAGAAAGTTCTGTCTCTTCAACTGCTGTGCTATTTTCTTATGTCTCAGGACGTTCCTCATGTAAGACTTGTCAGATTCAGATGACTGTAAATATATTCAATATGCAACACTCGGTGTTACCTAAATCTATGTGAATCTCCCCCTTTTTCACATTCCCTTTTGCTACAATCAAAATAAAACTCACTGGTTCCTCTCACTATAATTTTAAAAATCTAAAATTTAAAAACACTGTTTATAAATTAATAATAAAAAATGAAAATATGTCCACAGTGTGTGAACAAATGTCATGGCTACTGTATATTTCACTTACAGAAGCACCTCAAGAAAGGAGAAATATTTGTGTTTTACATAATGATATATAATCATCTTATCACATTCTACGACTGCCATACATTCAGGGTGTCACTTAGTCTGCTTGGTGACCAAGCAGGTCCATAAATTAAAACTCTTACTATTCAATTCAATTCAAGAACTTTATTGTCAACGAAATTCCTGGACAGTATGAAACCACTGCATCTGTGTACACCACCATCTTATTTCCAGTACAAACCCTTATATGATGTGCATTAACACCACTTTATGGGGGGAGGGGGGGATTAAAACTATTAATCATGAAATTTGGGTTTATAGGGTGGACACAGAGGCTGAAATTTGCTCTTTGAATAAAACGTGTTAAAGTGGTTCAGCAAAGCAGATTAGAAGGATTAACTTTTCCATGCTAAGCCAAACAGATGCCCAAGGTATTACCCTTAAAATGGGGGAGGGGGGGTCCAATCCAGATGTGCCATCTCCATTACTGCCAAGCCAGCAACTTCGGATGGAATAATGAAGCCCACAGTGAATCGTCGAAATACAATTACCCTTATTATAAAAGCATGCCAGTTTGTGGGCCAGAGTAAGCTATTTTGAGGTCCTTTATCTGTTGGGAGATGCTGAAAATCCGGAAAGTATTGTATCATATCTCCCCTTCATTTACCCTTCCACAAATCCACTACACTTAATGTGCATGAGTTTGTGTGTTTGTCCATTAAACAAATCTAATGAATAAAACAAATTATTGAATAAAAATGCAATAATTTGAAATAATATTGGTTTTACATATTTTTCCCACCCCCTGTATGAGAATACACACACACACACACACACACACACATATATATATATATATATATATATATATATATATATATATATTTTTGCCTGCATCTGAACATCTAATTAGAAAA
>JAAGVU020000035.1:6235394-6252246 GCA_011763525.2 Mormyrus iriodes
ACACACACACACACACACACATATATATATATATATATATATATATATATATATATATATATTTTCCCATGTCTTTGAACATAAAATTAGAACAAAGGAATTGCATGTCTTTTATGACATTCCATATGGTCACACACAGAACAATATCATGCTGACTAGTAACCGTAAAAGTGCCAACACAGCACATGCACACGATAAGATTAACCTTGAATGTAGATTGTAATATCTCCCCTCATGTACTGGCTTTATGGTTGGCCGTTAAAAATAATAATAGCAGTAGGAGCCCCCTCCCCCCCAGCAGAACAACATTGTCATGCAACCAATGGCTTTCATGGTGAGGTTTATATCAATAAGCCACAAACTAGGAAACTTTCTCTAGAGCTAAAAGATAACAGAAAATGTATCATGAATAGAAAGAACAAAACTTTCTATTATGGAAGACCCATTGTAATACTAATAATACTAAACATTTAAGTCTTTTGTAGCCATACACCATTAAAAAGTCATGTATAAATATTAATATATTTTAAGGAAAAGTTGCAACCAAGCGATTTGATACGCTCCCTCTGTCTCCCCGAGGTGTGGAACTAGCCGCTTAGTGCTTCAGGGGTCATGTGCCCCAAACTTCGAAGAGGATTTAAGTCAGTTGACTATTTGTATGTCATTGATGGTCAAGGCCCCCTGTTGCTAAAGGCATTTGGACCTGCTCTAGCTACCCTGCACATGGACACATTGACAAGCGGGTTAATGAGTACAGCACAAACTGAGAGTATACCACAGTTCATGTGCATATCTATTTCACATCAGAATGTATGAAGCAGATAATATATCAGATGATGCTATGCTAATAAGCTTATTATTCATTCATTCAGAATATAGTATCTATTGATTATAGCTCTTGATTGCAGAGCTCTAATCACTTTTACAGTTTTTATACAATACTGTGCAAAAGTCTTAGGCAGGCAAAGAAAATTTTGATCCTGGTAGTAAGTGTATATTTGATCACAATTTAACATTAAAACATATAATAATAAACAGTTACACCACAACTAATAAAAACTCATTTTTTTCTGTTCTCCAAAAAGTTACTGATATCTTATTGGATGGCTAGACGAACACAGCTTTGGTTCCCAAACCTCTCCTCAGGGGCACCCCAGCCATTCCATGTACTTGTTAAATTTCATCACCAGCTCAGTTAACTTTATTAGTTAAATAATTCAATGCGGTATTGACTAGCCAAACATGTTATACTAGTGGTTGAGTCAAAAAGTATATTGTTGTATTGGGTGTTTGCAGCAAATACCGGGGTAATTTTAGCAGAGGTTTTTAAATCGCTAAGCTGACACACTGTGACAGACATAAAATCATATTTTTACTTCAAAATTCATTTTAGCATCATTTTCTTTGGCTGCCTACGCTTTCTGCACAGTACTGTATAATTACATATTTGCATTTAACTTTCATTACAATTTATGTGTACAAATTTTTAAAGACCCCCTTCTTAATTAAGTATTACAAAAGATTATTATGAAATTTTATGAGATGAAACCTTAAACCTAATAGCGTATAAACAATTTGAAAATACTTTTTTATAACTGCATTCCACAGATGAACTCGATATAAATACACATTACAAAAATACCACATAAACAAGTGATTCCGGCCCTCCGTATTATCACCCATTATTTCGGTGGCACCCTGGGGGCCACTATGGCCTCACACCTCCAGGGCTTTTCTTCAGATTCCGAACCCCAGCTGGGCATCTATTTTAATATATTTTTATTTATTTATAATAGAATTTTATATGAACATTTTTCATAAAATTGTGTTTTTCTTTGTGGTAAAGTGTTCTGGTATGTTTCTTTTAATCCCCTTTACATTATTAAGCAGAGGACACAGGTCTGATTGCCATTTATTCCATAGACTTTTCAGCATGTGAGGTAGGCCCCGACCTGAACTCCATAACATCGCACAGCAGCGTGTCCCATACAGATCGGTCCATACATCCCAGCAGCGAGCGCGCTGATCTACCACGGGCAGAGTGTCCGAAGGTGTCAGCAGACATGACTGCTTTTGTTCCTCATCGTTGCCTACAGCATCTGCTCCTGGGCTCAGACGCCACACACGTCCTCCTGTCCCTGAAACGCACACGCTAGCAAGGAACTGGGAGATATTTCAGACTAAATGAACATGCTCCACTTGATTAAGGAGAAGCTCAGATTGTGGAGTTTTCACGTACCTTAGAAACTGGCATTGTGGAGGGTGAATCTTTTTTAATACAATTCCTTGCCTTAAGTGGGTGTCAGAAAAGATTAGTCAAAGCAACACCAGGAAGGGTGTTTATCTAATGTTTCAAACTTACATACAAATGTGTTCTATTCCAAGCAGGACCAGTGAAGGCTGAGCTGAGAGGGTCCATGAAATCAGCAGCACCACTCAAACCACACATTTGCAAAGGCTCCAAAGGTCTGGGGCAAAACAGTCACTACACTATAAATTAAATTTTTTGAACATTATAAAGAGAGCAGACATACAATGGGGAAGGCAGGGTCAGACATTCCCACGTTCAATTGGGGATTAAAGGCCTTGCTCACGGGCCCAACGGTGAAATCACTGTCAAACCTGGGATATGAACCTTCAACCTTCCAGGCACAGCATCCCATTTCACTGAGCCATACATGCTTATTTAGGATATACAGAAGTAGCTTTTTCTACTCAGCAGCTATGTAGCTGCAACATTCTGCGTGACTTTTTGAGCAGAGCTCCAGAAACAGCAAACCTGCCCCAGAATAAAATTACCTACAACTGAGACAAAAGACAGCAAGCAGTAGGACTGAAACTTTAGTTTTAACACAATCACCAATGGCCACTCCTGAACACTCAGTGGGTAAACAAGTAACGGGTGTTAGCACTGCTGCTGGAAGCTTGGTAGGCACAAACACAACACTTTACACTTATCTCTTGCTGGGTGACTAATGCAGCTACTGCTTTCTGGTGGCTTACATATCATATGCAGTCTAAATGTAAAAAGCAGGATGAAGCCTGTATTTCATTAGGCTGCAATATTCTATTAGTTCGAAATATAATTTTTGAAAGATATCAAAGAAGTTCAAGATGCTGATAACATTGTTTTCAGTTTACATGATTATCAGTACATTATAATAATAATTTGTCATTGCATCATATGTTCCTTATAGTCTGTTCCCTAATGCATGAGTATTAAAGTAAGATCTTACAAAAGATTCACACCAAGAGAGCTACATTTAAACCACAATGCCTTATGGTAAATCAAATTCATTGAATTTGACTACTAATGGTTGTAGAAACTTAATTAGAGATAAACTACTTTTGCCCTGTTAGTCCGTTCAAACACAGAGGATTAATGGTATTTGTCTGGAGTAATGCCTTTGGTAAAGCATTAATTTGAATTCTTTAGTGACCTGAAGGAAATTGCGTGGGAAACCATGTGGAATAGATAGCTTGGTACTACAGCACGGAGGATTTTCCTTATAGTCGACTTGTTGTGCCTTTGTGGTGACAGAGCTGACTGATCTTCTTGTCACAACCCCTGCAGGAGGCTGGCAAAATATCAGTCTCGAGAGGACCGAAAACCACTTCTGCTCATTGCATTGGGAGAGCCTCAAACCATTCAGTAAACCGCCATCGACACAAATAGGACGCGCGAGCATCCGTCGTTCCGGTTTTCATGACCGCTTACTCAAAGCCGGGTCAACATGAGCCTCAAGCTTCTTGAAGGAAGCGCAGGGCACAGATTGGGAGGTACAAAGCCACGGTGCTGTCCACGGAGTCACCCTGCCGTCCCACACTTCAGTGACCCACAAAAATATCCATGGCATTTGTTCTAAATGCAGGTACAGAATGGGGATAAACACTTGTTTTGATGGATTAACTGAATGTCATTCACTCAGGAGGAAGTCAGGAGTAGAGGACAAATCTAATTTTTTGTAAGTTGCAACTTTTGAAGATACCTGACCTAAGTTACATAAGGCTATAAGCAATGCAATACCACCATTCTGCCACCAGGATGTGCTCAAGGTTAAACACTGTTAGTCTTCTACTGCTCTGCCTAATGCTCCATTTCAGATTCCATCCAGGTCCGGCCCTGCCCTTGGCATCACTAAAGGTGTTATCTGTCACAGGAGTGCAATGTCCAGCAGGCCCCAATCAATACAAATTAGGTCAGAGCAATTGATAACCTTATAAAACCTGTAATTACTTCAGTCCCTGGAAATGGTCTATAAAAAATGTTTTTATTTCTTTTGCTCGTTCTTTGTCGGGTAGATGCGGAGCACGCTGGGTATCGGGGACACCTTCGCAGCCAAGACGCGCAGCCCTTCATGCCACTCTGTCATCGAGGTTACTCATGTGCTGATCTCGGCATCTCTAAATTTATAACAACACTCACAAGCTGGCTTACTTTCAGATACAGCTCTATCAATCTATTTATCTATTAAGTTCCACTAGGTGGAGTGTGACCCAGCCGGTTAGGACTGTCTATATATATATATATGTGTGTTTTTCTACCAACAGCCTTACACACACATTACACACAAATATCACATTATAAGGCTGAACTTTCCATGATAGTCTTTCATAAACGTTAATGGAAGCTCCATTTTGAGCTGTGTTATGAGTTACGCTAGGAAATAAATGGACTGAGAGGTGATGAGGGAAAAGACAATTGACACTGTGTTACTTGGCCATCTATGTGTCCTCAGATTCAAGAAATAACTTTTCGCGATCCACGGTAAAACAAAGGTGAAAAATGCGGCTCGTCTGTGACACAGCCACTACAGATGATGACGGTTTCCTCCACTGCACAACAGAAGGACGTCGATAAAAGCCGAATCAGAGAGAGACATTTCACTCGAAAGCCGCTCTTATATTCATCTGTGCCTTCGCTCTGCACCACATTAGATATTGTGAGATAAGCTCTTTCGCTAAATCACACCAAAGACTCTTTTAGCGCATCACAGTTTCCAAGGCTGTGTTCCATGGCTTACATTCAGAATTGTAAAGTTAAATCTGTGGGCAACATACAAAGAAAATAATATCTTTCCCTGAAGTTGAATTCCACATCAAGTAACTGTAGTGATCTTGCAGCATCTGTCTGCTGAGCTTTAGATGTCAGCATTACGGACGAGGAGCAGGTCTGCAGAAACCCTCGCAGCGTCCAGCGTCGTCTGCAAATGACCGCTCGCCGAACACCTTCCTCCTCCATAAAAGCTGCCGCCTGACAGCGTGTGATCCTGAAGGTCTCCGTTTTTATGCGCATGCCCACATGTGTGTCTGACTGGGACACACTTTGCATTAATTAGGTCGTACTTAATCTGAAATTAAATAATTCTCTTTAAAGAAAAGTTATTGCTTCCAAATTCACAATCTACCTGTAGAGGAATAATTAAAGCATTAAATCATGGTTCTTAATGAAGAATGGGAAAGTAACAAATATCTGGAAAAAGGAAATTAAGTTTTATCGCGTTTACTGCTTAAGTGGTGCTTAGTCCTTGCCAATCGATTTGATCGTACGTTATCCCTACAAACCTAAAAGTGATGTAATTCCTAACAACGAATGCTGCCAAGTGATGTTAAATTCCACACTTTACAGATGACTCAGCGTAGGGGTCGCCTATGACAAGTATGTTTATCTTTAATGTTCAATAAGCTCTCGCCCCCTCATAGATAGAGATAGCCCTGACAAAGCGCTTATGGAACAAGACTCTGTGCAATCTTTCATGGAATGGAGTAAGAGGTCGTGTTTGATTCCAGAGCCGGCGCTTTAAAGAGATGCCAAAATCCCTGGAGCAGCATCCACAGAATTCATGTCCTCCGTGTCCTTGCAACGTGCCGGCTTTTCTTAGGTGATATTTTCGACTGACGTGAGCTTGTAGACCACTGCCCTCTCAGGCGTGAAGGGGCCAGGCCCCAGAACATGGCATTACAGTAGCCAGCTCAAGAACGGAAGCTGCCTTCCTCTTCAAAGCTCACGTCCAGAGAGAGAAACAGAGCAAAACTCAATATTAGAAAAACATTTGAGGGGAAAAAAAATCAATACCCATTACAATCCCCATTACACACCATAACATAAAAGCTGAAATACTACTGTAAGAATATAGACTGTAGCATGTTCAACAGTAAAGTGATTATAAATATTATTCTGTATTTATGACAGCAGATGGGAGAATGAGACACACCCCATTACATCAGCTAGGCATTTAATGTAGAGCGCAGGAATCTCTGACCTCCACACTGTTCTTTAATCAACAAATCACAGCATAAGATCATTTTTGGACTGTCTCAGATTCCAAAAGGACAGTGGACAATGGCCCAGACTATGGGACGAGCACTGCAACACCGTACCTTTGAAACAATGGGGCTGACCATAAATGTCTACTGGTCAGGAGACTGGTGCAAACACCCATTGCCTTGTTTCTATCACTAAAACAGGTCACATAACCATTACAACAGCATTATACCTTACTGGGCAATTTACACAGGACTGATAGGACATTCATACACTGTTAAAGAGTTTGGATGATAGCTAATAAAGCATCACTGCAGTTTTGTCCCCACAGTTTCATTCCCAGTTTAGAAGAAAAGATCTCCAGTGGTACTTGCTGTACATTCTTCATGCAAGAACATGCTGAAGTTCCTCCAGTGACTCCGACTTGAGTAAATGCTCGGGTTGCCTTTTTGATATCCCTACAGAGGTGAAAATTAGATGGGCTTAGTGTGACTGCAGACGCCTTTAGCCAGTATGAACGTCTCTTGGGAGTGAACATTTGGAGCAAGGAGAACCATGCAGCACAGGGTTTATGGAATATTTAGTGGCCTGGAAAATGAGAAGCTACCAGCTTCCATGCATCCAAATGCATGGACTTCTCTGAGGGGAATTATATGGAAAATATATCTACACACACACGTCAAGGTGCAATCTGTGAAGAATGCAAAAACAGCCCAGATAGCACATACCAGAACCATACAGAAAATCGGAGGCTACGGTTGAGCAGTGCTGTAGCTGGACACACGCCTACACACATAAACCGGTCACAACAGCCCCTGTGATTTATAAAACCCTTTGCGGATAGGTGGGTGCTGAGTTCATGCTCGACTGGCTACCTGTTACCACAGTCCTACAGATCTGCTACAGATAACATAACCCATGTAAGCTCTCCCAGTGGTAGCTTAGCAGCTGTTCTGCCATGGGGAGATCTTTTCCCTTCCCTTACTGTTACATGCCATCGGTCAGCCTGATGTTCTCCGTAGCCCTACTTACCCTCTGCGCTTCCAGGCTGGGTGTGCCGCTGCCATTAGTGCCACTTTACCCCCAAGGACCCACCTACCTGTGCTTGTCTGGTCCCTGACATTTGTTTCCATAAATGAGCCAAAGGAACAGTAACTGGTTTCCTTTTCTCTGTCCAAAAGAACCAGTACAACCAAGACTGCAGGGACGAGCCACATATCAGACCATAAGATGTAAGTGATATATTCCATCCATCCATCCATCCATCCATCAATCCATCCATCCATCCTTTCTCTGCTTCTCCTGAAGCCAGGGTGTGATGATAGCTCTCTTGCTCTCTGTCTTTTCTTGATATGAACTCCCGCCAAAAATTAATCAGCTGGCAAGTTTTCAAAGAAACGCACCCCCATCTCCTAATCCATCTACAGCCTTGAGAATAAGTGCTGAGTCTGCTTTTTTGAACAACACTTTAATCAGTATCTTTGATGAGCTATACAGATTAAACGAGGACTCCCCATGGCTAAAAATTATGACGAGAGTCGGGTTTAGCGTGATTTATCCTATGGGCTAATTTCATTACCAGCAGTTACTCCAGGCCCAATGTGGAGAGGGAGAATAGAAAGATAAGACAATCACTTAAAATGATATCAGCTTTAGGGTGGCACAGTGGCTCAGTGGGTGGCACTGTTGAATTCCTGCTTTTGTCCTTTGTGTTTGCAGGGTTGTTGAGTGTTTTTTCCAGATGTCGAGTGGGTTTCCCACAGAGTATGATTATGAGTGCATGTAGACTGTGCCCCCCGCCTTTTACCCTATACTGCCTGGAACAGATGCCAGACGCCCCCCAAACCCTGACCAGGCTAAGTGGTTATAAGATACATGCATAGCTATAATCAGTAATGAGGTGAAAGTCTTTTGGTTGGATCATTTGATATGTTACATGGAATCAGCGGTTTAGTGACTGTTAGCAAAACATTGTGGCTTTTGAACACATATACGGTTCATTTCGGGTAATTTCTTTTTAGACCTTGTTTAGTGTGTCACAGTTTAAGTTTAAAGGCAGGTCTTTCAGATCAAAGATAGAAGCTCTTCAGTACAAAGAGTATGTGTCAGGTAAGCATTTCTGCTACACTTAACAGCTGAGTATTGCTAAACAGGCTGTACAATGGCACAAGATCTAAGTCATGCTACTGTGGCACTTTCACAAAAGCATTATTCAGTTATTTCACTATGCATTGTGCGCAAACAATTGTCAACTGTGGAGGTTGCCAAGGCAACTAGAATGCAGAGTAGAATAACTACACCTCATATTGCCAGCTCAAAAGAATTCTGTATTACAGCAGCTCACTGTCTATTTTTTAGTTTATTCTCAAGCAGTATCCAATATCCAAGCAGAGCATAAACCCATCAGACATTTCTCAGTGCTGTTCACGAGTACATCAACCCCACCAGCTCAGGGACGAGCATGACACATACAGAATGACTGTACCAGAAACATATGCATCCAATGTTCTCCAGTGCCCCCTGGGGGTGCAGTGTGGATAAATACGACTCACAACATAACCAATGGAATAAGGAATGAAAGAAGCATGAGAAAACTGACTCAGATTTGTGCTCCCACATCATAACGTTCAGAAGAAAGACTTAGAACTTCTGAGAGAGAGTAACAGAGATGTCAGTGCCAAATCTGAAGGAAAGAAAGAAAAAAAAGACACACTTCAAACAGCCCCTTTGCTCATTATTCATTTCCTGCCTTTAATTGCAGTAAAGGATGTTACGGAGCTCAACACCAAGGCCATTAGGCAGTATTAATATTGATGCAAAATGGTCCCGCCAGCTTATAATCTCTGCAGAGCTCCCTTACGCAGCCTGTTGCAAACTTTCTGATTGGCTGAATGACAGCCAATGAGATGTCCACAAATGCCAAAACTTCATTCATGGCCTCCTGGGGCTCACGGCAGTGGACTTCGCAGGTGGAGTCTGAAGCGTGCTGCTGGAAATAACACCAGCTCTTTGCTTCCAATTATGGCCCAATCTCAACTCATAAATCTCTATCCCACAGTCAATATGGGGCTAGGGGCCAGCCCAGGAGAGGAAGAGCTGTCTTTTAATGTGTTTGCTACACTGAACGGGTCCTCACAAAAGGCCATTAGATGTACATCAGATTTACCGAAACCACACTTTCCATAATGTAACAGACTCAGCAACAAAAGCGCAATATGGATGTATGGCCCGCTTCAGCACAGAAAGGCGCTGATAAAGCAAATAGCTTTTCTTACAGTTTTAATTATGGAAGTGCTTCAGCTCCACACCAAGTGAAACTCATCGGTAAGTGAACTAGAGATCAGTGACATCATTTTCCCCCGGAGGCCTCAGTTATAAAATATACCCTTGAGAATGGCTGTTCTCTGTGACCTCACTGACTGGAAAAAGACATCAAGATCATTACAGGGACAATTTTACATCAGAATATATATGCAAATGAACAGAAACACAATAAAATCTAACAAGATTGTTTTCTGATCTCCTAAAAGTCACTGAAATCTTGATGGCTAGAAGAACACAACTTTGATTCTCAAACCTCTCCTCAGGGGCACCTCAGCCATTCCAAATATTTCTTGGACTGGATAAGCTCAATTAATTCATTCATTAAATTAGATAATATATATAACTCAATCAGGTATCAATTATCCATACAAGGTGTGCTAGGGGTCAAGTCAAAACATATGTATTGGATGGTAGCTGCAAATACTGGGGTGACTTTATGAGGGGGTTTGAAATGGCTAAGCTGACACATTTTGACAGACGTAATATTACAGCTTTGCACCAACATGAAGATCATTTAAACATCATTTTCTTTGACTGCCTAAGACTTTTACACAGTACTGGCAGTAGGTGGGTAACTTAGGCCTCGGTGCCTGCGGTCGACTTTGAGATACCTCACATTATTTGCTTCACATGAGGGTGATCACATTGTTTTGGCCCATCGGTGTACATACACACTGACCATTAAGCGAACATCAGCACACAGCGCTTCCCAGCCTTCAGCCGTGTATCAGACACAATAAAAGCAAAATCATTTACGTGTGAGAAGAATGAGTGAGATGCTATTAAAGTTAGCCTTCCGGCATGTTTGTTGTGACAAACTTTGAAACAGATAATTCAGCACCCCGTGTGTAATTACTCAGCTGGCTGCCAGGCCATTTTCGTTTTAATTAAAACTGGGAGCCTAATATCGCTTGTCATTGCACCTGACATCGCGGTGTTATTCTGCTGCTTTGCACTCATTAGAGCAGACGCTCATTTCATTACATCTCCCATGAAAATTGCCTTCCATTTTACAACTAACAGCACAATTCTGCCAAACCTACACAAAACGATTCAGCTAGTGGATGGACATTGGGGTGGAACCCCTGAGCCCGGTGTCAGCTTGCCGTGGTTCCTACTGGAAGGGCTGCCTTCTGGAAGATTTACAGAAAATGCGTGTGAAATGTAAAGAAAGTAATGGTGATGTCATCACACGTGACAGTCTTCAGACGTCATGGGATGAATGTAGGAAACCCATAGGGACAATGTGTGGGACAGTGCGATAGGACGCTGTGCCCGTAATCAGAAGGTTGCTGGTTTGAATCCTATGACCAGCAAAGTGGTTTCACTGTTGGGTCCTTGAACAAGGCCCTTAACCCCCAGTTGCTCCAGGGACTGGCTGATGCTGTTTCCTCAACAAAATGTTGCTTTCAAATTAAAAAATGTAATAGTATCGGTATCAGGCTCACATGATGCCGTACTTCCAAGCAGGGGAACCAGCCTGATGGAGATTTTCACCCACACAGGACAAACAACAGCCAGGCAAGTCCTACAGTACAAACACTCCTCTTATCCCAAGAGATGGTCATAAGCTGATTATCACGGCAACTCAGAAGTCCCATCCTCCACACCAAGGACCAGCACAACCAGGCATGCCAGCGTGGATGAAGGGTTCAGTCGTGCGGAACGGACAGGGCCCAAAGCATACCCCGAGGTGGGGAGAATGGCCCTCATTGAGGAGGAGACAGAAGTTGAGACAGGGAACAAGCACTTTTCATCAGGGCCAAAGACAGTTAGACTGGGATTTCACCAGGTGCCTCTGACATAGCTGACTTATTATTCCACGCAAGACTAACCTGATGAGTAACAGGGTATTCATACTGACTACAGCTCATCAACTTTGAGGCTGAAACTGTCTCACATTTTATCTCGTGGGGCAGACAGCCCAGTTCATCTCCCACTCACAGCTCTATAGAAACATCTACAGTCAACTGGGGGGCGGCCGTGGGGGTGTGGCCACAATCAAACAAAATGCCACCTGATGAAGCCTGTGACCAATAGAGATGAAGAGAATAGGTCAGCTCGCAGTGTTTGTTGAGATATGTGCCAATGAATAGGGAGATTTGTGATGGGAATTGATTAGCCATCCTTCATTTGGTGAAAATGGGAGTATCTTTCTTAGAAAAACTTGGGGGGAGGGGGTGTCACTATCTGTCTCAGGAAGCAGAGTCAGGTGACTATAATTACTTGTATTGATTGGTCCACCTAGTCAGCATTTCCTCTTTCTTACATCAACGTGTTGTCTTGGATTTGCCAGTAAGACCCAAAGCAGAGCTACTTCTAGGTCTGACCCAAATTCAACAAATTCACAAGCAATAAAATGGAAAAAGGGAAAAAAAGAAACACTTAAAGTATTATGTTCAAATATATGAAGATCAGCAGACTTCTGCTTACATATCTTTCTTTGAATTAATATGGTAAGTCTAACAAATCTATAATTGTTTCTTGCATGAGACATGAAAATAATCATTAAAAAATGGCCCCAGTTGATACAGAGAAGCTGGGATTTTGCCCTCTGTGCAATGCCCAGGCCTGATCTAGACGCTTAAAGTTGCAGTTCTCATATTTTATTTTCTAATCCCACTGACACAGCAGCTGAGCCTTTGTTTAATAGGACAGAAGCCCCCTAGGGAAAGGGGAGTCCCCAAATGAAAAGTTCACCTGTCTGAGTGAACTGAGTCTTCCCCATATGATATAGTGTGATGGTTTCTCCCAGGTCTTCCCACAATCTCTGTATCGGCTACAAAAATCAGCTTTGACCTTAATTGCAGGAATTCCTTTGGCAGGGTGGCCCAGTAGGTGGCGCCGAAGTCCCACATCCCCAGGGTTAAGGGTTTGAGTCCCATCCCCGTTCTCCCTCTGTTTTGTGGGTTTTTACACACCATGGGCAAACCAACATCTCTAAATTGCTCGTAGATTGTCAGCGAGAGTGTGTGCCCTGTGTGGGATTGGCATACCCCATCAAGGGTATCTCCTGTCTCACAGATCATGAAAGGGAAAATTTTATGTGGTAAATATTATTAGGAGATGAGAAGGGAAACATTAGGGACTAGAAGCAGTCCCCAGAATAGCAGCCTCTGTCTGTAATATGGCAGGATCAATCCAATAGCATCTCCCTCGGATAATGATCTCATTAGCACATGCTGGAGGGTGACTCTGACTGGAGCGAGAGCACCCCGTGTTCTAGATGGTGGGAGACCGGGGGGTGGGGGCTCTGACATTCCCGACTCAGCCATAGGCACTGATTTAACACTGCTGGGTTGCTAGGCGACCTCCCTGTGCCCGCCACACCAAAATGATGGAGCGGCTAGTTCATGGATTTGCTCTATAGGGAAGGGGTGGGGGGTGGGGCTTATCTCTGCGGCCGCATACATTGGCGTGATTTATGTATGGCAACTTCCTGCGAGTCACTTCCTGTCTCGTTAGCAGGGAGCTTCGGCACGCCAACCAGCACCAGGGCGTCTGCCAAGCACGATTCCTCAAAGGACATCCTGTAAATCCTCTTCCCCCAAGAACGGCGAAAGATTGAATATTGCTCCTGCATTTATTAGCGTGGGGGAGGAGGCAGGGTGTGGGATATACTATGCCAGGTCCCTGCCTAGACAAGCACACACGGGGAAGTTGTCACGCAGCAGACACTAGAGTTTGAAGAGGTTCCGATACAGCAATATATGAAGGTGTTGACCTGTTGTGGTTCCTAGGTATAAATATCAAATTAACGACAGACTGAAGAAATCGGCAGTGACATCTGGTAGGGCCAAGCTTAATGTAGGACACACTTAGCTTTTTGAGCACGACTTCCTATGAACGGGAGTTTATTTCACGGCCACAGAGGAAGCCCCCGCTCTCATCCCGCATGCCGTCCCAGTCTCCCAGCATTAATTGGCACCGTTTCTCTTTTGTGTCAGATCCTGAAATACGACGAATCGCAGGCCATTATGCAGAGCATTCGCACCCTGAGAAGTGTGACTAAATTGAAAAGCAGCAGAACAAGGAAACCAATTCACTCAGCTAGAAATGACTTTTCGTAATAAGGAACTCCATTATGATCTTGGAGGTGGGTGGGAGGGTCCGTCTGCAAATTCACACGCTTTACGAGTCAATCAGGTCACACCTTGGCTTTAATGGTGGACGGGGGAGATGAGAGGGAGATGAAATGGACAGAGTAAAGTCTCTGTACCTGCGATCGGAAGGTGGCCAGTTTGAATGCTGCGCTCCGAGGTGCCACATCTCCATTGAGGCCTTTAGCAAGGTTCTTACCCCCTCCTCAGAAATGCTCTAGGGCAGGGGTGGCCAATCTTATCCACAAAGGGCCCGTGTGTATGCGGGTTTTCGCTGCAACTCCCTAATTAGATTACTAATTAGAGGGCTGATTGGCTGAAGAGTCCTCGCACCTGGGTTTGAACAGCTATCCCAAAAACCTGCATATGCACCGGCCCTTTGCGGATAAGATTGGCCACCCCTGCTCTAGGGGTACTGGATGGATGGCTGACCGTCCTCACACTCAAAGTCCAAGATTCACCCTCACCTCTATATATATATATATATATATATATATATATGTGTCTGAATGAATGAGAGCATGGTAAGATATATGGAATAAAAGTACTACATCCTGATGCACCTGTTCTCGTATAAATGGCAAATCAAGCTTCCTTTCATTTCAAGGAGAAACATACCTCAAGCTAGAGGCTGATTTTTTTTCTTCCTTTCACCGATGCTGTAATTCCTTTGTTGAAATTGAAATCTGAGCTGTGAAGTTTGTTGTTCTTCGTCTTTCTCCCGCTTGCTACGTGGGCCAGGATATTTCCTTGCTTCCGCTGCACCGTCTCGTGCCTCTCCCTGTTTCCACAGCGATCCTCATGCTTCCCAATGTCATTTTTATCTCCGAAGCCGAGGTACCCAAACTCACCGTCCGATGCGGAGCACGCACCCGAAAAAACACGTCTTATCTGTCGGCAAACTGGCAGCATCTGCATCTCCGCAAGATTCCAGGAACCATCTGTCATTTGTTAGCTGAAGCATCAAGTATACTGTTTAATGTGGCATTCATATGTCAATAAAATGTGAGCGAAACACTGGAAAATCACGCATGTGACATGGTTTCTGACACGGTCCGGATATCTTAATCCTGAAATGTAGCTTTGTTTCGGAGTGTGAGAAATCTTTTTGGAGAGGTCAGCCAGTGGGGCTTTCAGTCTCACTGTGTGCTGATTTGTTTCAGAGATCTGACTTTGAGGTGTGGTAATTATCAACTAAACAAATAGGCTTTTAAGCGGCTGCTTCTCATTTGTTTAAGACAAAGTAATGCCATTAAAGTCTAATCAGAAGGGGCTCGAGTGCGAAGAAGGGAACGTATGAATATTTAAGCCTGCTTTTCCTCCATATCGTAATGAAATGGTAATTTATGAAGGTTGGGGCTATAATTATAGCCGAGGAGCAAATTAACAGGATTTCTCAAAAATCCCCAAAGTCAGTGCCCACTTCTGTTTTTTTTATGTTACATATGTAAAGCAACATAGAATTTCTTTTAAGGCTTATAAACACAACAAACTTAAATGGAAGCAGGTTGGCAGAAATGACATACTCATAGGTAAGATTCTAAGCCACCGGTGATGGCTGAAGTCACGCGACTTTCCTGCCGATTCTAAAGCCTCCCCAACTGTCCAGCACCTATAGACATTGGGCGTTTGTCTGCAGTACAATCTTTAGCGGAGCAAACTACATGTTTTGCTGGAAAAAAAGTGCTGGAGTACTCTGACGGGGTGCCTTTACTAGTCCACTTCCCTCTGCCGTAAGCCTGGTTAGGATGTCATCATTGTCAAACTAGTCATTAAGTATCTCCACTCTGCCGGGAAGTTCTCTGGCTGCCAGTGATGCTCTCTACCGTTCTGTCTTGCCAGTTCACAGCTCCCAGCCCTCTGTCGCATCTCGTTAGAGGCTCACTCAGAGACCTGTGCTCCCACTTCTGATCCAGGACCCCACCGCACACTCCTTTACAGATGTTATCTACTTTCCTGCCTGGAAATTTGAGGCCTTCACCACCCCCGCCTCCCTCCCCAGGATTTCAGCAGCTGTGCGTAACGGGTCGGCTCTCTGGGCCGGCAGGGGATGAGCCGCATCTACTACGAGTCGACAGCCAAATAACCCCCTCCCCGTGCCTCCTCGGTGACGATCTTCCTGCGTATTCAAAATAGCAACAGCGTGTCACTTCAGTGCTGGGTAAGGTGCTCCTCTGACATCCGTCAGGCGGAGTTGCCAAGGTGACCGGTGCCATCAGGATCTGGTGTCCCAGCTGTGGTGTGCCAGCGATGAGGGACGCCTGAGGCTACGGCAGATGGGAGAGCGCAGCCTGGCTGTGAGGAGGGCCAAGGAATCCCGCCGAAATGGCCCTGGATGCCACGGATCTGGAGGCTGCTCATGAAAGCCTGCTTAGTGGTAGTTGGCAGGGGCAGTGGCAGCCCTCAGGGCTGCAAAGAGATGGTGGGGTTACAGCCCAGTGGATTGATCTGCGGTACATGCTAAACATAGAGTAAATTCTCTGCTTTGG
Source organism: Mormyrus iriodes (assembly GCA_011763525.2). Taxonomy (NCBI): domain Eukaryota; kingdom Metazoa; phylum Chordata; class Actinopteri; order Osteoglossiformes; family Mormyridae; genus Mormyrus; species Mormyrus iriodes. Next base: position 6,251,573 of record JAAGVU020000035.1, read on the forward strand.
GAGGCCCGTACGCAGCTAAACATTCCAATGGTCATTTAAACCGTCACCTCATGGATCTCCCTCCTGCAATATAAAAAGCGATTCCTGACTTTAAGTGAGAGATATAAGCGCTTTGGTATGTAACTGTCAATGCATCACTCTTTCAATTTACTGCCAGAGCTCCTCTGCAAAATGACACAAGAGTTTTAGAATTCCAGCGCCCTAACCGTCTCACCCCATTTGCAGGTCTGAGGAATCGGCCAGAGGCGAGCACTCTCTCTCTCCACGTGTCATTAAAGCACCGACTCTGGAGTCGACATCTCAGGTCAAAGGGAAACTCTGGGAATTGTGTGGAGGTATGAGGCGGGCCGAAGAGGTCGGAGTGCATGCAGAGTCAAGCCCTGGGCCATGTGAGAGGGCGCTCACCAACGGAGACGGGATTCGTGCCAAGTCAGGACAATCCCATCACAACCAGCTGTCAGCGCTCCTCTGCAATCCTATTGGCCCTTGGACCCTACAACTTCGTGCATGACAGGGAACACCATGTCCATTATGCTGGAGAGAATGATCTACACAGTGACTTAGCAGAAACGTTTGTTTTGCGGAGACAGCCAGCGCTGCTTTAATTAAGCGAGTCTTAACAATGATCCATAAAAATTCTGAAAAAAAGTCTCAAAATCGGAGGGGAAAAAATA
>JAAGVU020000035.1:6252346-6265924 GCA_011763525.2 Mormyrus iriodes
ATGTCCATTATGCTGGAGAGAATGATCTACACAGTGACTTAGCAGAAACGTTTGTTTTGCGGAGACAGCCAGCGCTGGTGTAAAAGAATGCTTTAATTAAGCGAGTCTTAACAATGATCCATAAAAATTCTGAAAAAAAGTCTCAAAATCGGAGGGGAAAAAATACAATCATACTGCAAACCATGAAAATGCTGTTTTTTTTCCTGACTTCTGTATCATATGTTGAAAGGCGCTGTGTTTACACATATTTGTGCACACAAATGCATCATTTGTCCGAAGCGATACACCGTAACATCTCAGAGGGGCCGACGTTCTGCATGTTAGTGGTTTGCCATCAGACGGAAGCAGAAGATAAGAGATATCGACTCAGCCCAGAAGGTGGCGACACACCTCATGGCAGCTGAGAGCAAATAAAAGAATTATGAATATACAAATGAGTGAAAATATGTAGCATTCACTAGCACTACTTTATTGCAAAACAGGGTGAGAAAATGCCGACTTAAGTGTCATGGCTCTACTGTAATATAACTGAAGAACCTTTTACCAAGAACTGGCAATACTGCCAAAAAATGCAATATGCCATCAAGCTGCTGTGCACATAACCGCCTGTGACCATATGAGTTTGAGGAACGGGGCCAAAACCCGCTATACAATTACAGATCGGTCACCAATTGTGTTTCGCTGGACTCAGTATGGGCCTGTTATGGGGCATCATTATAGCGTAATTGCTTGACTTTCGGAGGTAGCCTTTGGCTAGTCTCTAGAAACCCAGCCCAAGATGAACAGAGACCCCCACGATCACAGCCCGTTCCTCCCAGTCCATTCAGCATCCCATTCCATAAGGAAATAGAGATGTGATGAGATGGTGGAAGATGAGGATTTATAAGGCAGCGTTTCACCAGGAAGGGAGGCCCTGAAGGTAGAGCGTGTTGAGAATTCACAGAGAGAAAGCGACATAATTTATTTGCCATATGTTGCTAAGAATCGTCCCTGACATTCTGTGGTTCCAGCTGAAGATACTGCTGCTTTGCTCTTGACCTACACATCGCCGCCACTTTTGATTCGAAGTGACAATGAATTACACCCGCTAATGCTAACTTCGCAGCAATTAACAACAGTGGGAGAATGGAGCTTTCAGTAATCCTCCCGCTGCAAGAAGCCGTAAAAAAAAAACCAGGATCTGACAATGAAGTCAATCAGCGAGACCGCAACCCCCTGACAAGCAATCCCCCTCTTCACAAATGAGCACTGCCGCTCGGACGACGCATTTCTGTATCGCGACCACGGCTCCCTGATTCGCCTGTCGCTCCCTAAGCTGTCCCAATCAATCCAGCCCTGACAGCGGCACCCCATGTCACTTCCTGTTGACCAGGCTACCTGCCTGCAGACTGAATAGCCTGTATTGAATTGACAGGGCTCATCTCCCTAAATGAGACAGAATCTTCATAGCCAGAGACAAGCAACAGGGGACAGATGCAAAGTCTGATGTAAAAAGGAGTCTTCAAGCCTAGTCAAGGCATTAAACTAGCAAAGTACAAGGGCAGCCTAATTTTTTACAAATACTCAAAGAATCTTCATGTGTTTTTACAAGACAAAAAGGAAAGCTATATTCAGTTTTCATACACATATACACACACACACTTATATATATCATGGAAGCGAATAACCAATTCAATATCCACAACACCATAACTTCAAGGTGATTTTACTCACCAGGGATTCAAAAAAACTTAAACTCTTGAAGTACAAAAGGTCAACATAAGGGGTTCTTTCTACAAGACAGAAAACACAGACCTCGTTTAATTAAAAGTACATACATAAATAAATAAATAAATAAATAAATAAAAACACATAAATGAGTAGAATTTTGGTTTTATAATGATGCAATACTTCCCTCTTGTGGATAAAAATGCCTACACAGATAGAGCACCTGGAAAACTCCATCATTATTGGTGTTTAGCTAAATGAGAAGTGTGTTAAGGGCGCCACCCGGTGGTGAAATAAAGGTAACATTGTCCAATAAATAATTAACCCAAAACAAACACAAACAATCTATTCTGCTCAAGTACGCACGACTGCTGTCTAAATTCAATGTCTGGATTCTCTGAAAATGAGACTTTCTAAAGTGTTTTACTTTAAAAGAGGGCACCACATAAGATTTTATGGTTTAACACAGCTAAATGAAAAATTTGCCTGTAGCATGAGCTGAAAGTAAATAAAACTCCACTTGTCCTCTGTATAACAATATACTCCAGTTCAAAATTATTTAAAAAGCCAGTATTTGGTCCCCTTTTCCACTGTGTGAAAAGCACATATTGTATTTAATGAGTAGCAATCAAACTGACATAATTTTTCAATAAAGTGGTTAATCTGCCTCACATCTTCCAGGAAGAACAGCTCCTTCAGGTCCTCGCAGCATCATCCCCAAACCCTGCACTTGCCATTTCACTCAAGCTGAGCTCCTAATTAATTAGGCGTCATATATATTTTTTATTTAATATCCCCAGCATTTAAATCAGGAAGTAGAAACACATTATTTATGCATTTGCTGTTTGAATCAAAAATAAATTTTAAAAATAATTTAAAGGACTTGGACTAATTAGCCATTTTGTGAATAAGACAAAATAGTTGCTATTTTATTTATTCAGCCCTTCGGCTATATTAATAAATTGAACATTATTGTTCTAAATTTTAAAGGACAAAACCAAAGATGCGTTGAAACTGAATCCTTTATACTACTGTAAAAATAATTACTAACAATAGTGTGACCAATTAAATTGGAAAATTAAAAGGGTTCTTCTGACTACGCAGAATTTTAACTAAGGCCTTTTAAAATGTATATCAGGCTTAATAATGTTTATTAATTGGCCAAATTATTTGCAGACCTTAAATCATGAATAGGATGTGCTTCCATTTATGGACATCACGCAAAAATACTTGCCTGTTTATTATCCCGTAAGGTTGAGATCCATGCCTCATACAGCCTGGAGAGGGCTTTCCTCAAGTTAGTGGTCCTAGAAAAAGTAATGATGCGAATAATTTTCAATCTACTAATTTTCAAATCGTTTCCTTTACAGTTTTCAAATGACTTGTTTTCGGCTTGCCACAAAACCACCTCAAGGGAACGTTAAAGCTTCTCTGTGAGAGGATTTCTTTGAAATTCGAGTGCTTCTGTTAGTGTTTTTTACAGTTTTCATCCACAAAATCTGTAAAATCCAGGCCAATGGAATGGCAACTATTGACTGAATCTATTCTTTTCCAGCAAGATTAATGTTTGTTTTTTGGTTCAGCATCCACTATTATTTCAACATGAGCTGCTGGTGACGGCCTGGATTTCCCTCCGGAACACTTAGACGGTATAGCGCGGATCATTGGTTTTGATGGTTGGTATGATCTTCTGTTCAATAGCAGATTTTTCCAAACATGATGTTTGCATTATAGCCAAACAACTTATCAGTTCAGAACATGTTGTTCCAGAAGCTGTTTTACAAACTTGAGAACTTGAGTCATGCAGCAACTTTCTTGGATAGGAGTGGGTCTGCTTCCCTGGTCCATTTATTCTGACAATAGTCGTAGACTTTTCCAATCAGGAGAACCTTGTAGATCCATGAGTCACTCACAAATAAAGAACTGCTTTGGAGTTTTTCCTCCCCACATCTGTGGAATGGTGGACTTCATATTGTTAGGAAATATATTTCTAATCCTTCAGACTAACAGATGCCAAGTCTTAAAATTATCAAAGGTTTTGCTTGGGATCTGGGTCCAACGTAAATGGACTTAATTTCAAACGTAGCTTGTAATTCTATATTCTGCCAACCACATAATCATTTTCATGCCTCACTCAAATAGCCTTTTTGAGATTATAGAACCAAGAATTCAAACTTTTTTAAAATGCATAATTACAAAGAAATTGCTGTATAATTCCACGTTAAACATGTTCAGGATGACCAGGCTACCAAAAATGGTAATCTTAAGGCAATGTACACTTTGTTCCTTCTGGTGTAGGTTAACATGCATGAATAATAATATAACCCCCTACTGGAAAGGAGGATCCATCTATCAGTTACACTCAACAAAGGCACTGTACTGGGGGCAAGAATCCTGACAAGACACTGGCAGAGAAATGTCCAAATTTCCTTGACTTTTCCACAAGCAATAATTAAGAAATAGGCTATATCAGCTATACGGCAAATTCATTTCACGGACATAAACTAGATTTAATTTCAAAACAAAACTAGTTTAACTTCAGTTAAGCAATGTTGACATGCTAATGAAGTCTAAATGAAGATCGAACTGGTTAAAAGAGATCAGATAATTTGCTAGGTAAATAAAGACATTAATGAACTGGTTAAACATATAAGCCACAGACCTGAAGGCCATCACTCTAGGCCGTGAGCAGAAACGTCAGCTTTCTTGATTTTTTTGGGGTTGGTGATAAACTACAGATGAAAAGGGCTTTGGAAAACCAAAGGTAGGGTGAAATTTATCACTAGTCCATCCAGGGCTATTTCAGGAAATGAAGGCTAACAGGCAGGGAAGCCCGGCAATTAAAAAAATCACAGTTCCAACTGGCCCAAGATCACATCAAGAACCTTATAACTTGGCTTTAGTAGACAGACAATGAATAACTCAAAGAGAATATGCAAGGGCTGGACAGTCGGTGATAACTTTAGCAATGTGCTAACACAACGCAAGAGTAGCTCAAGGACATCTTCCATGAGGCCACAAGTGTGAGAAACAAACTCTGGGAGCGCTCAACACCAAGACCTTTCAACATGGGAAGAAAAGGAGCTTGTGTTGTGAGCAGATGAGAAATTCCCAGCATGCATCTGCAGCCCGCAAGGCAGATGGAATGCAAAGTACTGGCAGTTTATGCGCTCCATGCTGTTAAACCAGCAAGCAACAGGGAAAAGATGTCAACTTTCACAAAGTAGGAACCGGCTGCCTCACACTGACACATGCCCAAAACCTGACACCCCGTCTTACTCCGTATTATGCTTAAATCACTCCTATGTGTGAACTTCATCTTCAATAAGATCCACGTCGACACATTGCCTGGTGTGCCGTGGCAAATATGATTAGCTCACTCCATAAAAAAGAAGTTTGGAAAATGGACGGACACCACTATGCAGAAGGGACCCTCAGAATGCATTAAGGCAAAAGCAGGTGGAAAACCTACTAATGCTTGGACTGATATTTCGTGGAAGGCCTACCAGTGAAGACATTAATTTTAATCAAACTCATCACAGTTCAACTAGTATGCTCATAAAGACACAGGGACCCTTGGAGACAACAGTATCAGAGCAGTATGCTTCAAAGTCCCTAAAGACTTCTGATCAAAGGCCAGTGCAGTTTAAACCAAAGGGAAATCCTTCAGAGAAATGTCACAAATAACTACTATGACTATTTGGTGTAGAAATTGATTAAATCACCTGACAAATTGCTTACATTTAGTAGAACTAACTACCCTCATCATCCCCATTTGTTGTTAATCATTCCCAGCAAAATAAAAATGATTTGTTCTTATGAAAGGTCACCTGCTACATTATTTAAGAACTGAAGAGTGTGTTGAAGAAGTGCACAAATAGCAACCACCTTGATTTTTTTTTAATACATACATTAGTTTATGACAAAGAAACCGTCCCCTCTACATACATTTATCAGAGTTCCCCATCAGAAAGGGGAAAAAAGCAACTGGTAGGCTTTCAAGATCACAAGCATGAGATATCGCTGGCATAGCAACCACACCGTCCCCCTGGAGCCAGCTGCAGACTGCAAAGTGGTTTCACTTTCACTTCAGCCAGATGTTCTTATCTCCGACGTCGGCGTTGTACCCTGGAGCGTACTTCTTTCCTGGGAGCTTGGGGATGGGGGAGGAGAGCAGGGGAAAAAAAAAAACAGTGAATGAGAAAATACGGGTCATTCATAAGCGTCACGATGCGTATGGATCAGAACGTGAGTGAACAGAGCTGGGCCTAGTTTGGGGTGACGGGGCAGAGCTGGTGCGGGATGCTCAATCACTCCTCCCCCCTAAGTGTCGGAGGACGTGGCAGACTTTCAACTGCAGGCATCACAGTTTGATCCTCGCAGTATTTAAACATGGTAGGACCATCTGTCGGAGGGATTTCATTAAAGCAGCACAAGCCAGCACTGCCAAAGAACGACAGAGGGGCCAGACTGATTCGAGGACTGTGGTGATCCATCATCCGATTTGCAGGGGAGACTTGGACACTGAGCCATTTGTTTAAAAACTCTGAATGCATTTAAACACTCACCCAGCTTATTAGTATATGCAAAATGGCAGGAGGCAGGCGATTGGCCAAAGAAGTGCTGGGGTGGGGTAAAGGTGAAGAGCATGTTCATTCCTGACTTGTTAACAGTCACGCCCAAGACCACTACAAACAAAACCCAAACCCTGATGCCTGTCTCGACGTACTTTCTCGCCCCCCTCTGCTCCATTTTCATTACATGCACTGCCACTCCCTTCTTCAAATATGTGCACGGGGTCATGGGGTTCTGTTCACAATTCCGTTTCACTGCTACTAATAACACAGCAAAATAAGAAAAAAAAAAAGGTCCAACTGAAAAAGGAGGTAAAGGGGCCGCTGAGTGACGGCAGGCAGCGGCAGTCTCACGCGAGGACAGACAGAGACGAGGAAAACAAGCACGGATGTTATTTAGCTCTGGAAAACATGTACGCCGATGACAGCAAAATCTGCTTCAGGTTTGCGCCGGCCGCAATTCCCAGCCGAAAGCTCCTGACGGGAAACCAGATTCCCTGAATAGCTGGCCGTCCCGTGTTCTCATCCTCACTTTCTATAAATACGGGAGTTCTGGACAGGCTCCGCGCCCTCATGGCGGCAAACAGGTCCCGCTGGCGGGCCATCGGGGGTTTCGTTGCCGCGGTTCAGGCATCTCGGCGGCTGATGGGCCAAAAAAAAAAAAAAAAACAGGGCCCAGAGTCGCTGGCAAGCAGCGGCCCAAATGGACCATCCAAGAGTTTTCCCGTAAGTGTGGGGACCACCCACCCCGGTGATCGATCCCCCCTGCCACCGGCTGGGACTGATTCAGAGAGGGTAGCGTGCAAAGCGACAGGGTCGTGCGGGGGGAACGTACCCTCCGACCTACCAGCACTGGGACCTTGGGCAATCTCTCCTCAGGAGTCGCACATTCATAGATCATTAAAGGATCATTTACGTCTGAAGTGTAAGCCAATTTAAAAGCCTCGACAGACATTCAATCCAATATTGGTGGAAACCTGTCTCCCAAAATGCGTTGCTACCTTTTTACTTTGTCGAATATTCATTACCTACCATTAGTCATGCTGTGGTGTGTGATTTATTTACTGCCACTGTGACTTCCTTTCCATTGTGTGTGTGTGTGTGTGTGTGTGTGTGTGTGTGTGTGTGTGTGTGTATATATGTGTGTGTTTTTCATGTAAATAAGCGGCCGCCTCCTGCCAGCACGGCCTGTCCTCAGATGTCCCGACTCGCGCTCCCCACATCAGCCCCTCCATCCCCCAAAGCCGGTGGGATTTACGCTTACAGCTGACATCAAAGAGCCGACCCGGCCCTCTGCTTCTCGTTCAAATTGGCAGGGAGAGGCAGATACACCCCCAACAGGAGCCTTTTAGGATGTAGGGGCTAAGCAGGATGTAAAAGGGTGAAGGGAGTGGCTTTTCACCCAGGAACCTCTCTGGCATCAAAACGGGAGCTGAATCACCTCCACAGTGCCACGTCAGCCAGCTGATCTAGCCCATCGCTCCACCCCGCAGTCCTTTCAAGCCATAAATCAGATACAGGAATAAAAGGGGCTCGAAATAGCTGAACGGGCAGAAAACAACAGCCGCTTTGCCCGAACCCCACCACCTTTAAAGCTCTCCTCAGCAGCTGTCTCAGAGGCACATTTCAGCAGACAGTCACAGGGTCGAAGCTCACGGATTCTCGCGGCGGTCCGAACGGAGCCTTCACCCAGTCCGCTCTGAGTTCAGAAGCAGGCCAAGAAAACGCCTTTTTTTAAAAATGAGCTCAATCTCATTGTTTGGAAAAACAGCTCCGTCGGCCACCGCACCCCACCCCCTTTGAGGGCTTGTTTAGGCCACCCTGCCTGAACGTCCAGATTTTGACAGTTAGAAAGAGCATATTCAGGCTCGTGCCAGGGTTGGCTGGGCAGCACTGGGATTTCTCGTACAGCCAAATGAAACATCGGATCTTCGCTGCGTTCTGTCAAACGTCAAGCAGCATGGGGGGGCTTGCTGAAGTAGACTAACTTCCCGCCAGTGTGGGAAGGAAGGGCGATCCAGCGATGTACAATTGAGAAGGCAGGGTAAGACCATTCCCGGACCAACGAGGGAGTTAAGGGCCTTGCTCAAGAGCCCCATGGTGAAATCACTCTGACACCCCTGGGATTTGAACCGATGACATTCCAATCACAGGTACAGTGTCCTAACCCGCTAACACCACCTCCGGGGGCAGTACTGAGCAGCCTCCCAGTCACATGAATTTCACAGGCAAAAACCCAGCATGTTTAGCTACTGCGCAAACAGAGACCAACTGGGAGAGAGAGGTGGGACCAGTTGACTGTGGTCTTAGCTCCCTAATGGGTCATTAAAATCACGTTAGTTACAAGAAAACATGCGTCTGCAACCTTTAATGCAAGTGTGCATGCGGATGGTCAAGAAACCCGGCCAGTCGCCACTGCCAATCAGAGCGGTACAGAAGACCCAGTTTTCAGTACGTGAGAAGGGCTTTTTGCTGCATGAATTCTTGGACTTTGACACTGTTTGCATACAGGAGCCAAATGAAAAGTTTTGGACTGCTCTCCGAGTTTCCTAGAGCTCATCAGTCCCGAGACTGCACAAGCCCCCACGCATCACGTGCCGATTTCTGAGTAACGCAGTACCTCTGAATTGTAAGTGGTGTCCAAGCCGCCATTTTTGTGGTCCCCTGGAGATCTTAAGCTATGCCGGTACTAATGTTTTGTGTGAGGTGTATCGGTCATGCCCGAGTAGAAAGCACAAAAGGTAAGTAAATAAGGGGCCTAATCCTCAAGCCTTTACTTCTCCAGACCACAGCAAATCCGGGGCATTCCTGCTCAGAGCCAAGAGACCCAACACATCACACGACCTCCCTCTCAACCAGCCCTACCCTTCCCAGGCCATACCGACTGATATGCGTAGTAGGCCGCGTCGTTGTCATGCGCCCCAATGGTGATCTCAGGCAGGAAGTTGGCGATGCAGGTCAGGTTGGCCACCCTCTGCTTGTCTTCAACCCTGAGAAGGGAGCAAAACAGCCAGCTGGTGAACTGGCTGGGGAGGATGGGGCAGGCGGAGCAGCTACGACTGAACAGCAGCTTTCATCAGCCATGATTAAACTCAACTTTGGGGTGAGTCATCCATCCCTCCATCCATCCATTTCACGGTCACAGGGGGCTGGGCTTCACCCTGGGCAGCATGCTAGCCCATCACAGAACACACACACACTCACATACACAGAGTACCAGTCGAACCCCACATGGTACCCTACTCAAGATTCACTGCCAGCGCCCCCCCAGAGAAAAAGACACCCTAGATGGCTGCCTATGTCGCCTACAGGGCTGACAGGCTCTGCACAGTCATACACTACGGGCAGTTAAGGGACACCAAATCCCCAAATTATATCTTACTGGACTGTAGGAGGAAACCAGAGCACCAAGAGGAGACCCGGTGACACGAGGAGAACATACTGCGCTTTGTGTTTAAGAAAAACACAAAAACAGACAGGATTTAAAGAGGGGCCAAGCGGCTAGCTAATGTCTACGGGAAGATATGGTCCATCCCCGAAAAGCGGTGCATGTTAAGCAGATAAGAGACATTCTACTTTCCACTTTCACACCTGGCTCTCATGCCCCTGCGCCACCAGGGAGTAAGTGAAAAGAGGCGGCCAATCAGAAAAGCTCTCCAGGAAGTAAGGGAGAAGAGCCAGCCAATCCAATAAGCCAACCAGGGAGTATGGTAGGAGAAACAGCCAATCAGAAAAACCCACCAGGGAGCATGGGAGAACAGACAGCCAATCCAATAAGCCTACCAGGGAGTAAGAATGAACAGCCAGCCAATTATAAAAGGCCACTCACAGCATCCGCATGTAATGGAAGGTGACGTCATCCTGCTCCAACCAGGGCCCCTTGTCAAACTTCAGGTACTCTATGTCCTCAGCCACCTGTGGAGAGAGGAGGCGCAGAACATTCTGGAACAATGTTCACACTCAAAGCAAACAGCTGTTTAGCAGCTCATCTCGACCTCGGCTGAACCCAGTTACACCAAATTAGCCCATTTTCCCGGTAGGAGCTCTCCTTGTCGTTTGGGCCCATGGTTCTGATACCTGGGGAGTAGGCTAAGGGCCTTGGGGATGGTGCTTGTTATTCTCCACGCTCCGTCTGCAGGAGGCTGGGAGAGCCCGTTTACACAGCAGAAAAGCAATTGACTACAGATGAGCGGGTTTTTGGCCAGAGAGTGTGAGGATGGGGTCAAGAGAGCTCCCGAGAGTAATAAAGTGAGTGTGTCATCGCCTGGTGGCTGGCTTGAGGTCCCAGTGGACTGGCTGATGGCTTGGCGAGTTCGTTAAGGACAGAGCATCTTCTGAAGACCCCGATTAGGACAGAGCCACCAAAGCACCGAGGTTTGGGAAGGCCTCCACCCTACACACCCAGCCAGCCTGAAACCGGGACAGGTCAGGCCTCCTTCGAAACCCAAAACCCAAACAAAAACACTCCACGGTCACAAAACTGAAGCAGCGGGGCATCAGGTACATCACAGGTTATTTAATCTGTCTGGAAAAACAGATCCTTTGCTCAAATTTATTGCATATGACTTGAATTTTCCTCTGAGGGAAAAGGGCAGGTAATAGGGAAGTCACCACACCAGCGTGAATTTATGCAAAAGCAATTAAAGTAGACTGAACAAATAACGAAACATGCTATGAGCATAACGTGTAAACCCAAGGCGCTGTGGCGCACGGAGGCATGCGGACAGCTGCTGAACGTCGACGCGTGTGGCGGATTGGCACAGGCCCCGAGACGAGGGCCGCTTCCCCTTTAAAGGGCGAGGAGATGCCAAAGAGTACAGGGAATGTCAAGCTGGCTAACAGATGACAGAGAGAGGGAACAGCACCGCTCACAGCCATCACACAGGCTCCAATGAATTCCTCCAAGCTTACTAACTCATTCAGGCTACCAGCTACAGAATGGCAGGTTTATATGGCTTGATCAGACTCAAAGAACCTACCCCACACACAAATGTATTTTTATTTATTGAGCAGACACGTTTACCTAAAGTAACATACTTTTTTTTGAGAAAGCAGGGTCAGCCAGTCACTGGAGCAATTGTGGAACCATTGCCAAAAAATAAAGATCCCTACTCTACTCCGCCCCACTGTACAGAGAAGTCAAGCATACCAAAGAGTCAAGAGTGATGAAGGTGTCGGTGTTTAGAGGCTTTCACTATATTAAGAGGCACATGAGTGACAGAGAGGAACAGGGGCCCAGCAGCGCCTGCTTCACAGGGTTTAATGGCTATCTACCTCCAGCATGAAAAAGGAGAAATAAGAGTTCGAATCGTTACTGTCACTGCGCATAGTTCATCGGGACTGCAGGACAATATGCATGGAGAGGGATAATAGATAGAGATACACACGGACACATACAGAAATACACAACATACTAAGAAGCAGGAGACCAGAAATTATGTACAGTGTTTCTGTAACAGTGCAAAATGGTAGCGGTGCGAAGTATCGAAGAGGTGCAAATTGCAGAGAGAGTTATAACCAGATCCATGGATGCTATAGTACACTGGTGTGAGGGGAGATATATGAGGGGAGACTGGGGTGGGGGGGCTGCCTATGCAGAAAGACATGATTTCACCAACGGAATGCCGCCTTCCCCAGCTCTCAGATTCCCAAGATGGTTTTTATTTTTTATTTTTTCCTGGGATCTTTCACAATACTTGTCTCATGCAGCAAGCGAACAATTTCCCAAAACTGTGTCAAAAGCGCCGCGGCACGAAAAGGCTTGCATTCCATAAAACCCTAATCGAATTAAAATGATTTAGGTCTCAAAGCACCTTCTGAATACCTGTCATTGAAGCGGCGTGGCTTATCAAAAGTACAAAGAGGGCCTCGAGGGACAGCAGCAAATGTCGATGGCAAACCGGTGCTGCTCCCTCCAACATCGCACCCCCCCCCCCCCCCCCAAGTCATCCCACTACTGGGTCATCACAAAACGAGGCCCCCCCCTTACCTTCTCGATGTCCTGTGCCTGGGTTGTGTCGTACACCAGCACCTCCGAGGTCGCGCTGAAAGCGGAGGAAGGTTTCATGTCAGAGACGTCAGCCACCTGTGCGTATACCCTGCTATCAGCAGCTCTCAACGCAAACTCCAGCTAGCAGGAAGGTGCTGATGTACAGGCTGCAGGCCTGCCCTCGAAAACACTCCAATATAAGCATTCCAAGGGCTGCTTCTCAGTACACAGATGGAAGGAATCAGGAGATATTAAAAGGAACATTCCTCCTGCTCTTATACCACCCTTACGTTATTCCTGCTTCATATCTGCCCTTCATCAACGGGCCTGATTTTCAACGCAAGTACACATTCCGCCGCCACTCATCTTACCCACAAATCCAGCGGCCAGGCCCAGTATGGGAGACACTTCCTTTATTTTTATAGGGCTGCTTTTTTCCCCCCCATTTTGATTTAGGGGGCCAGGGAAGAATGAGGCAGTAAAAGAACTCATCGATCAGGGCTTGCCTGGCAGATGTGAAAGAGGGACGCAGGAGCAGTCCCTGTGCAACTGGTCAGCCATCATCACCACCATGGCGAGAGATGAGGACACACAGGAATGACTTTCCCCTCCTCCGCCACCAGGGAACAGTATTAAGGTCACACAACCTCTGGGCCTTCGCCGTCAATACCCCTGACCAACAGCTCACCTGATCTGAGGGAGGAAGGTCTTCTTATAGGCATCCTCGATGCTCTTCAGGTAGGGCAGGGGGACGTTCTGGAGGTATGCCTGAAAAGAAGCATGGGTTCATCAGCGCCACTACGACTGGCCAGCAATCGCAAGAACCACACCTCCCAAGCTACAATGAAAGCAATGCAGGTTTTTCAATAAAGAAGAACTGGTCATCTCAGTTCTTTAAGCCTTTTCACCAGCCTCCTACCACTCTTCATACCAAGTGATCTTTCCTTCTATTAAACATTACCAGATGTCCAAGGCAGGAGCAGGGTGGAGGGACAGGGGGTCCTAAGGGTCCTAAGACAGCAAGGCTAGAGCAGTGACTGAGAGGGCTGTAAAACCCGAGCTTCCAACGCCGGCCCCAATCATCACCAGAACTCAAACCATATGTGATCTGCCAGCTCATGAGAGTATGATGGGCGTGTCCAGCTCCTCATTAGCATGATCATGGAAAAATGCACATTACCACTGACCAGCTTGGGGGGGGGGGGGGGGGGCCCCCCCCCACCCTGGGGGCACCCCCCCCCCCCTGTTGGCCGCCTCCTGAAACCCAGAGAAGAAAAGGGGGGGAAAGAGGGCACGAGGGGAAAAAAA
>JAAGVU020000035.1:6266024-6284797 GCA_011763525.2 Mormyrus iriodes
GGGCGGCCGGGGAGGGGTGGGGGGGGGGGGGGGTGTGACCGTCGTGTATGAGGGGGCGGGTGAGGCAGTGCCCCGCCCGCGCGGTCGGGGGGGGGGGGGGGGGGGGGGGTCCCTCCCTCCATGCTGGGAACACCCTCCACATCCTGTTCGCTGCATCCTGAAGCCATGAGCAGAAAGTGAGAGGAAAGCAGGACCAGGAGGAAAAGCAGAAGCGGGAGAAAGAGATGGCCGAACAGCAAGAGGAAGAGGAGGAAGAGCAGGAGCAATAGGACGAGGAAGAGCAGGAGGAGGAGGAAGAGCAAGAACATGAGCAAGAGCAGGAGGAAAAGGATGAGCAAGACGATGAGCAGGAGCACCGACCTCTCCCCAAATTATATCTGAGCAGGTCACCACCCTAAGCAAGAAGTTGAAAAAAACCAGCGCTGGCTGGCATGGCTGAACAAGCCTTAGGGTGCCGAATCCCATTATATGGCTGGCGTTGGGTGCAGGATCCCATTACATCTGGCCGGTATCGGTTTTACCGCAGCCTCCTGTGGAGAGGAGTTCAATAAACTGCCAAGGAATAACTGTAGGAGTATAATAACACTGACAGGACCGCAGACTAATGCACACTCCTGGGAAAAGACACCATAGTCCTACAGTACATCAACCTGACAATGCCATGACCAACAGCCCCTTGACATTTTTACATTTTACAGATGCTTTTATCCAAAGCAATGACTTTTTTTTTGAGAAAGCAGAGTCAGACATTCCCTGTAGCAACTGTGGGTTAAGGGTCTTGCTCAGGGGCCCGACAGTAAAATCACAGTCGACCCAGGGATTTCAGTCCGGTGACCTGATGATCACAGGCATAACATGCTAACCCACACATCACCCCCAGCTTGACATAAGAGGGCTAAGGAAGGTCAGTGTCCCACAGGTAGAGTAAACAGACACCAGCACGCTCCAGTCCGTGAATTACACTTGGGACCAAATGAGGGTTGGAGGTGCGGGTGGAGGATGAGGTGTAGCTTATCCACTCACTCAACTCTTCCCCATATGCTCAATCACTCATGTACAAACAGTCACTCGCTTGAACGTCCTCAGCAAACATCTGCCACCGATTATCAGAGCGAACTGGCTCGCAATCAGAGGTAAATCGAATTCAGAGTGGGTATTAGGAGCAGTACACCACACGCCTCCTGAAGGCTGTCCCTAGTGACGTTCTCCGTCCAGTCAAATATTTCTCAGGGCCCTGGGTGATAAACAGAGGGAACTCATGGTGAATTTTCCAAGACTCGTTTCTATCGGACAGATCCGCAGGGGAGAACGTCTTCGCAGTACAACACCGTGGGAAGACGCAACCACCTGTGAATCTGAACCAAGGAGGAGGGAGGTGGGTCTGAACATCAAAAACCATCTGCCAGCAGCCGGACCTACGATCCGAAACCAGAGCGGCTGAAACGTTTAGACGAGCTCCAAAACAAAACAAATGCCTGGGTATCGATTTCAACTACACCGGCACATTCTCCCGAGCGTGGAGACACGCCGAGAGGTTTCCAGAGGCATCGTGTAACATTTCACCTTGAAGAACCCCTGCTTGCACTAAAGTGCAGCCCACTCCAACAGGAACATCCACACCGCTTGGCCAGCGCTGAAAGAACCACCTTCAGAGGCCGACCAACGTGGAGAACTTGGACCTAGACAGCCCTGAGGGAGAGTTCCTTCCACACAGATCTTCATCAGGCCAGGCATAATGAAAACCTGTGTTCTGTTGGTTCTGTCACTATTTTCCGAGAAAACAAGAAAAACTCCTTGGCCAAAAATAATGGGCCAGTCAAGGTCAGCCTGAAAATGGGGCGGGGGTAACTGAGACAGGAACCAATCACAGAAAAGCCTTTGATTTCGGGGGATGCTGTTCCCAGAGCCCCCCTGCGCATTCCCAGCTACCATATCACGGCCAACGTCAGCATCTTTCTCCATCCATAGCCATCCAGAACCCACTGCCACCCCCCAGGATCACCAGAGCCAGGTCAGCCTCAGAAATTCCCGGCGTTTGGTTTAGCAGGAAAGGCCAACCCGTGACAGTTGTTCCAGCAAATGCTGCTTAAAGGCGCACCAGAGTCTACGCGACTTGTGTAAATGAGATACACAATGCAGATGTTTTGCAAAACGGTGGAAAAATAAAATTTAAAAAAAATAAATAAATAAATCACAGGAACGCAGGGTGGTAGCACTGCCCAACTCTCCCAGATTCCTCTGAGTATTAAAGGTGACCGATGCACAGGGGGTCCCATCGAGACCCCCAAATACGTCAGCAGAAACTCGGGCCGGGTTGACCTCCTACCCAGCACACACGGTACCTCCTTCATCGACCATAAAACTCCTGAACCGTACAGTAGCCACAGTAGTCATGGGAACACAGTAAAACGTTTCTGTTAAACACAAACAGAATTACAGCAAAATTAGTTTGTAGCCATAGGAGCTTCTGCTCCTAATTATGCTTATACACAGCATTTTCCTGCAGTACCTGATAGAGAGATGCAATGTTTTCCCTTCTTAAACAAATTCTTTAGGAAATAGCAGCTTATTGTACAAACAGGAAGTGCAATAAAATTCTTGACTTATGAGCCAGAAAAGCTTACAAAGAAGGTATTTTTCTAGGGTGTGGGGCGGGGGGGTTAATCATCTTCACCACATTTGGAATTACACTACTGTAAGGCCAATTACACATTTTTGTTTGTCTTAATTGTCAGCCCAGTTGCAGTTTTACAGAGTTGCAAACAGGTGGGATAAATTAAACACCGCCCGCCTCAGTTAACGCATTCTGGGAAGATGTGTGTGGTGGGATTCGCGATCTGTAGGTTTCATGCGGAACGGAGACAAACAGATCAATTTCAGATGTCATTTCTGATTAAATTCAGCGCAAAAGCAACCCCCCCTGCCTGCATCCTACGCACCAGCCTGCTCCTTATTCAAGGCAGGATTTTTACAGACATTCTAAACAGATAATCAGTCAATAAGCAGCACACCGACAAGTCTGCCAAGATGAACACATCTGAAACAGACGGCTCAGCACTACGGGCTGGTGAGCGGATTCACAGCTACTACACAGCTGGTGTCCAAAACACGCCTTTTGTGAGACTGACCTGCAGCGTGCGGTTCTCTCCTGGCTTAAAAACACAGAACAAAAATCAATTACTGGACATTTCACCAGTATTCCATTTACATATCCAGCTGACTCTTTCATGCAACAGTGAGACACATTATCTCATAATACAGCATTACTGTATAATGTGTGGTCACACACAGTGCCCACCATTACACAAATTATTTAATATCTTGACAAAATGTAACAAATTTTCAGGAGTGTTAACCCCCAGCTCCAGGGGTGCTGCATGCTGGCTGACCCTGTGCTGTGACCCCCAAGCTTGCTCTCACCTGTCTGTGTGTCTCATGGAGAGCAAGATGGGGTAGGTGAAAAGAGAATTTCGCACTGGGGATGAATGAAGTATCATTATTTTGCTCTATTAAAAACAAAGTCACGCTTTCCGTACCTCCCCTGACTGCTTCAGCCTCTTCTGTACTTCCTCAGCCGGGACGTCCACGTAGATCACTAGGTGAGGGGGCAGGAATTCGCACAGGCTGATCCCCTTGATCTCGTTGTAGTGATCCACACCTGTGAGATGAAGGGTGGTTAGAGGGGGACTCGCCGGTAACAAGCGGACACCCGGCCTGAGAGTCACCTCGCCCCTGAGCGTCACTTACACTGCTTCCTGATGTAGCCCTGCTTGGCCATGGCTTCCAGAAACACCAGGTCACTGAAGGGAGAGCGTTCCAGAACAACACCTTGCCCTGCCCACAGAAAATGGGGGGAATGAAGCACACTGTCATTCACAGAGCGTGGGGGTGAGTCAGGTGACTTTCCTTTGTTTTGGACTAATTTAAGTACACAGGTTATCACATGAAAACTTGTTCTGCTCCATCATTTGTCTTTAAAACAGTCAAATAAAAATCAGGTCCTGCCCTGCTACCATCCATGTCATATGGTCCTGTCCAAAAGCAATGAGCATTTCAGCAACATCTAAGCACTGGATATTTAAATTCCGCCAAAGATTCACTGGAAAGCAGTGTTCAGAAAAAAAAAGGCTTTTGCAGTTTACACTCCCGTTCAGAATGAACAGCTGCTCGCTGCAAAACATGTTAACGATGAAACCAAAGATGTGAAGTTTATTTTCAGAACACATGAACCGTGCTCTTATGGGACTTCCAAAACAAAACTGCAAAAAGGTGTTTTCTTGTAACATCAAAACACCATCCTTCACACCCATACACAAAACACAGTGAAAGTTTGATTCATTCATATCATCAGACTTTGTCATTACAGGATTGTGTTTTCCTTTAAAAGTGCCAAAATAGCTGGACAACCATTACATCTACGGTAAATATTGTGTAATGATTTTCAAAATATATACAGACACATACGTTTCTATTCATTCTTTGTGGAGACCGCCCATTCACTTCCATGAGCAAAACCCTAATCCCAACATTGACAACCTTAACCCCTACCCAGTCCTAACCTTAACCATAAATAACCAAACAAAAAAGACATTTGGCATTTTTAATTGTTTTGATTACAGTCACAGATTTTTACTGAATTGAGTCACCCCTTGTGGTGACCGAAAAAATGTCCCTACAAGTTCAAAACGGCAGCTTTTCATGACATGGCGCGGACATTTACAGATGTGCATGAGCGCACACATAAACAAACATGGTGATCATGCTTAAACAGCCCCAAATTTAAGAATATATGCCCATTTATAGTACTTTTTACTAGCTAACCTACAAGTACCTGGTGCAAAAATAACAGAATAAAAAAATGCAAGGGCAAAGAATAAGGGTCATTTGCACCCTAACAGACATGGGAGAGATGACGAGATTCGGGAACTTCTGTCAGTAGTGCTGTAAACAAAACTCTGATTTCTGCAGCGTACTTTTTGTGCCATGCCCTGCCTCCTGCATGCTCTACCCATCGTCTAACCCAACTTGATACTAATAGGGGTAAACGCACCTGAAACGGACGACCCCCGGCTGCGTGCGACACATTTGAAAGGGCAACTCTGGAAAATGTGCGGACCTGATTCTCCGGACAATGTCCAGAGTTCATGTGTGAAAATGGCTTCGCTTAATTTTTATCCAAGGCAAAGCACCTTATTTTGAGAAAGCAGGAGCAGTCCCTGTAGCAACTGGGGGTTAGTGGCCTTAGTCAAGGGGTCAAAAATGAAACCACTCTGCCAACCCTGGGATTTGAACCAGCAGCTTTCGGTTCAGAGGCACAGCCTCCTAACCTGCTGGGTCACACACCATACCCATTAGTGTGACACTCTCAGCTTCTTTCAGCAGAACACACTGAATGCATCAGAGGAGGCCATTAGCCCCATACAGGACACCATCCATACCTGTAGTGAGGAGGTGTTCAATGGCGTCCGAGTACTGCAGAAGCCTGACGTGATACATCCAGGACTGCAATCGATATGAGTTCCCGTCAGCAGCCTTGGGGTCCCTGTAGAACTTCTCCAGGCTGCAGTTGCCATTGAAGCGCGTGTCCAGAGGCTCCTTCTCCCCCGTCATTTTGTCCAGGTAGTGTGTATCAGGCTCGGGCATGTACATCATCCCTGAGATAGAATTTAATTCAGGCTTCCAGGTGACCAATAAGACTCAAAAGCAATGTGTATCTGGGAAGTAAATGAAACTGGACAGCTTTGGGATGACTCCGATTATCGCATTTCTGGATATAGAGGTATGTTCATACACATCTACCATCACAGGTGGACAAACTGCCCATTTAAGAAGCATAAACTGTTAATTAACCAAGTATGAACAAAGTCAGCACCATATCAAATGTCCAATTGTTCAAATATTGGAGCAGAATTCATTTTACGGTAGTTTTTCCTGAAGATGTCAGGCAGCTATATAGACATTTCCTTACCTAATTGGTCAGCAAGCTTTTGTGCCAGGGCCCCTTTTCCTGACGCCAAATTGCCATCGATGCTGATGATTTTGCTGCTCTCCGTGAACCTCGGGGAGGTCCGCTCTCCCAGTGCATACGCCCACCAGCCATACTGGAGGTTCCTAAGGCTGCCCGAGTGGATTCTGGCCTGGAGGCATTAATATGTATAACAATTAACGAATTCAGCAAATAATTCTTCAAACAAAGGATCAAACAAACACCTTTAATAACCATAGTGTAACACAGAGGCTACAATGTTCAAAATGTTATACTGCAGATTGATATTGCATCTAATATGCAAATAACGCCGGGCATGTACAGAGAAAAAGTCAGGTTTTAGACGAGCTGTGGCAGTGTGACACAACTTTCTGTTTAGACTGTCTGGCTCTGAAAGTTTGAAAACATAATTAATGGTCGGATCTGGAGCTCAAATCACAAGATGTTACAAACAACATAACTCCAATTAATCTAGAATATTACACTGCTGAATAAACTGATGTTGTTAATCATAGGTGGTTAAAACTGGCGTGCAAAGTAACATGTAAGAGCCGATATCTCCCATGACAGGCCGGCTTGCAGTTATTTTGATGTCCTTGGTGTGTACTGATCGCCATATGCAATATATAAGCAGAACTCGAATAATATAGTAAAGCATATCTTACCGTCTGCACCGCGAAACCCGCTCTTAATGCAGCCCCAGCAGTGGGGATATACAACCGAACAACCCGTACAATCATCCCCAACACCCAAAAGAAACCTCTAACCTGACCCCGAATATGCGCTCCAGTGTTAGGCGCGGAAAATATGCGTCATCCTGGCCTCTGCGTATCGAGTAGCACGAATTACACGTCAGAGGAGGGTGGTAATATGAATGCCTGCGAAACTTCGTCAGACCTCATGTTTAATGGCGCGTGGACTCTGTCAAATGAACATTTAAGAGACATACGACAACCACGATTTATTTATTTTCCAAAAGTGAAGTGTTCCCGTAATGCGGTGTTATATCATTACATGAATAATATTGACGAGAAGACAACAAATTGATGTATTTCAGTAATACGACACATTTAAACACGTTAAACAAATTATCGAAAGTTCTGCTTAATTTCAAAATAATCTTTTATTTTCAAAAACATAAACACTGCTGAAAATCTATTTTCTTCTATCCATCCTATAGATGGAGCCATACTGTACTCTTTTATCGAAATTGAATGTATTAAATTTGTTTAGTGTGCCGTACGTCTATTTTCCCAGTGCAGGATCGCAGGGAACCTAGAAGCCATCCCTACAAGGCACATCAGTTGAAATGTAAAGTTATTTTAAAAGTGTGGCTGTGACTCATTTATCTTAATATATTTTATTGATATTTTCTCTAAGCAAACACTTATATTTGGTTATTTCCCTCCATGTAAGTAAATAATAGTTTGAGGAACCAGACATTGTATTCTTAATACTATATCTGCGATAAATTTTCCTTGGTTTATCGAATAATAATCCAGAATGGTGCCAAGTTTTAGCTTCCTATTTTAAAACAACAACGGAAATAATAAATTTAAACCTTCCAATAAAACTTGAACATTACTAAATAATTTTTTCTGATGCAGAAGTAACTATAAAATTGTAAGCATTTTAACGAAAGGATAGATCGAGGAAGTTAGAAAGGGAAAGTGCGCAATCTGTGTGAAAGAGCAACCCCTTTTGGTACGTGGGCTCACTCACTAACCTGCAGTTTAATTCTGGCAGGACGGACAGCCGAAATGTATTTGCTCATTTCATTTAAACAAGGTCAACAGATGTTAAAGAAGAAAGCTGCTTATTTTTCTCTAGATTCCAGTATCTGCCGCAATTTGTTTTCTGTCCAGGCCTGGCATCCAGGCAATGACAGAAATTATAGGTTACTGTACATGTAAGGCTTCATTTTGGTTTAAAAATAATTTTAAAAAAGATATAAACTAAGGATAGCATTTATTTTTTATATTTCAAAATGTTATTGGCAAGTCATGTTATTTTCAATTAGTAAAAGTTTTGCTATATAGTATAAGCCAATATATTTTTTGAAAAGCAACTTTTAATTTAGAAAATTATTACTTTCTATTCTATCTTTGTTTTGTGTCTTTCTGTCATACTGTCGTTTTTTCTTTTCTGTTTCTTTTCTGTTCTTTTCTTTAAATGCTAGGTATTGGTATTGTTAACTACTAAATTGATGTAACTGTTTGTGTAAAAAACAGCACGTGTAAATTTGACCTCTTCATGTCTCGTAAAAACCACAGCGGTCTGGGACTCACACTTTCAAAGTGGAAACATACCAGTTTCATGCTGTTTAGGCCAAAAATATAAACCTCACCGGCCTTTATGGAACTCAATGCAGTTTGATTCTTTAACTGCCCTTTTTAAGAGTGTAGTTCTGCTATAAATTAAAAATGTTTCGCTTAAAGAAACACTGTTGACTCAGCATATATGGCACAGTTACAGTTCTCTTATAAAAGTACCTTTGAAAGGGTTCTTTTCCACCACATTCACCATACCAGCTTTATTAGCTCCTTCTCACGCTGCATTTACATAATCCGACACGGCAGTGCTACCATTTTTTAGCACCAACACAGTTCACAAGGTATTTCTGTTCCTTTCACAGTATATCCTGTGTTACGGTATTATAGACATACTTAAGTGTGGTGATCGTATTTTACCTCTTGTTTATTTATGCAAAACATATAATAAAAGATCCCCCATAAAACAAAAACAATCTTGTTTTGTGTAGATTTACTTTACCCCCCAAACTGCTATTTTAGTTTGATTTTGTGTAGCTTTCTTCTGTCATGTACATAGTCACATGTTCACACAGTTTTAGAACCTCTGATAAATAAATGAACCAAATTCTGGTCCCTCTACCCAAGTGTTGTTAGTCAGGATTAAAACCTTGGCAAGTCTTCTCTTCTACATGTTGTATGGTTTAGAGCAGGTTTTCCTTTGGCAGCCTTTTTTTTCATTTTGGTTATGCTTTAACGGTGCTATTTAGGGCAATGTATCGTAATTGGACATTAAACTTTTGGATTGTGATGTTTATAATTAAACAACAGAGTTTCTATGGCAACAGAGGTGGTTTAAGCACATGTGCTGAGGTCAGCCGCGGGCCTTTTCCTTCCAGCGGTGGCAGGGTCGTACTTTCGCTGTGGCTTTAGAGGCTTTTCCTGTTTAGGCAGACCATGCCAAGTAATTTGGGACAGGGGCTGGAGTGAGACGGTTCAGGAGTAAACATGAATAGAGTAATGCAGGGATCCCCTCTGCCTCAATTCCAAGCCAAGCATATCTGCCCCCACAACAACACACAGCTCAATATCACTTAAAAAACCTTTCTCTCCATAACAAGTGTGTTATTCATGAGGGATTACAATCGCTTTCTATGGTGAAATGTGTTATTGTAATCATTTATATTGAACGGCACACTTGAATGTTATTGCCATCTTTTATTTCCTATTGGCTCTAGGACTGTGCTGGTTACCATACTAACAGTAATCTCTATTAGTAGGCCATATTGAGCAATATTTTAATTTCATTATTGATTTAAAATTCAGTGACGGCTTGGTAAGCATCTTGATTGGTCCAGTCGAACAAAGACGCAGGACCTGAAGTTGTCGTCTACTTGGTATGAACCAGATAAAAACAATGACAAACTTTCACAGCTGCCAGCTGGGAGCACAACTAAGGAACAAATTACTTCAAGACAGATGCTCAAGGCATGCTGTATCATGTAACTCCATCACCATGCGATTCCGCAGAGCGCGTCGATGGGAAGGAGGCAGTGAAACTTATAGGTCCATCAGTGAGATTCAGCATATGGATCCACTCAGGGGACCCGGAAGGTGAAGCACGGGCATCATTCGGATGTGTGTTATTTTCTCCATCAGTGCTGCGAGTGGCCAGATTTCCATTGTGGGGCGTTTATCGGCGGAGCTGTTTGTTTTCGCTGGCAGAGTCGCCGTGTGTCGTGCCTTGGCTTTTGTTGGCTGATGGCGCTTGAGGCCCCTGTATGTTTTTCCACTCTCCGGCAAGGTGTGGCGATGGAATCAAGGCTGGGCTGTTTACGCTGGTCACCCAGGGCAGCGGGGGGGTTCCACTGTGAATCAGTAGATGGGAGCTCGCTGCGATGCATTCTGGTGATACTGGGGACCAGGTCTCACCCTCCATTTCCGGCAGGTGGAAGGAAAACGTGATTGTTGACGCTCAATGACCTGATATGCCTCAGGATATCCACAGATACCCGTTCAGAAAGGAACGAGCCTCGTGTTTCATGCACTGTGCACCAAGAATCTCTGTCTCTACAAAATAATGAGTGGCGTGCAGATGGTTCACCTGTTGAGAACGTGTATTTTATGGGGAAATGCCCTGCATTTACACAAGCTAAAAATTAACTTTGGCTTTATAACCTCATTACTTTTTCAGCAAGATATTTAAGCACCGTGTCTTTAGTTATACTTTCAGCCTTGCCAGGTTCTGATGAATTGCCGATTTTTTGCAAACCACATTACATGCTAAACCAGGTTACATGGGCTCTCCTAGGAAGCATCTCATGCTACTGAAAGCCGTGCAGTGGGCAACCCGAATGAGAGCTATAAGCGTTTATGTTTTATTCATGGAGCTGCAATATTCCCAGATTAATACAAAAAGATCTCCATCAATGAACTCTAACTCTTGTGAATTAATTTTACATCAAAACTTTCATTTCTCCACATGCTTCAGGCCAAGTTAAAAAAAAAAAAAGAAATCTGAAGCAATTATTATTCGTTAATATCCTAATAATACACAGCAACAAAAAAACTATATAGTGATTGAAATTATTACTGACTGTATACTTTAAAAATGCCATAGGTATGAATATAATAGTTTAAAAATTGTGATAATTGGGCTGCTGTAAGATGCATTTAAGTCATGCATTGTTACCCGCATCAGCAGAGACACATACGTTCTTTCAAAGATTTTTGGCAGGCAGACTGGTTGGTCCTGCTCTTGTACTGTAGTGATTCAGATACATAAACAGTATTATTGCTGAATATCTTAATGAATAGATGGGCACTGCTTAGAACTGTAAACCGTGCTATTCTGACACAAGCCTGTGCTAAGCAGCTACGGTGAAAGTAAGTTTTATCAGTTTTGTGGCTTAGGGACTCAAGAATTCTCTGTGTGAATACGTGTCTGTCACAAATAAGGAAAAGACAACCTTAGGCAAGCATCCCTACATTCATCACTGACGTGACATTTTTACAAGGGGACTTTCTGGCGAAATCAAAGCATGACCCTGCGGCTCATTGTTAACTTTCAAATCATCATTTTCTCTACTTGCTTCTCTTTGAACATAAATAATCAGAACCTGATTTCTAAAATTTTATTTTATATTACCTTTTCATTATATATTTTGAAAGATATTAAGAAAACATTCCTTAATGTCACATTTTTTGGATTTTGCAATGATATCATATACAAATTTGAAATAAAATAATATTATACATATAATAATCTAGCATGTAATAATGTTAAGCAATTCTGAGTTCAACGATAAAAATGAAATTCTTCTTGAGCGAGGCTCTGAAGCACTGTTGCCTGACACCTCCATGTTTGGGGGTTTAAATCCTGCCTCTGCTTTGTCTGTGCAGAGGTTGTACATTTTCCATTTATGTGCAGTCTAAAAGCATGCAGCCAGGCTGCCTGACAATGCCCATGCTGTGTTTGTATTTATGTGTCCTGCAATGACCTGGCATCCCATCCAGGGTCTACCCCAGCCAACCCCTACAATGTAAAGACTGGCATCAATCCCTCCAGAAAATACAGACTTTATAATAAAGGAGATACAAATAAAGGTAATAGTGTTAGATATGTTGGTGACTTTATGCTAAATCTTGGGTTTCTTCTATGGACCCTTTACCAGTAATTGTCATCCAAGAATGAGAAATTACCGCAAAAACAAACAGGCGTAACAAATTAAACCCAGAGTAGCAGCTACGCAAAAGTTATTGAAGACTCATTCAGAATTCTTGTGGCGGAAAAATTGTTTTCTTACCCATTCCAATGGTCTGAATTTTACTGTACTTTTCTGCCAATTGAGTGGAAACTTGAGTTACTTATTTACTGTTGGATTGAAAATATAAATTTCCAATGATCATTTGATCAAACACTGGGTTGAGAGTAACGACAGTTTTAAAGATGACTTTGAAAGCTTAAATTCAAAGCAGGGTCGATCATGGACACGTTCTCATGCATACAGCTTTCAGCAACCTGACTGTTTTCGATGGGGGATGCACTTGTAAAGTAGCGGAACAATGAACTGTGGAAAAAAGCCGGACACACAGGGCCAGCGCTCCCCTCCCAAGAATATAAGTGTCACGTATAGAAATCTTGCGGTCGTCTGTTGGCAAGTACTCAGCCTTCATAAAAGGACGCGTCTTCCCACATATATGGGAGATCTTGAAACTGTCACTATTGAAAGGTTAAATATACTGTGCGTCTAATAAGCGGCTTTGCCAAAAGTTACGTACACGCGCTGTAACTGTCCCTAGTTATAAATATAAGTGAGCCTCGTTGTAAACGTAAAATTGCTTAAAGGTGAATAGGTACATTCTCGCGTTTCTGTGACAGACATGCGATTTCAGTCAACCTGCTGCGTTCAGAAATACTTTTCGCATTTTGCTTTCTGCTAGGCTATATATGTACATTGTGTTCAACTATCTGTATACTATTAAAGATATTAGTTTTACGATTAATTTTACAGCTTAGGTCGTACAATATACCGCAGACGCTTGTAAGACTTGTGCAAAAAACACCATAATAACTAAAACATTCTGCATTTAAATGACTCTCAAATATGCAAGATATCCCTGAAAAGTTCTTTTTTTGCAATAATAGGGGAAATCTATGGATGTATCTCTAATTCTGATGTTGAAATGAACGGACAAAAAGCTTTATTTATGCAATCTCTTTGGAGACGAAAAACGGACAGTTTCTGCTTCTCCAGAAGGGTGTGTGACTAACATCCAGAACCCACTGACCTTTCTATGATTACTTTAACATGCCACAAACCAGCCTTCCATGGAAAAATTGCCTTTTAAATATGGCTCAGTTGAAGTCAAAGATTCATTGTGATGAGGCAAAAATCCTTAAACATGTGCATTACATGCGTTATAAATATGAGAATTTGTATATTTTCACATTATAATTGTTATTTAAACTTCATTGCTGTATATAGTCAAAACTAAAGCTAGCTATCATATTATTAGCATATTTCAATAAATTAATTTACTAGATGCTTTTGTCCAAAGCAACATGAGGAAAATTTCATTGGAGAGCAGGGTCAGGCAGCCTTCAGCACCGGACCCCTAGAGCAGCTAGGATTAAGGATCTTACTCAGGGGCCCAAAGGTGATATGGTTACTCTGCCAGCCATGGAATTCAAACCCACAGCCTTCCTGACAGAGGCATAGATCCTGATCCTACTAAGCTACAGAGCACATTGCTATAAAAAAATAAAGTATAATCCAAGATTTTTGAAAATAGCAAAGGCATATGCATTCCTCAGGGACATTATGGTTGTTTGGTAAAACTATGCAAGCAATCATAATATTTCAAGATCAAGTATAAAGTAATGTTACAGATTTCATAATGAAGGCCATCTGCTTTTGGTTTTAGAGTTGGGGGTTCAGATCTCACCGAGTTTGATGTGTGTCCTTTCATCCTTTCAAATCATGCAGTTAGGTGGATTGGCATCTTTGAAATGCCTATTGCTTTTGATAAGTATGGTCAGGGGTGGGTTTGTTTCTGGGGTCCCACTAATAAACACTACCTTAGTGTACTGACTGTTTATGGCCAACAGGGGGGCCCCAAACCCTGGGGCCCCATGCAATTGCATGGTTTGAGTGGTGCTAAACACCACCGCTATGTATGGTCCCCTTGAAGAAGGGGGAAGCATTCCTCACAAGCAAACACTGCTGGCTTCTTCATTTCTCCTCTGGTTCCTAATTTCTTAATTAAAATAGTTGTAGACATTATTTAGATAGCAGGTCAACTGAGCAGCTGGCAGAGGCGTAAAGTGATCTCTAATAAAAATGTTAACTCTAAGCAGCCCACCGTGGGCCAGAGATTAGCTAAACCTGCTCTGCAGCCAATCAGAACATTTCCTCTAAGTACGTTTTATCACAAATATTGGTGTGAGGCAGCTTTTAGGACTGTTATCTTTGGTTGTGGGTTTTAAACAGTTGTGAGTGTTGTGTGGTGTAATTGACTCTTTACTGTAGCAAGCTAGCCTTTTAACCATCAGCACTCTATTAACATTTTAAGTCGAGTAAGTAAGTTATAAGCATTTAGTAATTAAAAGCCTGTTTCACAATATTAAAGTATTTTGTACAAAAGCTGCACTATAATAGCAGAAGATCAATAAAAGGTTGTTGAGATTACTATCAAGATCATAAACACCTCACCGTCTTAGCTGGATTGCTCTGACACCCTCTAGTGTTGCAATGCTTCAGTACATAAAAGTTATTGTTTGTTCAGCCGATGATGCAACCATATTTATGCAAAATTGCATGTGCTGCTGCGCGCTGACTTTAATATGCATGTCACTTTCCTTAGAGCAAATTCCAGGTGAAAACCAGTAGAGTTCATCCATTGATCACAACTGGTATGACCTGGTTTGCACTGCTCACTGATAGATGTTACAAACTGGCTTGCATCACTCATGAAGAGGCCACGGCGAGGCCGGTGAAAGCACAGACCGATGTGCTTGTTGATTTTAATCAAGTTCTGTTACCATATATAAATAAATAAATTAATGAATTAATAAAATACGTATATACATACATACATACATACATACATAAATCCACTGGACTTTCCAACTGGTTTGTCTGAATTATTTATTTAAATACTTAGTGTAATTCATATGTAAGATTTAGACATAAGAAAGGAACTGCCTGGGGTGCAGTAGACATCCCGCTTAGTATACTGAGTCGATAATGGGAATTAGGTAATTAGTTATCAACACCGGTTGAGTTTATTTGGATTGTTTAGATTAAGATGTATGGAGGCGCTAAAGAGAATGACTACTCATATATGAATTGTATTATATATTTTTCCCAATAACATAAATTGTGCTGTGTACTAAACTCCCACGTTTCATAGTAGATGATAATGTAATAATATATGTTCTTATATCTCTTAAGGCTTAATTATTGGGCTCTTTCGAGATATGCGCTTGTGGTGCGTCTACATATTTGTAAATGATATAATAATGGAGAAACAACATATTTCAAACTCATACAGTTCATACAGGCAGCCGTACGAGGGAGTTGCTAGCCCGGTAACAACTCAGATGACGTTCGCAGTCCACCTTAAAAATCGTCTTTCTGTGTATGATTTCCTGAAAATACCGAGGGCCAATAGGGAGAGGCGGCTGTTGATTGCGGTTAGATTCGCGCTGTAACAGTTCTTCTGACTGGCTGGAGCACAGTGAAAACAACCCTAAATAGCTCCAGTTGAGTTTGTTCGGGGGGCAGTAGAGAGTGACAGCTTTGAAAACGGAGAAAGGAAGAGACAGAATTTGTTCAGATCACGCCATTATAATCCACCGTGGAGCAGGAAATTTTTCCCAAACTTCCCGAAAACAGAACATTTTTGGGACTTGGACCGAGCTGATCGCAGTTTATTGAATCTGCGGTTCCTCATGTCGTCAGATTTGCTGCACTCGGGGACTTTTCTCACTTAAGTTCACACTCAGAAAGTATCCCTCGAAGATCGCGTGTGGGGAAGAGCCTGGTGGATATCGTGTTTTTTCTTAACGTTTTTGATACAAAGTAATTATGTCTGGGAGTGTCGGGATCTATGCTGCGAAGAAACGGAAGAAGCCCGTACAAAAAATGTAAGACTTTTGTAGCTAATTTTCCTTCGTACTCTGTCACTGTACGTTTTAGATTGATTGAAGATTGTCCGGCGCTAAAGCGACAAGCAGTGGCAAAATGAAAAGCACTTTATACGGCACCATGAAGTTGCTATAGCTTTCATAAGTCGTCGTCATATAGCACATTTTGAGTACAGTTTCAAGCGATTTACGAAGAGTCGTGCTATGATTTCATTACATAAACTAAAGTTTTATGCATATGCTGTTCATGTTAAGTATTAGGTATCTCGTGGTAAAGGTATGGTATACATTTGAAATCTAAATTCAGTTTACGTATAAATAATGGTTAAAATATAAAGTTGTGCGCTCGTTGCCTGCCAAAAGTGGGACTGTACCGAGAGCAGAATGATATATTCTGTTGTTAGCAGCATATCTAAATCTTTTGACAATGAAAGTAACGATACTTATATTTAATCAATTTTCTACGGTTGTTTTAGAGCAATAATACATTTTCGTTACTGGGAAGGATATATAGCTACGTACAATCAGTTTTTCATTTGGAGTCGTGGTTGAGGCAGAATGTTTTTTTTTTCGGCACATTGCACAGATTGACGGGATTTAAACGTTTCTTGTAGGTGGTTTGTTTTTGTTGCATGTTGCGCCTATGTGCGCCGCAGAGTTGGCGAAGTTATGCAAGCGGACGGATTTCGCCGGGCCACCTTAAGAGCCGGTGCTCGTGCGCAGTTTTGCTCTGGCATGGAAATAGTACTCGCGCATTAATCATAATCAAGCCGAGAGCCGGCGGTGCTCTCACGCGATGCTCGCGAGAGGGAGGGGGCTCGCGGGGGTGCTGGCCCCGGCCGTCTTATTGTAATCCGATATACGCGCTCTTCTCATTATGACAGCGCACTCTTTTCTCTCTTTTTAAAACTTTCTTTCGGGTTTTTTTTCTTGTTTTTAATTGACATATTTTAAGACACGCAAGCAAGTTACACAACTACAGTCTTTTGAATAGGCGTGCTTTGTGTTCGTGCTGCGCTGTACTGTACTTAATGTTAGTTTTTTTTTTTTTTGGAAAAGGTCATATTGTTAATTACTAATGGCTTATATTATATATATTGTTACTCAATTATGAATGGCAAAAAATGCATTTTTCTCTTTGACTGCAAACATATTTTTATACAATCAGCAGTTTATTTTGGTTAATAAACAATACAGAACCAGGACTTAAGCTGTATTTATAAATGAATGCCGTTATTGCATTGGCCACTTGTTGAAATTACACCATAAAAAGCAGGCACAAATTAAGTAACTCTTTTCCGGTATTTCTACAAGTTATGTCTGATAATCACAAGTTGCTGTGTATTTGGCTATCAATAATTTGGCTTCAGTAAAACAGACATTTATTTATATATTTAGTTCTGTCTAGCTGTGTGTTTATTCTCAGTGGGCTAAGCCACGGTCTCTGATCGGAAGGTTGTTGGATTGAGTAGGGCCTCAGCACGTCTGCGGGTCCTCGAGCAAGGCCCTTAACCCCCAGCTCTCTGGGAGTTGCTATGGGTGGCTGCCCTTCGTTGTCAGTTTGCCCTCACCTACAGTGAGCAAGTTGGGGGAGGCGTAAAGAGAATTTCCCCATGGGGATCAATAAAGTATTGTTGTTGTTGTTGTTGTTGTAGTTGTTGTTATTCCTTGATCTTTAGTTCTCCCTACAGGCAATTCATAGATGATGGGTTGCTCAGCTGGTGGGTTAAGTAGGTTACCTTGCTACCAGGACTTCTATTTATACTCCCTGTGATTATGTTTGAACTCTACTTCTAATGTGCAGCGAAGCACAGAGCAAGAGTAATGGCACTCAGTCAGTACCTGTTTATACTCTTAGTTGAGCCCACCCACAGTGTAATACACTCCCCCATCTGCCTCTAGGTCCTCACACTTATACATGGGGCTTTTCCCGACCCTGCCGTCACTAACAGGGAAACACAGATGCACAATGGCGAGTGCCCAAGAGCTGCATGTTCTTGCTGAGGCAGAAATACCATTCTGAGTAAAGCATTTAGCTGTTTGCATAGGTGACTGCTGATGCAGCTCTTCTTAAAAGAAGTCTAATTCATCCATCCCTTCCTCACACATCATTTGGTTTCCTTCTACTGCTGTTAGTACTGCCCCTAATACTTTGCCACTGGCTATCCAGAGACCTTCACAGAGTCAATCTGACCACCTGCCTGTTCTTCCTGAGACAATCCAGGTAAAGTCAGTCTTTGTCATATGCACAGTCTGTACAATGAAATGCTTGTGGTGAGGCTCAAGTGATCATGCATACAATCACACATATAATACATGTGTACCATATATAAATATAATTTAAGGGGAGGAGGAGAAGGTAAATGCACTTAAAAAAAAGGATGAGTATAAGGGAATAAGCCTGGAATAAATTGAACGGATCTAGTAAAAATAGTGAGAAACACCAGGTTGCGGCATTATTGTAAGGTGGCTATCAGTGTAATAATGGCAAGTGTAATAGTCTATTAACCGGATTTGTTGCAATATTTAGTGAAAATATAGTGAACAGTCACAAGTAAAGTAGCAACAGTGACTGGCTGTATTATACAGTACTGATTTTGAGTATTCTGATGGCCTGTGGCCTGTCAGAGCCTGGTACTGTGTGATTGTGTGCTCCTGTAACGCCTACCTGGTCTGTAGTCCGCGACTGTGTGCTCCTGTAACGTCTACCTGGTCTGTAGTCCGCGACTGTGTGCTCCTGTAACGCCTACCTGGTCTGTAGTCTGTGATTGTGTGCTCCTGTAACGCCTACCTGGTCTGTAGTCTGTGATTGTGTGCTCCTGTAACGCCTACCTGGTCTGTAGTCTGTGATTGTGTGCTCTTGTAACGCCTACCTGGCCTGTAGTCC
>JAAGVU020000035.1:6290052-6307864 GCA_011763525.2 Mormyrus iriodes
AACGTGCCACAGATAAAAAAAAAAAAATATATATATATATATATGTAATAATGATTAAAAAATAATAATAATTCTTCCTGCTGTTGCAGTGTGCTGTGACATTGATGGTGCCTTCACACGTCACAACAGATTATTAAAAACACACACGCTTGGCACGCGAAACTGTTCTGCAACTAAATGTTTACAGCTGCCAACATAACCAATATTCTCGTACATAAACTGACAATCCAAATAGACAGGTAAGTGGGAGAACATTTCCTTCAACGAGGAATAGTTTCTCCATTGCTTTTCACACCCTACACTGATCCAGGCGATTGTCCCTAGATGCAATTTCGGCTTTCCCTTTTATAAATATAATTTCTTGTTTCTCTTTAATGTCTGTTTTTAGTTCTATATACCCTCAAGATGACCTTTTTGAATTCTTCAACTTGTTGCAGTGTTTAATAATAGTGTAATAATACCAATACAAGGCAATTTATATAATTGGGGAAAAATACATAATTTTTGCCATATGTTGTTTGGACAGAATTTAAGTAACCCTTCTTTGACTGCATCCATGCTAAAGAGAGAAATATTGAGTTTAACCATGATTTTTTATTAAAATGTTAAGTGCTCTTCTGTGCTCAGGGCAAAAAACCCTAGCTAAATAAAGCAAACAATTACTCTGGTAACTTTCAGTTCATTTTTGAGAATTTTAAATGATTTGATGTCTATACTGGTAACAAAGAAATATGTTCTGTATCTGTACAGGCATCAAACTCTCATACTCTGGTTTCTCGGTAGAAATGCATTGTGGAATTCTGGGCGTGAAGTTGGGCTCCTTGCCTTGATATTTTGTATGTATATAAGCTGATAGTCATTCCTTAAGGTCAGCTTGCCCTCATGGATGTGATGAAATGAGAGCACAGTTTGTCCGAGTTGATAAATCATCCCAGGGGCCTACATCCCAATGAAGGCTATGTGAAGACCTGCTGTGCATCTGTTCCTAATTAGCAGTTAATGGCACGTGTCTTGTGTGGCAGAGTTTTGTTCAGAAAATGAACTTTGTCCTCGCCAGCTTTCCTTCGATACTCCCCTGCCCCCATGCCAGAAAGTGAAACCACAGCAAAACAAACGAAAATGCAGTCAACTAGCATTCAGTTAAACACCAAACTTACACCGCTGCAGCCTGCTTTTGGTATCTCCGTTTATCTGTCGCCGGTTCACACCAATAAACCGGTAATGTGTTGATGTGTACCAGGCATCTGCTACCTGCTCGTGCCACAACTTAGGCCGTGTTGTTCTGGATCCGTTGAGTATATCTTTTCCACCTGGCTGTGCTGTGATCCCTGAGGGTGGGAGGACAGCAGAAGGATCTGGCTTGCATCAGAATGATGTCATACTCTTAGCCTGCCTCCTTGGCAACAATGGCCCAGGTTCCCCTTTGGGTATGCTATCAGTGGGAGTTAATGTAGACAGTCACTATGGTTCCAGTCCTAAAAAAACAGACTCGACTTTGAGTAAGCTAGCAGGGTGGAGGGTTTCTAACTCTCGCAGCAAATCATGTTTTAATACTGGCAGATTTGGGTTATTTTAACACCCCCCCCCTCCCCATTGTCATGTTGGACATGAAGACTGTGCCTTCTCAAGATGTTATGCTTAATAGTGAAGGACTGGTGGTTGGATTACGAACACTGGACGGTCCAGGTGCTAAGCATATGATCATCTGTTTAAGTCATATCCTAAAGACATGAGTCACTTTGACTAGATTAAGTAAATTTTATCCTATTGTTAAGAAATGGCTCTGGTTTTCTACCCAAATCCCCCCCCCCCCCATTACTGCTTGTGACTGCACGTACCAGTTACATTTTGAATGTACTCACTAACGTACTGGTTGAGAAACTCGTTATGATGCAAGGTTCTTAGGCCGCGTTCTTTTCGCTGTTACAACAGCTCAGCTTTGGCAGACGAAAGACTGATAACAGATTCGTAGCTGATAATTTGTCTTGCAGGGAGTGCTGGAGGCATCTGTTGAATCGTGTTCAGCGGGTCGTTTTGAGTGTATTGTTTTATTTATTTTTTGCTTTCGTCCTTTTATCTAGCAGCAGCAGAGGTATAGCTTTGCATCTCATCTTTGGTAGTTTTCTTGCTGCTAGCAAATCATTGTCACCCCCAGTATGGGGAACTTTCTAAACTTTGAGGCACTATTCACAAGCTATTTCCTTATACCATGCCAACAGTCACTCCTTTTTAAGCAATCTTGTCTGGTCACAATTTATTTCTTCATCTCTTGCTTAGTTTATTTATTTTATTGTTTTTTTGTCCAGCTGTAGTTTTTTCAGTGGGGAGACAATCCACCTCACATAAGCTTCGTCATCTGAAGTCGTAGCAGTTGAAGCTGCTTGAAAGCATTTGAGTGCTTTGAGTCTCTTTCCAAGGGCACATGCACCTCTCCTCTGTGCCCGATTTCCTTACTTATATTTACCCATGGGTATAGCTGGAGTCAGGAAGGCTGCAGGTGCAGTGAGAGCGAGGTCACTACGCTGCCACAAAACACAGTTGGTGAGTTTGTCTTGGTCAGAGATCAGTCCAGCCAGTAAGCACTGTAGGGAGGATCAAGTCTTGGTTCCAGAGTATGTCTGTGGTTCCCTTATTAAGCCCACTAATCCCCGCTCACACACTGCATCACAGACTGCCGCCTTCAAGAGAGACACTCATCTAATCATTCACTTTTACATACCAAAGATCACATGAAGAGTTCAGACTCCCCGCTAGTTGACCTTTGCATGACCTTTGAAATTTTGACTTTTGACATTTTGAAATCGTTGACTGTGAAGTTCAGGTACACTGGAATTTTCCACTCATCATGCTCACCGTGCTTCTATTGTCATTTGCCTTGAGTCGTCAGACATCTGGAGGAGGAGCGGGTTGAACATTTCCTACTTAATAAGCTTCTTTCGTTTCCAAGACAAAGTTTAGCAATAACAAATTTTCATCCATATCTTAAAGAAAAGTTAGATGTATTAGATTTGTTCATTTATACTTTACTTTAGATAGGTACATCTTGGAGGTGGTGTGTTGGTGCAGTGCTTAGCACTGTCGCCTCACACCTCTGGGACTAGTGTTTAAGTCTCCGCCAGGGTTCCATGTGTGCGCGTGTATGTGCATTTTCTCCCCATGCCGTCGTGGGATTTCCTCCGAGTACTGCGGTTTACCCCTCCCCCCCCACAGTCCAAAAACATGCTGCGGCTAATTGGAGTTGCCAGATTGCCCGTAGGTATGTATGTTTGTGTGAATGGTGTGTGAGTGTGCCCTGCGACGGGTTGGCTCCCCATCCTGAGTTGTTCCCTGCTTTTTGCTCGTAGTCTCCAGGATAGGCTCCGGACCGCCCGTGACCCCAAATGGGATGAGCGGATACAGAAAATGGATGGATAGATGGAGGTACATTTTGTTAGATATTGGGCATTTATCAGTTCTTCCTGGTTCTCTGACAGCCCCAAGCCTCCACCTTCAGATGGGGTCAAGTCAAACCCCTCCAAACGCCACAGGGACCGGCTGAACGGGGAGCTGGACAAGCTGACCAGCCTGCTGCCATTCTCCGAGGATGTACAGGCGCGCCTGGACAAGCTGTCCGTGCTGCGGCTCAGTGTCGGCTACCTGAAGGTCAAGAGCTTCTTCAACGGTAAGTTCTGCCAGACAGGTCATTGAAATTGAGTCTGCATGCAGACACCTGAGTGAGTAAACATAGCTTTGATGGCTTGACTTGACAGGGTGGGAGCTGATACTGTAGGCCTGCTGTAGTTAAATGTAAATGAATAGCCCTTACCCTGAAAGACTGCGCAAACCACCGCTTATGGGCATACCGATGATTGCACCATAACGTAAGACGTCAGCCTCTTATCAAAGCGCTCCATTGTGCTCTCTGAGAAGCCTCGTTTCGGATTTCTTTCCAAGCTAATCTTTCGTGTTACAAGAACATAAAACTCAGGAAACTAATGTGCCATTTTTAACCTCATATTACAGAGGATGAAGGCACTTTTGAGGTCGATTCTAGAGGTGCCATATTGTCCTTGGCTCTTAGAGCTACTGCTTGATTTGAAATTGTCTCATTTCCTGTCTGAGTGTGAAAGGACCACGTGGAAGCTGTGGCTTAGAGGTTTTGAGAGTGAAAGGGCTGCAGTGTGACTGTCTGGCTGCAGGCAAATACTCTGATAGGGGCCCCAGAATCAGATGTGCATCAACTGTTGCCTTACCTTAAAAATCACCATTTCACAGCTTGTAGTGTTTCCTGTATATTTATGCTACATGCGAGCACACTGATTCCGAGAGTAGTTACCCCCTTGTTTTTTTTCTGCTTCTTTGCCTCTATGAAGGGGTGGATCGAGGTATGATGTGTTGAGAAATCCTCAAATGAGCCTTGCCAGTAAAAGACATCCAGGCTCTTGTGTTAGATGGAAAAGGAAATCCTCCTTTCCTGTCTCAGATTCTTAGTAGGGAAGTGCCAGATCTGATCCGTTCCTTCAGTCTGACGCTCCCAAAATTCCTTTAGCTCCTTCGCATGAGTTTGAAGTTGACAGAGGTTATGCTCTCTTAGATGTTGGGCAGTCAAGTAGTGGGTTTTTTCCAATGGTAACATTACCATTAGAGGGAGTGTGAGTTGAGTGCTTCTGAGGTCTACAAGTGTGTTACTCTGCAGTGGTAATTTTTTTTTTTTTTTTTTTTTTGCACCATGCCCTTTGTGGTGAGAATAAGGTCTCTGACACCTAAGTTGTTCATGATGATGTCAGTCTATGTGAACTATTTTTGTTTAGGCCACGTATTTGTGGTGTTTGTGCTGTACAACCTTTTTTCTGCTAGTTGTAAAAATAAATAAATAAATAAATACTTGGCTTATCGAATTTCTTGGTGTGGAGAGGTCTGCCTGACAAAGCTTGTATTTCTTCATTTTGTTGCTATTAATTTACTCCTGAAATGATTAGCTGGCCTCTAGTAGATGGGGGTTGTCTGCACTGGTGAGCATGTTAGTATGTTTCCCCCATGGCCGCACAGCTGGCAGTTTATGGATGTGTTCTTTGAAGCCATCTCTCTCGTCAGCCATGCAGACAGGTTAACGGGGCACCAAATTAATAACTGGCTTGCCTGCTACAAAGCCGTTTGCAAATAAGTCTGGTGCCCTGGTCACCTTTCGCTCTTTTCTGTTTACTCTTGGTTACCGGTACATTATGATTTCCGTTGTATTGCAATGCAAATCAGTAGGCAAAGTAAGATGCCTTACTCTGTCTGGGACGTGGAGGGAGTGTGTGACTCATACAAAGAATCCAATTCTAAAAGAGCCACGTCCTCATGAAAATGTGCCTGGGGTCATGCCGGCTAACTTTCTGCTTTTGATATTGCTAAAAACTGAAATGCTGGCAGGTGTGGTGCTGACTAAGGCTGTCCACAGAGTCCACACCCTGGCAAAGCAGTGTCCCTGAGCTGCAGCCAAACTGGGCACACATTTGCCTCCCAGCAGGTGTCTGCCTGCTCCAGTGGAAAGGTATCCACAGGCAGACCCGGGTGTTGAGCGGCAGAGGAGACAGCTGTGGATAGAGGCTTGACCCCAGGAGGTCACTTGGCCCGACTGAAGCTTCCCTTTCCGTTGTGGAAGTAGGTATACATTGCCAGGATATTGTCAGAGGAGTTTGTGCCCATTTGTGCCCTCGCATAGTTTCTGAAGTGAGCTACCAGTGTGCCCAATGGACACTCTTGTCCTTTTGGCTTCAGGCTTAATTACATAGCAAATGGGCCCAGCCACAGTCCAGGCTTCCTTAAATTGTTCTGCTAGAGTCTAAAATAGCAGCCATTAAACACATAAATGAGCTTCGTTGCCATATGGGACGGGCCTGCAGCCTCTATATTTGTCCTTTATTTGAGGCTGAGACCTTGTCATTCATGGTAGAACCAGACCTGGGGGGCAAAAGAAAAAACAAACTCCTGAATGAGGCGCTCCCTGGAACTTCTGGTATGGACTGCAGTTAAGTAAACGTCGGAGAGACCAGAGTATGTAGAGTTGTGTTTGTGTTCCTGCTGCCAAATGGGAATCCTTGATGCTTGGTGTTAACACCCCTGAACAATGTTGACGGGATCCTTGGATTCTGTTCAGAATCAGCCCTGTGCAAGAAGTCATGTAATTCGAGAATGAATGGCGTCAGGACTGGGCCTACGTTGTGTGCGAGCAAAATTCCTCAAATATGTTAATGTAAAGTTTGCTTCCTCAGCCATCTGGTTCTGTCACATTCAGAAGTTGTAAGAGCAGTATTTGAGAACTTTTCTTTCTTAATTCATCCTGAATCCAATTTGTTGAATGACTACATCCTCTTCAATGGGTCTATGACTCTCACTCTGTCGCTTTCACAAAAAGCATATAGGTAACAATGAGTCAAAAAAGGTTAAAAATAAATAAATAAAATCTTGACCTTAACCCTGCATAATGTTGAAGAGTTGCTTGGCATTGGTGTGCTTGTCAACAACTGTGTCTTGAAGTTGTATAGTATTGCCCATATGGTATCTGAAAGGACAGAAAGACAGGATAACCCGCTTCCACCCCTTCCCCGACATTGTCGTAGTGCTGTCCTCCCCCTGCACAGTGGTAAAGCCATTGGCTGGACCTCTCCCATTTCCTCTGCACCTTACAGTCTCTCTTCCTCCTTCTGTCTTCCTTTTCCTCCTCAAGTACATTGAAGTTCCAGCTTTGTGCTGTCAGCCGTGATGAGCAGACAGTCGCAGAAATTGCTTTCACGAGTGCAGCGGAACTCGTGCGTGTTGTTCTAGCACTGGTGCACTGCTCGCTGAAAACATTATGATTGTTCTCAAAAGAAAAAAGAAATCTGTGTGTTGTTCTGCAAGTGTAGTTGCCTTGAGTTTTCCACTGTTCCGCTTCCTTGTGTTTGAATAAAATGGCAGTAAGATAATACACTTATTACATGCAGAACCCTTTCAGGTTTGTTGCGACCAGCCCGCTTTGGTAATTTTAAACATTATCATTTAAAAGCTTGATTTATAATAAGAATTTATTTATTGCAGCTAGCAGATGTTTATTTGATGAGTTGTTTTCAGTGAGCTAACTGGTTCTGACAAGCTGATTTTTGTTTTTAGGCTCAGGTGCTCTCAGTGCACGGGTTTTTCTATAAGAGGAAAAGGAGGATTCATGCATTTCTCCTTGTTTGGTTGCAGTATAGTGGAATATGTGGATTTTTTTTCGTCACCTGTACTCTGAGGTTATCATTGTGTGTGTAGTGGATCTTGGTACCAAGGAGACACTTGTCTTTGGCCATTTGAACCAACAGAATGATGTAATGTATTTTTGCTCTTGCTTTTCTGTGACGTTGGGAAAGATTCCCTCTAGGCCTCACAAGAAGGCCAGTGATGGGTCCTTAAGAACCCGAAGATGGCGATGAGAAAGGGCCTGGGGCTGGAGTCCCACGCTTGGCACATAGAGTGGTATTGTGCGGCCGGCTCCAGCTCAGAGCCCACCGCCGCCCTCCTCCCCCGGTCAGCCTGCTGTCCCTTACAGTGCTCCGCATTGATGGCAGCACCGTGCAGAACCACAATCGCCAAGCCCTCCCGACCCCCCGAGTCCCCGGCACACAGCCCGCTCGTTGTCTTATGGAGGATGTGAGGCGTCACATGCTGCTATAGTCTAGCCTATTTATGGCTTTCCAGCTGGGGGGCGAAACGTGGGGCGGGGTTTCTGCCGTAGCCTCCCACGGCGTTCACTCTCTGGCATTTTTACCAACCAGGGTGGACAATAACAGTGGTTGTACTGCAGAATTAATGTGCCTGATGGGAGCCATATTGGAATAGCAATATTGCTAGTAAACTTGTTTACTGCTCACAGTAAATTTTTTATTCTTAGAAAGGTACAATGCAAATGTCCTGTAAATATTGAAATGCATGTGTTACTTTTTGTTTATCATGCTTAATCAACTGAAGAACGTAAAACGACTGGTGTTCTATGAATACTGAAAATGATATTTTTTAGTTTAAGTTTCCCTTTATTATGCGATGGGGACTGTTTTGGTCCTGTTCCTCAAACTCCTTATTAGGTGCCTCATGGACATAGACCTCATTATCTCATCATGGAAGAATGTCTTTATCTGTCCTTCTCGACTGCTCCAGTTTCGCCCTCCTGTCTGCCATCTTCTCCCCTTGCTGGCTCTTGCTCTGTGCCTCCGGAAAGCCCCTCTATCACGGTGAGATCAGCACCCCTCCCAACCCAATGACTCTCCTAGCAGGAGGAAGGGCTTCACAAGCTCTGGAGCATGGCAGCACGAAATAAGGGCCCCGCTGGTGATTAGGTGGGCCTCTCTGCTGGTGCCTCAAAGTACTGCCTCATTCTGACTGGTACCTCCCACCCTCAGACTTACAGGCCTCAGGAAATCTCAAATGTTGAGGTGATTCATGCCCTCAGTCACTTTTGGCAAGTTACTCTTCAGAGTCATCTGTATTTTACAAGCCTCCGCTATGACTCTTCTAGATGTTTCAGCAGCTGTTGGGTCTGGGTTTTGGGGGTGACTGCATTGCACTTTAGAGTGCTACTTTAAAAGCAACCATGAAAAAAACTACCTGGAAAAATTATCTGTGGCCCTTGCTTAGTCTTAAAGCTAATCTCCACAACAATATATTTAAGTGTTACCCTTCATATTAGAGATGGTATGAAAACAGTGCTTGTTTGGGAAACCAGTGATTGACACAGTGTCAAAGACCTGCTTCTATGTGATCATTTGAGTATGTAATAAGTTGAATTACATCATTATCCGTGTTGATGCTGTTCATGGGACAGCCAACATGGACAGTCTGCATGATGTAGAATGGATGGATGGATGGAGGTATAAAGTAGCATGTGTCAAGAAACTCCAATGGTGATACTGGCAGAGGGAGAAGGTAGGGCCAACTGAATGCCGTGAGTCAATAACCAGATAGTACGCATCACACACACGTTCATAAAAAGCTCAGCATGGACGCCAGCGACCGCACCTCCCGCGTATGACTCACAGTGGGAGTTTTTGTACGTTGTTGTCCTGGAAGTGACAGTGGTGTTTCAGAGCCGCGCGTGTCGTATCTGCTTCGGTTCACTGCCGTCTCCAAGGTGACAGTTCTTTTTGGTGTAGCAGCCTGTGCTCGGCAGTGTGACAAACTTCTAGCTCTCTTCCCCCCGCCCCCAGCCTCCGTCTAACACCACTTGTATGAAGGCAGGCTTCAGAAGTGTCAGGCGGATGACTTATTTTAAGAAGTGAGTGCATCATGGTTTCAGTAAATGAACTACTTCTGCAAAAAGCATCAAATACTTTGTCAATTCTACCACCCACCCATATCATTAAAAAGGCAACTCTGAATTTTCTGCATTTCATTCTTAGTAGAATGAGTCTTGAAGACAGTTTAAAATCTCAGAAGGTCTAGGATATAAGTGCCAAATTATTACAACACTGCATGACCCTGCAGTGTCATTTTGTTGAGCCGCTCTGTTATCTGTCATGGTTAAAAACATTAAGGACTCTGTTAATGATATATTTGAAAATGGGAAGTTAACCTACTTTCATGTCTTTCAGAGATGTCTAGGAACCAAACAAATCATTGGGTCTCGAACTTGCTTTAGACCATTCCTCTATTGGTTATGAAGAAATTTATTTTAAGTTGAGATGCCAGCTTAAATTCAACACATTGAATGTCTTTTGTTTTTTGTTTTTTAGCTCCGTCTCTGCAGGTATGGAAATCAGTTCCATAGGATAGCTAGCAGCAGAATACAGTTTGACGTGCTAGGTCTGCTTTATATAAACAGACGACAGTAAGTGCACCTAGGGTTTAATAACCTGGTGCATGTATGGA
This sequence comes from Mormyrus iriodes, assembly GCA_011763525.2. Lineage (NCBI taxonomy): Eukaryota > Metazoa > Chordata > Actinopteri > Osteoglossiformes > Mormyridae > Mormyrus > Mormyrus iriodes. Next base: position 6,299,896 of record JAAGVU020000035.1, read on the forward strand.
GGTAGTCTTGCTCATCTTGCCAGAGCGCTGGCTGGATCTGATATGAATGGATTATTGGGATGTGTTCATGCTTATAGACCTAAATGGCTGCCTGTATTGAAGCCTTTTCCCTATTTACTCATTGTTTGGTATGGTTGAAATCACCTATTCATGTCTTACCCTGAGAAGGAAAGATAAGCCTTCAAAGCCTGTACTCACAGAGTGGCCTTAGCAAGCTTATTTTTAGGAGCTAATTCTCACGTGTACCGATTCAGGGATGGGAAAGTAGTAAGTACTTTTTAGCAAGCTTTTAGTGGACCGTCTAACGTCAGTCACTGGTTCGTTCAAACACATCGGATGGGTTATGATACAGGCTGACTGGCAAAGCATGGAGTAGGCTGATTTTGAAGAGTATATAGTCTTCACTTGATTTTAACTGTGTGACCACACTACTAGGTAGAGACCAGAGGGGTCATTAACTCAATGTCTGCCCCATAGTAGTGCATGCAGACTCATTGCTAAGTAGGCTACAAGGAAGGCTGGAGTGGTATCTGGCCCTGTGCTTGAGTTTACATATACCTCTTAGGGTTAAAGGTGAATGATGCCCATGACTGAATGAAAAGACCCCTTTCCCCCCAGACACATCAAACAATTGACTAGGAAAGTTCTGATTGCATTTAATTAGGGACTTTGGCGTACACTTTAGTGCTCTTTAAGAATATTTGTGTTGTCCCCCGCCCATTCCACAGGCCTATAAGGAAATCTCTCCTACTCTGCTTATCCTCATGCGACACAGGCACTTAAAAAGTGCCTCCTGTCGTATTCATGTTCCTGTACCAAGCTATTTAGTCCTCAGCACTTTGAGGACCCTGTCAACTCAGGAGGGGGGGCTGTAGGGTTTTTCCTTTTTCTATTCTTTTTTTTTCTTTTCTACACAACGAAAACAACTTGAAATTGTCCTCTGAAGGAGTCAGTTTCCCTTCGATATGTTTGTTTTGTGACCTTTTATATCTGAAGAACAAATCCAATTTTTCCTTTGTTTAATGGGGAAAGAGGGGGTAAGAGTTTGTCTTGGCAGGAGTCAATGACTGTAATGTAATGGCCAGTGCATAAGTTCAAAGCAGATGGCGGATGAGTCAAAAGAGATGACTTCCTCTCTGATGGGGGGGGTGGGGCAAGAATGAATTCATGTGTCTTAGATGAAGTGCTGTTATCAGTTAAAAGGTACTTGTGTTTATGTCCTGTCCAACAAGAAATGCGATGGCCAGGCCCAATCAAAGCTACGGAAACCCAAAGTAGCATCAAATCTGTAATGAGACTCTTATATGAAGAATTCGTGTTCAGGAACGGGTTTGCATGTCTAGTGCCAGGCCGCCCCTTGTCTGCTTTCTGGTTTCCGTTTGGCCTTTTTGCGTTAAGACTATGACAATAGGTGTCGTTCTCGGTCAACCCAGCTGTTAACATATTGGTATGTGAGGCACGAGCAGACTGCACACGGAGGCTTTTCCGTGGGAGATGCATGCAGATGCTCCTCATACAAGCCTTGCAAGATTTTTTAAATTGATTTAATCGTCAAGGATAAAAGAGCTCTTATGTCACTTGTCATCTTGGTGCCTCTTGGTTCTGAAAAATTTGTTATGTGTGGAGAAAACTTGCCCCGGGTGCTGTTTTTTTTTTTAAAAAGTTATAGAGAGAAAAGAAGCATCACCAGAGGTCAGGTTCGTGTTGTTCTTTCGTTTCTGGATTCCTCACCATGATTCCAGCTTGAATAATCCCTACATGTTACGGTATGAGTATGACATAACTACAATTGTGATAACAGGTGTTTATCAAATAGTGCTAGCGAATAGTTCCAAACTTCGAATGTTTTCAATTTGCATGTTAAATAAGGTACTTTTGTCCCAGGTAATATGTTGTAATTTCCCTAAAATCATGTCACACTCCGGTGCACTGATCCACACGGATACCCTTTATGGATGAGACTGGCCTGGAGAATGACTTGGATTGACACGAGATGTAACCTTTTCTCGGTTTCAGAAAAATCCTTTTGTTGTTCTGGATCACGTGACATGATTGGATGGCACTTATTGAGTCGGCCCAACATCTGTGGAGGGATTATTTGGACTTTATTAAATAAATAAATGATAATGATATGAAATATGTGCATTAATAAATACATTGTAGAATGTGGCAATACATCTGTTAAGAATTTTCTTCCCATTTTCATTTTTTATGGATGTTTTTTATTCATTCATTCATTCGTTCACTCATTTATTTCAACGATGCCACATATGACATGAAATATTCCTTGAAATGCAAACTGTCACTTTCACCCATCAAGGAAAGTCTCCGTGGCTGGTTGAGTGCTTCCAAGAGACCTGCCTCTAGTGGCTGCAGTTTTGAGCAGTGAGCCACAGATGAAACCACAGTTGGATATGAGTGCAAGCAGCTTCACAGGATGGCTGTCCAGGGGCACATTTCTCAAGAGCTCTCGTTGTAGTCTGCTCCATTGCAGAGGTTCCTCGAATTTTGCAAACACATTCTCATCTATGTTGTACTCAGAAAGAGCTGCCATCATTGCAGTTTCTTCTGACTGCCTTTCAGTTTGCTCTCTTAAGCCTGTGGTATTATCAGTATTCTTTTCATTTGCAATAACAAGCATTTTTAGTACGAATTCTAGTTAGTTGTTCTGGAGGATAAGTTCCAAGACCTACCGTGGGTAGCTGAGACTGTGGATAATAGCAAACCATCCGTGGATTTCATGATCCCATATATAGTGATGTTTTCTTACATATGGTGATTGATGAATTACGTACTGTAAGACATTAAGAATGGTAATAATGCACTGAGCATTATTATACAGTACTGTACAACTACTCTCTGGAACAAGCGAAAGGGATTCCAGCGTTTTAGCCCAATTTTCAAGAGACAGTAGGCCAGTGAGAAATATCATGTATTAATGGATGGTAGAGCAATGAAAATCATACTTTTTATACCCCTTAAAGAACAAATGAACAATGAACACACACCGTTGCACATTTTACAGCTTTTATTTCGGACCGCGGATAACTGAAATTGTAGATGCCGGTTTACTACTGTATATCCAGTGTGGTCATGTTGGCTTAGACAGACGCAATGAATTGAAAATGATCCGCCAATCAAAAACCGTTATTCACTAGAGCCCTCCCTCAAAACTTTGATGGGTGAAAGCGGCGGTTTGCATTTCAAGGCTTGTGTCATGTGTGGCGTCATTGGAATGAGTGAATGAATGAATGGCAATGAATGAGTGAATAAAACCTGCAATAATTAGATAATTAAATAAAAATAGGAAGACATAAACCATTATTCTTAACAGAATTTTTATGCTTAAATTTCATGTCATTATTATTTATTTATTGCCACATTTATTTAATACAGTTCGAATAATGCCTCTATTAACATTAACGGAGCAACAACAAGCTAAATTACAGGGCTCCTTCAGCATGGCAGCCGTGCCGCACTTAGGGAGATCAGATAGCATCAGAAAGCATGGCTCTCCAGCTCAGCCTCTGGATCTCAAACTCAAAACTGCGTTCGTGTGGGGACAAGCCCGAACCTCCAGATAAAGATCCTGCCCACTCTAAAACAAAGAGAAAGACTGTGTCTCCTGCACTGACTGCAGGCAGATGGCTGTTTCGAGCAGACGTGTCTTTGCCACAGACGGCCAGCGACTCATGCTCTGTGTAACTGGCACCTGAATGAGAAACGCTCAAGCGTTTTAAATTCGAGGGGGAACAAAAAAAAAGAAAGAAATGCCCTCAAGAAAGGGTTTCAAGAAAGAAATGGAGGAGACAGACAGACAGACAGACAGACAGCCTGAGAGACCATGGTCGGGTGTCGCTGACTAAAAGATGGTTGTGTCCGAATTGAGGGACTGCATCCTTAGAAGGATGCGGTCTGTGTAGCCTTTGTAGGACTCGTCCTTCGAAGGACACAGTCTATATAGCTTTTGTAGACTGTTCTACATAGACGCCTTCTCAGCAGTGTCCCCAGTACTTAGTCAAAGCAAGGGGTGACATTCATAGGCAGAAACCTGTCCCAATAAAGATACTCAAGTGTGAGTCTGCCCTGCCAATCGATCGCCTTGAAGCACAGAGGAGGCAGGCCAAATGGCAACACCCCTCTAACACATGCTCAACACACCCGTCTCGGACTATATCACTTCCTGTTGTTGGTTACGAGTGTTGATCGCATGAGAGAGAGAGAGAGCGACTGCAGGTGCCTTTTGACCTTCGCTGTTGCCGTAGCTCCACTGGCAAGCGTGCGTGCTGAGATCATTTACAAGCTTGAGATTTCGTTTCGGCTGACTTTACGCTTCTGTCAGGCCGTTCGTGCTCGGGGGAAGCGGCTCGTCTTGCAGTGTGTCGTGACAAGGAAGGGAAAAGGAGCATTAATCACATTTTCACATTTTTACGGACATAATTTTCACGAGCTACCCGCAGCCTGGAATGCTCTGAGCCGGCCCGTGCTCTCCGAGCTTCGGGAACCAGTAAAACATGTTTAATCTCAGTTATGTACACAGGAAGTGCTCTTTGTTCTGACAGAAAGGATTGTAGGAAGCGGGCTGAATGCAAACGCCCAGGGCATGATGGGTCCAGGGTGAGAGAAGAGTCTCTGGAAGAGGCTGATGGGCCAGCCGGGTGGGGGGGGGGGGGGCAGGAGCACTGTGCTTTCCATGCTGTCCGGTAGCCAGCTGCTAGGGAAAGGGAATTTTGCTGACATTGAAAATAAAAATCACACTAAATGAAATAAAAATACGAAAGCACAGAAAAACTTGGGCTAGGTTTTTATTTACCTTGTTTTTCAATGTAGACATAAATCCACGCAACCCCCCACAGCATGCCCCAGATGAAAATAATGGCTAAAATAAACAACTGGTGTGTTCTTTTTCTTTATTTTTCCTCTTTTTCTCCCCCCCCCGGGTTGTGAAGTTCAGAGATGGGTGGAGTTAGGTTTCAGCATGGCCGCCTTCCCTGGCCGTTAACCACACCGGGCCACGGCCAAAATGTCAGCAAATGGGCCAGCCAGGTTCGGGCCCCCAAAAGGGCCGAGGGCCCCAGGGTCTCTGCTCAACTTCAAAAAAAAGATTTCAGGGCACCTGAGTATGGCCCTGGGGAATCCGAAGGGCTTTTCGGACCGTGGTGACAAGCTTGGTGTATTAGGCCACTTCGGTGTGTCAGGTTCTTTTTGTGGAATGTGGTGAATACGAAACAAGTTTAGGTTTGGAGTTTTATTGCCACGTGTGCTCAGAGGAGCATGGTGAAATACTTGTGCCACATTTGCAGGGGAGGGGACAGATGCTTGGGGGGACAGTAAGACAAACAGCAGTGCAATAAGAGACAAGGTGAGCAATATAGAAAGTAGAACAATATGCAACAAATAGGTGGTGCATCAGAGAAGGTTGTGCAAATAGCAAACGGCACTAATACTTATTCTAATTGCAGAAGTGGAATATTGACAATAGTGTGTGATTCATGAGGCGGCACGGTGGTTAACATTGTCGTCTCACACCTCTGGGACCATGACTCCATATATGCAGAGTTTGCTTGTTCTCCCCGAGTCATTGTGGGGTTTCCCCTGGTTTCTCCCTGCCATCCAAAAACTCGCTGAGGTTGATTAGAGTTAGTAAGTTGCTCGTAAGTGCGAATGGTGTGTGAGTGTGCCTTGCGAAGTGTTGGTGCCCCAACCTGGGTTATTCCTTGCTTTGCACCAGTAGCCTCCGGGATAGGCTCCGGACCCCCTGTGACCCTGCATAGGACAAGCGGTTACAGGGGATGGATGGTGTGCAATACAATACAGTGGGGACAGATGCAGGTCACTGGCTGCTTAGCAACCTCACCCTGTAAATGAGGATCCGCCCCACCCTGATCCTCCACACCCCACCCCCCGCACCCGCCAACTGTCCCTGCTCCGTCAGCTCTGGGGCCAGATGAGTCGTCAGCAGCACGGGCAGCCGTCCAAGCAGCTGCAGTAACACCCCCCATATCCCACTTACAATCACCCCCATTCACTCCACCTGTCTGGCATGAGTTCCTGCTGGACGGCTGCCATTCCTTCATCTCCATCATCGTCATAATCATGCTCATTACCGTCACCAAAATTATCCTTCTCAAATCACCATTTTCACGTGATTTTCCCAGAATCCTCGGGGTGACATCTATGATTCAGTTATCCCCCCAAATAAACAGGTGGTGCATCCCTCCCCAATCTATGGTAGTTCCTGTCAGTAGTCTGTCTGCTCCACGTAACAACATTTGAATCCATGTTCCTAATATAGGCTAATTTATACTAGAGCTATAACTCTGACATACAGCTTGCTGAAACGTTGGATCCAAGTCTGTGAATATGGGATTAGCTGGTTACCTTAACATTTACCTGCATTTTTTTATCCAAAGTGTACAGTGGAGAAAGCAAGGTCAGCCAGTCCCTGGAGCAGTTGAATGTTAAGGGCATTGCTCAAGGGTCTGACCCTGAAACCATTCTGCAAACCACGGGATTTGAACTGGCGACCTTCCAGTCGCGGGCGCAACATCCTAACCCACTGAGCCACATACTGGTTAGTGTGAGTAAGGCGAAATAAAGAGGCCCTGCAAGCTGCAGGTCCATTCTGGTGCCATGGAAACTTTTAGTATGGTAGGCCAGAGAGTCATCAGAAGACCTTTTTGGTTTCCTCCACCTCCCATCTGGTTTTGTAGTCTAGGTTTCGTTTGATGGCCTCATTTGTGAGGGCTTTCTGCTTCGTTCATTTTTTTTTTCTCACCCATAATCTCGGCGCACTGTGTCCGGCGCAAACTGGTTACTGCCGGCAAGTGCCTGGATTCCTGTGCTGTGCTGCGTCGCTGTGAATGTGACTCAGTGGTTACAGGCAGGAAGACTGTGCTTCCTGACTCCTACCTGCTGCGGAGCCATGCCACTGGCTCGTAGAGGCTCTGCAGCTACAGACGCTGAGTTCCTCCCAGCCTTAGACCGTTATGAGGAGGAAGAGGAGGAGGTGGTTAGTCACTCTCTTCAGAAGCTCTGTGAACCTGGGGGTTTAAACCAAAGCTGGTGGCCTCCTGGCTCCTCTGGTGTCCCGCCCTCAGATGCTGTGCTAGAGGTGTATTCAGTAAGCTCGTGGTAGCATTGGTCCAAGTCTGATAAACACGACTAGCTGTGCGGGACGTTCCCCTTGGTGTGCCCAGGCCATCCTGTGCAGTCGGGGCAATTCTTTCTATTGTCAGAGTGGAAAACTACTTGCAGGATTTATCCACACCTGCTAGAAGACAATGTTATGAATGAATGTTCAGGAATACTCCCCCATGTGCGTTACCAACTGGCACAACCTTGCTTTCATGTCAAAAAGTCTGCAAGAACCGTGTAATTGGCACTTAGAATTGGGATAGAATGAGGGACATGGCATTTTATAATTACACATAGTCCCCAACAGATCATTGATTCGTTAAATAAAAAGCAGAAACGGTGGGCTAGTGAAAGGGGGGGGCATAAGCTGTTTAATTCCTTCTAGAAGGAGATGTAACACGGGGGGAATGAAAGCGGGGCCGTGTCCATCGGCTGGGGCTGAAACCGATACCTTTGCTCCATTAGACGTCAGGGTTAGCTGCAGATGAATACACTAAATACACATGGATGATCCAAAAGGAAAATGTGCTGGAGAGGGTGTGAACTGTGTTGGGGGGGGGGTGCTAAGAGAACAATATCTGCTTTTTGTGGAGAAACTGATACTCAGAATATCTTTGACGTGGCTGCAAGATGTTTGCTTTGGCCCCAGCCAGTATTTCCTCCTCTATGAACGGGGGGGGGGGGGGCATGTTACTGTAGCAGTTCTGAAGCCCCCCTCCCACCACAGCCTGTTTTTTTTTGTTAATTTGAGCATCAGATTGGAGAGCTGTGTGTGTGTGTGTGTGTGTGTGTGTGTGTGTGTGTGTGTGTGTGTGTGTGTGTGTGTGTGTGT